>VWZV01003535.1:0-404303 GCA_013397155.1 Irena cyanogastra
AAAAAATTCAATCAGTATTTTCTCAAAGGGAAAATTGTTTCTTTAGAAGAGTTTCAAATTTCTCTATTTAATATATTCCCACAGGTTTTCCAGAACATGCCAAATAAAAACTTCCTTTCATGACATGCAGTGTGGTAGACATAGGCAACCAGACAAGTCACCTGAGCTATCTACAACTACCCCATGGACACAAATGGTTTTGCCTATCTCATTCCTTCAAGTTTCCGTGCTTCAACATCTGCTCTGGCAGTCGACTGCTCAAGCAAGCATCTTCAACTCATCAGCAAACCAGCAAAAAAGCCCCCCAACACAGCAAAAAACCAAACAAATCAACCCTCCAGTGAATCAAATTTAAAAAACCCAAACCATGAGTAGGTCTCTAACAGCTCTCTAACAGGCTGCAGTTTCTCAGCAATCTAAGCCAAACTAACTTCTGACTGGCATAGGCTCTTACCTCCCTCTGGCTGCATGTTCCTACTCTTTCCCTTGTGCCAGCTTCAGCATTCACCCAAAACCATTACAGTGAGCTGATTCAGAAGACTCCCAACCACTGAAGAGAACTAGAAAAATATCCCTCTGCTTGGACAATGCACCAGAACAGGTTGGTGCAGTCTCTAGCAAGCACAGGGTCTCCGAGTGAGGCAACAACCCAGTACATCAGCCCAGGCTACCACCAAACCACAACTCCAGTGACCTCACTCACCAACAGGCTGGACGACCAGCAGAGCTGAGAGACAAGAGAGAGCAGAAGTGCACATCCCCAAAGGAGATCACACCTCTAGAGCAGCAGCAAGCATGTTATTTAGTCTAGGTGGCTTCATCCTACAGTACATGGCGCAGCACAACTGCAATTGGCTTCAAGGGAAAATACGACTTCTTCATTGCAGAGCCTCCTGTGCTCTGCTTCTCCAATAAACCACTGCTAACTAAGTCTGAGCGTTCAGCAAGTCAGAAGCACTTGTGAACTTTCACCTTTCAGCTCCCACTTTGCATACATGCCTGCACCAGCAGGACAAAGGTGATCAACTGCCCTTACGCACTTCCATACACAGGGTGAATATAGCAGAAATTTAGGCTGCTTGCATTCACAACTAGTTTAACAGACTGAAATACTCAAATTGACAGTCTGCTAAGGTGCCACTACATTTTTAAAACCCTACAACAAAATATCTCGCAGGCTTATTTAACACCTATTTTTATTACCATTTTGGCGGTAACCACACATTACATGCAAAAAAGCCCCACTAATTTTCAAGAGGTTTGTAAATAAAGGTCAGGTAAGGGAAGAGCAGCAAACTCATCTACTTGGGATGATATTCTTCACTGATGCCTTAAGAATACTCTGCTGGGAGTCTCAGTGGTGTTTTCCAGTGTAGAGATGTGCAAACAGATGGAAAGAAGGCGAGACAACTCAAGCAAAATGCTATTCATTCACACATACTTTACACCAGTAAGGTAAACAAACAGGGCTGGCCCCATTTCAAAGGGTAGCTGTCCGGAAAAAATACTAGTAGAAGGTGAAAAACATCTTTCATTACTGGTTAATAGCATGGTGCCAAAGACAAATTCTAGGAACAAGCTTTGTTCCACAAGAAGGTGGCAAAGGTTATATACACACATAAACTGTAAAACCAATTCTATGTTTTCCACTAATAAAAACCTCTAGAAGAAACACCTTTAGAAAACAGACATCATAACCAGCAGCACGAACATTTCACTGTGGAGGAAACTATACAGGAACCAACACTGATTTTTTGCACTCTACCCCAGACAAGGCAAAACCCTGCAGACATGCCAAACCACAGTGGTTTCAACTTAGGGTCCTGCTAATCCTGCACCTGCAGAGATAGGCACTGACATAACTTGAGCCACTGAAGGGCACAGGGCCTGCCTGTTGAAAGTTTTCCTCTAGGATCCCTTAGGTTACTGTGCTTTTGTCAACTTCAAAAGGGACACTCAATTTCTTGTTGCTCAAATGGATGCAAACTCACATGAATTGCATAGAGTGCTATAATGTTACAGTTGTACCATAATTATTAAAAATCAGAATATGTGGAATTCAACTTCAACTATGTAGCATGGCTGAGATTTTACCTGGAAGCAGACCTTATGAAAATGATTCATTCTGGAAGGGAGTTTACACTGACAGAAAAAGAAATGCTGCATTCACACCTCAGTGACTACAGGACAGTGACATGCACATTGACTCTCAATTAACAGCGATACTTGAATTAAATACTTTCAGCTGCTGCCCAGGGTCCACTCGAGTTCATAGTTTCAAACAAAAGCTTGTCGTTGTCCAGGTCTCTCTAAAATGACAATTTCCTCACTCCCCAGCTCCATTCCTCCTCACATGCACTGGTTCTGGCCTATTCACCAGGGCCTGCTGTCCATACCTACACAGAAATGGCTAAACGTTAACAACTTTGCTATCTAGATGTTCCTCTACCTTGGTACTTTGAAAAAAATGGGCATTTAATTTCCTGATAGAACACCCTACCTGGACATGTCTGTGCTAGTCAGCACATGCTCATGTTAGTTTCAGGGTGGTGAAACAGTGGAACAGGTTGCCCAGAGAAGTTGTGGATGCCCTATCCCTGGATGTGCTCAAGGACAGGTTGGATGGGACTGAGCAACCTGGTCTAGTTGAAGGCGTCCTTGCCCACAGCAGGGGAGTTGGAACCAGTGATCTTTAAGTCCCCTTCTTACTTAAACCACCGTATGATTATGATGAGCTCGGAGGAGGAGCAGGCTCTGGGGGCGGCCCGCGGGCACACGCCTGCGGTTCGGATGCACCTGAGCTGAACCGAGCTGCCCTGGGGCGAGGCCGCCAGGGCCGGCACACCTCGGGGCGGCACCGCCAATGCCGCCCTGCCCCCGACAGGAATCCAGACACGGGGAGCGGGCCAGGGCTAGCCCAAAGGAAGCGACGCCACTGCCCGCCGCGCCCTCGTCGCTCACCTGCCGCCGAGCTCAGCGCGACCCTCCGGTGCCTCCTGCCGAGCTCCCGCAGCTCCTCCTCGTCCTCCTCCAGCCTCCAGGCTTCGGCCATCGGCGGCGGAGGGGCGGCTGGCAGCATTCAAGAAGCGGGGGCTGCCATGACCGGCGCCCTCTCCTCGGTGCGGCCGCCCGGCCCTCGCGGCCGCCGGGCCCGCCCCGCACCTGCGCTCTCTCCGCCGCGCTTCTCCCGGAGACCGCTCCGCGCTGCTGCCGGCAGGGTGAGGCGGGAGGAGAGGCGGCCTTTCCTGCCCATCCGCGGCTCTCCGGCGTCAGCAGGAAACCCGGCGGCCGCCTGGCACCGCCACAAAAGGGGGCGGAGGAGGCGGCGGCGGGGGGAGGTACCTGGCTGCCGCCGCTGGGCAGCCGCGCTCCGCCGGGCACCGCGCGGGAATGGGCCAGCGAGTGAGGCCCGGGGCGGCACCGCCCGGCAGCGAGCGGGGTGTGCGAGCCAGAGCGGCCTCCTGCTAAAGGGGAGAAGGGGCTTGCGGCGGGAGGTGCGAGGTCTGCCTCGCCTCGTGACGAGAGCAAGAAGATGCTAAGAGGAGGATGATGCCAGACTCTTTCCAGAGTACCCAGCGACAGGACAAGGGGCCATGGCCATGAACTAAACCACAAGAAGTTCCACGTCCACATGAGGAACAACTTCTTTACGTTGAGGGTGGCAGAGCAGTAGAATAGGCTGCCCAGGGAGGTCGTGGAGTCTCCCTCTTTGGAGACGCTCAAACCCCACCTGGACACGTTCCTGTGTCACCTGCTCTAGGTGACCCTGCCTTGGCGGGGAGGGTGAATTAGATGACCTCCTAACAATTCTGTGATTCTGTGAGGTGAGAAGGGCAGTTGCTGTGCATGGCCGGAAAGTTGGGAGCCCTGGGAGCTGTGGGAATTGCAGGTGCAGCAGACTGTGGCCCCGATACTGGCTGAGGGCAGGTTTTTGGCTGGCAGCAATTGCGGTTCACAGCACAGAGGATGTGTGTCTTGGCCTAAGTTCATTACTGCGGCTTGAACTACTTAAGAAGTTATCTTAGGACCTACTTGAAACCAGTGAGGTACACACTTAACACTGCTGAAGTGATATGAAAAAAATGGCCACGTTTTAAGTCAGACACCTGTGTGGTTTTACCTCTAATTCCTCTTCCCTGCCCCAAGGCCTCAGTTGCCCGTATCTAAATAGAAATTATATTGCCTCTTCACTTCATATGGTAGGCATAAAACCATCTCATAAATATTTTTACATATTATTCCATGGTAATACTACTAAAAAAGGATATAAGGAAGATAAATTCAGCTTCAGAGGAAGTGAATAAGGGACAGTAAACCAATAAAGTATATGACCACAAATTAGAGCAGGAAGGTACAACTAAACAGTGAGTAATCCTAATGTTGAGCAATATCTGTGCTGACATACTGAGCACCTTCTATGCTCACAGTGAATAAAGCATATTGTACAGGTTGAAAAGAAAGTCATCACTAAACTGAAAAATATACAATGCATGAATACAAATGATTTTCAGTGCATTTTTTAGTGTTTCAGTGCTTGACTTCACAATCATTGTTCCTTAACAGAGGCTTTTTTCCACTGCAGCTCTTAGTGTTCAAGTGGTATAATAGTTTCGCTTTGAAGGACATAAGGCTTTACACTGTAAAAAGATGTAAAGCCAGGAATAAAACTGAATGTACAGCAGGACAGACAAATGAAACCTTCCAATACAGGTATGTGTTCTCAAAAGCCTCATACTTCAGACAACCTCTGCGTGGATAGATTGCACGGTAGTCCAATGAAATCACCTTAAAAATTTCAGTGCAAGATTGACATGCCTTGTACATGATCTAGAGTAGATACAAAACTCTTCAGTGGAGCACTGCTGTCAGAGTTGCATGCTGTTGGTATGTGCATGTGTGAAAGACAGAAGAGACTCTCCCATGTAAAACAAACTGTGTGTTGTTTGTATTCTGGTTCTCTACTGTAAAGTCAAAATGCAGCACCTGTGTTCAGCTCCTAAACTCCACTAACCACAAAGAACAACAAGGACCACTTTTCACTTCTGAAATATCTTCTTTTTATACTATGTGTTTCACTGCTGTTTGGCAGAAAGGAAAACTTGGTATAATGTAAAATTACTAAGGACGGTAAAACCAGAAATAAACCATAGAACATAACACATATTCAAAGAGCCATCAAAAACTAGGTTAAGCCTTTTTTTGTTGCTGTTGATGAAATTGACGCAAAGGCTTCCATGCACATAAAATTGAAAAATACATTTGGACAAAACTTAGGCCTAAGAAAATCATGCTGAACAGATTAGCTCCAGTTATTGCTAAGAAAACATTCTCAAAAATATCACATATTACAGTATAGAGCGATCATGAGTGTTTAACATTGACTCATAAAGAGTTCCTTAGCAATCACGGTGGAAGTCCAGTTTAAAAATGGAAGTGCAGTAACCACGTTATAGAAAGTGATAAAGTCCCTGAAGCAACCACTTGGCCATTTATCAAGCTCTGCCAGCTGGAAATGCACATGGGACAGTGACTGTATTTAGGGCTAGAGGAGGCATTCGAAAAATGCCTGTAACTGTTTGAAGATGATTTCACCAGAAAGGAAGAGATCAAACTAAGATTCACTATTCATATATGGATACAACATTCAGGTAGCAATAACCAAGATGTTACTGTAAACAGTACTGGAAGCAATTCCCAATCACTACTCCTGGAAACAAGAAAATTTCACAACATTTAAACAAAATTAAAATGCAAGGCAGCATTCAATTAAATACTTGAATCATATTTCTGAAATTTTTGCAAAAAATATTAAATAATGCTCAATCCCCCTAAAAGGAGGTTGCTTACTAGTAGATAGAATTCTTCAGGCTGCTTATGTGTAGGCATGCTCATAGTGCCAGTGTACCAGTAATAGAACAAAAGAACAGTTTGGGTTGGAAGGGAGCTTAAAAGTCATCCAGTTCCAACCCAGCTGCCATGGGCAAGGACACCTTAGCTTTTCTGGACCAGGTTATTCAGAGCCCCATCCAGCCTGGCCTTGTACACTTCCAGAGATGGAGCATTCACAGCCTCCCTGGACAACCTGTTGTGATGCCTCACCACCCTCTCATTAAAGAATTTCTTTCTAGTATGTAATTGAAACCCACCCTCTTTCAGCTTAAAGACATTCCCCCTTGTCCTGTCACTATCTGCCCATGTAAAACATCCTTCCCCCTCCTTTCTTTAAGCCTCTTTAAAGTACTGGAAGGCCACAGTGAGGTCCTTCCAAAGTCTGCTCTTTGTCAGGATGAACAATCCCAGCTCTTTCAGCTGTCTTCATAGGAGAGATGTTTCAGCATTCAGGTTATCTTTGTGGCCCTCCTCATGGACAAGTCCATGTCTTTCTTGTCCTGAGGACCCCAGAGCCAGATGCAGCACTCCGGGTAGGGTCTCACCAGAGCGTGGTACTGGGGGAGAATGGTACTGTTGGCCATTTGTCTTTTGATGCATCCCAGGAGATGCTTGGGTTTTGGGGCTGCAAGCATGCATTGCTGAGATATGTCAGGCTTCTCATCCACTAGCACTCCCAAATCCTTCTCCCAAGGGGTAGTCTTGATCCATTCTCTTATATTGCTTCTTCACTTGTATTTATGCTTGGGATTGTCCCAATCCAGGTGGGGGACCTCCCACTTGGCCTTGTTGAACTTGAGGAGGTTTGCACAGGCCTTTCTCCCAAGTCTGTCCAGGTCCCTCTGGACGGCATCCCTACCCTCCAGCTTGTCAACCACACCACAGAGCTTGGTGTCATTGCTAATCTCACTGGGTGCCACTGTCCACGTCAGTAATGTTAAACAGAAAGAGTCCCAATATGGACCTCTGAGGAACACCACAAGCATTCAAGCTTGGAAGTGGTTTTTAGGTTTTAAATGCCTCCATTTCTTGCAAGTAATTCTTTCCTAGTGAGTGCTTGCCAGGTGCATTCATCCATGCTCTGTCTGTGAGCTTTGACTCACTTCTAGTTTATGTTGGTATTTTCAAGTGATAAACAGCTTTAGGTTTTTTTTGTCAAACGCCACACATCACTGGCGTGATACCTGATAAAGGTGTGTAAATAATAGAAGTACTTAGGAGAGGAGGTAGGCTTTAACAAGTCTGTGGGAGGTAGATTGAGCAGCAATGGCAGATCTACCTTAGCAGTCTTGGAACAGATCCTGACACAGCCCTTTATCTGGGTAAGCAGTTTCTGCAGGGAGAAGAGAGCTATGCTTTTGCATCTTTAGACAAGCAACAAAACCAGCTGTTGAAGTAATCAAAAGAGCCACAGTTGCTGGCAAGTCTAATAATAGCTTAGGCCAGACAGAGTAATTCGTGATCATTTGGCTCAGATCAGAATACATACACACACACACATACAAAGACTTCTGCTGCTTGCTTGATTGGCCCAAAGGAAGAAGGAAACAAAGAGGAGGGGAGAATTAATCGGACCAAATGATTTGAAGTGCACAAGGAATTAAATATGGGAAATTCTTTTCAGAAAGTCAAGCAACCAAGGTCTTCTTTTACTTTCAGCAAATAAACTGATAGAAATTATTAAAAAAAAAAGAGAAGAGAAAGTACATACAGATGGAAGTTGCAGAAGTTGAATTTAAAATAAAAAGAAATGAAAAAGAAGGAAAGCACTTGCTGTAATCTAAGGTAGTTGAGAGGAAAGCATCAGCATGTGGCATATGTTGCTCTAAGGCATTCCATGAAGTACTATGTATTTGTGTCTTACAAGCAGAATGAAGGAAAAATAATTGCATTCTTCTACTTCAGTGAGAATCTCTGCTGCATACATGTGCGTAGGAATAAAAGCCTTTTGTATATTTTCACAGCTACATTTCTCTGAGAAAAAGAACTTTACTGCCTCAAAAAGTCTGCAATTTGGTTACTAAAATCTGGAAATTTCTCACTGAAATTTTACTTTATCATATGCATCTTTGCTCTAATGTATATACTTGTAATTTCACCATGGTAGAGTAAAAGAAGGAAATAAGTGGGTAAATGGGTCTATGTACTCTCTGCTGAATGCTTACAATTAGTTGCCTTGGTAGTTATTATTGTATAAGTATTTTGCACCTTTAGACTTGCCACTTTGTTTGGCCCTGAAAAAATACACTGTTTTTCAACAAAAAAGGTCAGTTCTATAGAACTGCTTAATTGAAGTCACTCGTGTAGCCTCAATGTCCATTTAGGCTCTGCAAAGCAGCTGAAGCCTACAATGAATGTATCAGTGTTTGGCTGAGATACAGGAGTCTCAGACCAGAAAAGAATGCAGACAAAAGATTTTTTAAAAATGCAAAGGATGAAAAAGAGTATTTTCAAAGGGGAAAATGTAGCCTTTGGACATGACAACATTATTTTTGTTCTAAGTAAAAAGATTGAGGATCTTGTTCAATAGACGAATGACGTTAGCGATACAGCCAGTGGAGGAAGCTGACATTGGTGAAGGCCAAGATCTGATAATTTGATCTCCATTTGTGTTCAGCTGATCCAATGAGCTCTAGTGTAGCTGGAGAATGACATATCAGGAGCCTGCAGGCTTCCTGAAATGTCTCCAGCTGAATGTAGGTTCTCCTTGCATTTCTACAACTACTTGTGGCTCCTAGCATATCAGCATGATGACAGTCTAAAGGTAAGTGGTTTTGTGATGAATAAAGATAATTAAAATAGAAGAGTATTGCTTTCTGTGAATAAGGACCTTTCTTACTGAAACCCTGGAAAATCACCTTGATGCAAAACTAGGAATTTTGAGACTGCTCTCAAAAAATGAGAGGGATTTCTCTGCATGAAAGCAGCAAATCAAATCATTTCAAAAGACCAAAAACTGGCAGTCAAGGGGGTAAAACCTATTCAGAGAGAGATTCTTACAGTTTTTAGTTTTTAATATTACTTTTACAAATAATTTTTGTTACTTTTGCTGTTTTCCAAATTTTGTGGGCTAAAAAGCACCCTTTCCTTTCCTGTCCTGTTAACAAACATGTTTCTAAAGTATAACTCTCCTTTATTATTCTTAAAATTTGTGGGGTAATAAATAAATTTGTTTCTACTACCTTCATGACTAGAAAGACTAAGGAAAAATAAGTAGAAAAAAAGTGAGAAAATATGGAAAAGAGCTGGTTCAGAGTTCAATACTTCTTAGAATGAGAGGTTGTCAAAGCCAAATTGATTCACAGTTTGAGTGCTGAAATATGCTCATCTTTGCTCTATAACCACAGGGTTATCAGAGGACAAAATTGATGTTGTGCTAAGCGAGCTGGCAGCGGCATGATGTAAGAAGTATTACCACATTGGGCACATGTGAGTTGAATACCAAAGAATATACAATGCTAGCCCCAGGAGAGAGTCCAGCAGCTTTCCTGCTGCAGCTTGCACTTCAGTGCAAAGAGCTGACGAGGGAAAAACTTATGGAAGAGAGCAGAGTCCTAAAAAAATTTTCAAAAGGTGAAATGGGGTCATAAATTTGTTGTTTGCAGTAAATTTAGGAGTTTCTTGCAGTAATTTGTCAATTGAGGTAAATTTAGGAGTTTCTCACAGTACTGAAATGGGCTAAAGGTATGAGTAGCTCTGATTTTGGTTTCTTCTGTTCTTCTTTCATTAAATGCATCTAAACTGCCTCTCACTGGAAATATATATACAGGTAGAGAATCTTTGCATTTCAATCGAAAAATTTACAGTCTCCTGGTTTTGGTTGTTTTTCTTTATTTGGAGGTGTGTGTGTGTTTAGTTGGTTGGGTTGGGGTCTTTTTCCCCTCCACACCTGTAAGCACTTAGGCATTCTGTCATGTTTTTCTTGTGCTGAACACTGACAGAATTCACACTTAACAGAAGTGTTCACAAAGCGACATTAATATACAGCAACAGAATAATTTTGCAATTAAGTATTTGTATGATAATTACTAATTCAGTGCTCAGAAGTTTAATATTAATGAGGTTGTAACAGTCTAGATGCATTAATGTATGTTTACTAATGGGAAACCATTTTTCTAATGTGGAAGTTTTAAAACAATTCAAAATACACTTTGTCAAACAGAATATTATGAATTTCCAACTTTAAATTACTTTGATCTGTTCCAGACATTATGTTTCAGTCATACATTCAAAAACATACCACTTCTTAGAACAATTTTGTTTTACTAAAAGTTGAGTGAAAAAAGGTTTGACAGTTTTGATTGAGTACTTGGCTAGGACCTCTGACAAATTGTGGTTGACACCTGCTTATTTTAAGCCAGACAGCCAAACAAGATGTAAGATATAACAGTGTTTATTTTTCAGTTTCTTTGGTAAGAAGGAAGGACCTGCATGTCTCAGTAGCAATTAAAGGGAAAAGAAAAATAATCCTACAAGATAGTGTCACTCCTGTGTTTTTTCAATTTTACACCACAACCCTTGCTCTAATCACCAAAGGTCAGTAGAGGAATAGATGATGACAAGATCCTCATCATCAGGGCCTCCATAGTAGCTTTAAAGAGGCTTAAGACTTGACATCATCTAAAGGGTTTATGTATTTCACACTCATGCTTGCAAGAATCTATTTAGCTAGGCTTTTAGGGGTCCTTCACTCCAGTGAAACATACTTATTTAAACAACTGTAGTTTCTGAGCTGACAACTCCCAAAGGCTTATCCATACTATTTAGATAGATGAAAAACTGAGCTCCAGGACTATTCCTTTTTCTGACTTCCAGAAACAGTTTTATGTTATTCATACATTGCTACTACAAAAAAAGCAATCTGGTGTTTTTGGTATCAATGACCTCTTAGTAAATTCGTCAATGTTGAGTTTTCTTAGCAGTATAGCAAGAAAGGAGACCTTATCCTGTTTTTTTCTGTCTCCTGATTACTTTGCATATACATATAGACATTCACCAGGTTCAGCGTTTTTCCCATGTTCATCTAGTGTGACCATAGGATTGCATCATTCAAAAGAGAAGGGTTCATATGATTAAAAAATTACAAAGCTGAAGTTTATAATGTGATAGTAGAACAGTAACCGTATTTCCTGGTTTAGTCATGGAAGTGGATGGTGCCAGACTCTTTTCAGTGGTACCCAGGGACAGAACAAGGAGCAATGGCCACAAACTAAAACACAAGAAGTTTCACCTCCACATGAGGAAGAACGTCTTTATGTTGAGGGTGGCAGAGCACTGGAACAGGGAGGCCATGGAGTCTCCCTCTCTGGAGACATTCTAAACCCACCTGGAAATGTTCCCGTGTCACCTGCTCTAGGTGACCCTGCCTTGGCGTGGGGGTGGGACTAGATGATGTCCAGAGCTCTCTTCTAACCTTTCTGTGATTCTTCTAGTCCATCCCAAACTTCTGTCTTCCTCAGCTACAGCTACTCATACTGTTTATTCTTCACAGTGTTTATTCCTTTATCGATAAAGAAAATGCACTCTTTCCTCACAGAAGAACAGCTTATACAGTCCAAACCTTACAGCTTCTTGTTGCAATTTCATTAGTTCAAAGGAAATGCCACATTCTTCAAAGGGCTGCTAAGCAGAAAGCTTTAGGAGTGTGGAAAGCATGAAAGGCAGAGAAAAGCCTGGGTAGAATTTCTTGGGGTTTTACACCATGGAAGAAGGTATTGGCTATTCCTCTCTTCAAAAAAGGCCTCACTCCAATTTACATGGGTTTTTCCTGGTATCCAGGAATTAGTAGGGCAAAAAGAATTCCAGACACACTCACCTGTGCTTTCTGCACTCTTTATGGTTGTTCCCATTGACTAATTAAATTGTCTTTATTGACAAAATTCCCTAAATGCTTATCTCAGGATAACTTTATCCATTCAGGACCTGCTTCACAGAAAAAAAATCTTTTATGTCTTCTGTGAACTCCCCTCCTCCCAATGCTGTCTAAATGCCAGAAGTTGTTTAAAGGATCTCTACAGTGTTCAATTCCCGATCAGTAAGAGTTCAATGGTCTGGAAAATAAGGAAGAGAGTGTCAGAAGGAGTTTCTGGGATGCTTTTACAAAAGCCATGTGTTCAGCACTGTACTGGAGCCAGGAACAACCTATCAGTCCTGAAGCAGCTTTCTCAGACACAACTTTATTCCACAAAACCTTCAGATTCTAACAAAGCCTTTGTGTCCTGAAAGACTATCATGTGGTCATGCCCCAAATTTGTACCTGGACAAACGATTTCAGACTTCCTTCAAGATGAGAGAAAACAAGTGAGATGTTCTGATTGAACTGAACATATAATTAAAACACAGTTTTTGATCTAGAATTTAACTACGAAATCTACATAGACCACCCTCTCTTTTGCTCAGGTTGGAGGGATGCATATAAAAAGGTAGGTTTGAGTTACTCTCTTGTCTGTGTTATATCTGTGCAGCAACATATGGAATTTTCTACTGCTGATAGCTCTGGCATACACAATTACTATTGGCAAAGCAATGATTCAAAACTGAGAAACGAATGCAAAAATTTGCAAAAGGATAATATAAAATCCATCTCACACAATTACAATAACTACAATCTTCCAAGGGGATTAATATGGGTTTATCATCCAGTCCCAGGGCAAAACATAGGAAATGTTCAAAGCAAAAAAAAAAAAAAATATATTGAGAACTTCTGGAGTGAACTGTGTCTAGTTTTACTCTGGTGCTTACACTGGCTGAATGTTGATACACTGCTGCAGCACTAGGGCTCATCCATCTTTGGATTAGCACTGAAGAAAATGCCTTAGTTTGACAGTTGTAAGCGAGCCTTGTGCTTTTTCTTTTTTATTCACAGCTGGTTAGGTGTACAGGTCACGTTCCAGCCTCATTAGCGAATGGTGACAACTGAAGTCTAGTTATTAATTCTCCAGCTTGCAAGTTGTTAGCAACTGAAGCCAAATAATATTGGCATAGTGTTGGCTGAACCATAGATTTCTGAATCTAGTAGGATCTTTACTTTTGTTCCTTGATAAAAAACATCTTGTTGGGAAAAAAAGTGACTACTTAGTGCTATACAGGTTCACATATGCCAACATTACAACTGGTATGTTAAAAACAGGAAAAGTTATATGCCTGAATGTTTCTATTCTGAGTCTTTTTTTGGAATTCATTCAAGGCTTCTGAAAATTTACTGGCCTGATTTCACTTCCTGTTCTCCCTGGGAAGTGAATTTTTTCATAAGTGCAAAGGTTCTTGTTAGCTTAAAATACGAAAATATCTTGCTTTTGCAAGATGTAATCTTCAACTTAGATACTCTGAAATACTTTGACATTCTTAGTCTTCTATTAGCAGAAGTATTGTATTCATTCTGCATCATTACTTGGTCAAGACTTTCAGGGAACAACTATGAATTTTCATATTTTCCTAATGTATGACAAAATACATATTTGAAGAGGGCATGAGAGATGGAAAATCATCACTGTTAAGATGTCTCTAGTGTGCTCATGATCACAATACCCTGGCATGTTAATTAAATTAACTGAAGCCTAATTCAATTAATACACTTTTTTATCCTTCTAATTACAATTGCATGACTTTTATTTGTGTCTTTTTCATCTGTTTGTGTACACATAATCATTACTGTTTCTGTCAGTAATGAAGACATAATTTATAGAAATAAGCTAAGATTGACTTTTGTCCCTAGTAATGCAATTAAAGCCCAGAACTAAATGAAATAAAACATTATGTTGTATGACAGGACAGCATCTGTTTTCTCCTGTAGTTACTACTAAAACGTAAAGGGAATTTCATATGCTATTTTCCCAATCTCTTCATTATCTTATGAATGCTATTCAAATGTATTTTCTTTTTTTAACCCTAAAATCTGACCTCTCCTTATAAAAGGTCTGTAAAATTAGCATTGTGGCTTACCTTTCGATTCTTGGAAAATCCAGTGAAATTAATCTCTGGCTATTCGTGGGTACACATGTTGCTTTTCTTGTTTGTACTCTGAACTGTTGAGTTGAAGGAATATTGAAATGTCAGCATGCTTCTTGCCTATAAATAAAGAACAGGCATGTAGAATGAGTGGTGTCAAGAAGAGAATGACAAATCATGTTCAGATATAACCCTATACTTCTTGTGTATAGCCCCCTTACAGCTCTATCCAATATTGATATACAATTTCTGCAGTGTAATCCAAATCACATTCAAAGGATGAACAATTTTTATTACCATTCATCTTTGTCAGGATCACTTGAACAGCACATGTAACTGAACTCGGCAATCTTTTTCTGTGCAGAGTAATATCAGAATACAGTGAGCCAAAAAGAAGCAGGAAAAACAAAAGTTCACAGCACTCCTAAGAAAGAAAACCAAAGAGAACTAGAGTAAAAACGTTTAAAAATTATGTCTATTGGATTTAATTTTTGATTTGTCCAATGTCTTGTTTCCAGAGTCCTGTAAAATGAATCCTTTTATACTGAAAATATTCATTAAAAGGCCTCCCAGTTGTCATAGTTCCTCTGTCTTCACTCAGCCTGGCTAATACGCACATGCTACTTGAGAGTTTATTTCAAGCAGGAAATTCTGAGGCTAGCAGAAATATCACTTTCATTAAAGGCTAGTGAGAAATCAGGAGAAATGGTAGTATCAGAAATGAGGATTCAGGAAAAATGATAGAATCAGAAACCATCTAGAGGAACTGTCTTGTATAATCAGTGAAGGACTGTGACATGATCACAATGAGGAAAAGCAGTTTTAAGGAACAATGATTTGGAACTGAGAGAGACAGAAAGCAAGGGGTGGCAGTAGGAAACTGAGGATCAGAACAAGCTGCTATACATTTTAGTTTATTTCTGGCTTCTAAATGACCCAAGCATCTCTTGATCACTCACATGTTAATCCAGGAAATTAAAATAATGAAAAGAGACTCTGAGATATTACTTCACAGAAATTCTGGCCTTACATTTGATATCATAGTTCTCTGTTTATGCCATCAACTATATATTTGAACAATTCCATACTTTTCTCCTGGGTGCATTACTTTTTTGTTGGCTACAATAAGAAGTTGTGTTTGTGTATTTGTTCTTTGTATAATAAATATTCTTGCACATTTATGATGAATCCACATGGTCCACAGTAACCTAGACCCTGATCACAAGAAGCTCCGTGTAGGGTTCACCACAGCCTCTGCTGTCATGTTTTCTCCATTTCTCCTGTTACTCTTGGGAGCAAGTTCAGTGATGAACAAGCACAGTGACAACAGAGATGTATCAGCACAGTGCTTCCAGGTGAGTGAGCCTCACTAAAATACCTTAAGGCATTGCAATAGTATTGAAGTAGTTCTTCTGCACTTTAAATGTCTTCAACTGTGCTCTACTCACTTTATGCTCATTAAGATAGCTGGAGTGTTCTGCAATGGGAGGAGTCCTTCTTGGTGGTGGTATAAGAATATAAAGGCTGTTTATCCAAAGGCCTCTTGCAGAACATGGCAAACAAGAGCTGTCAGAGCCAGAATCTCAACACCAGTTGGAAGCCAGTTCAGACTGCTGAGCAACCCAGAATCTGAGGAGGACAAAGATGGTTTAAAGGCAGTCTTGCTTATCCTCCCCTGAGGCTGTGCATTCAGTTCTCCTTCTTCTACATATGCAATGTAAAATTTCTCCTGTAGCCCTGCTGCATTGTTTACTTAATTTGTCAGGCTCTTTCCTACATCAGAATTGAGTTTCCTCACTTAAAATCAGTAGAAATAGGAATGCTTTCCCTGTTTTGTAAACAGGCGCAGGAGCTTGACACAGGTATTTCTGTACACCTGTTTTAATCTCTGCAAGCAGAAGAGGACACATACTCCAAAGAGCTACAATCAGTCTTTCTACAAACTTCATCTGGTTTTGGGTCAGGCAAGTAAATCCCCACATTATCCACAAAACATGTGCAATGTTGAAGTAACTCAATGGAAAACTATGTGTTTTCCAAACCAGCAGATTGATTTGATGTGATCACAGTTGTGGGGCAATAGGGCCATTCCATTTCAGTCCTTTGCCTCTCTTCTAGCAAACAGCAAGGCTACCAATTTCTGCCAGCTGTGGGAAATTCTGAGATATGAATATTTATCCACTGGGATGTGAAATGAGAATAATAAAGGGTGATCTTTCAAAAAACTGTATTTTGAAGGGAAAGAAAAGAACACCTGCATAATTTTGTGGCAGTTTGTCAAATATGAGACTGAAGAAAAATCAAGCCAGCTTCTTGAAGCTGGCGCTGTGAAAGTGGCTAGCTTTTTGAGCCTTATATTTAATATACTGCTCACAGAATTTATCACATCCAATTCTTTTATGACAGTCAGTATAACTTCATGTTTGTGTGTGATTGAGAGCTAGATCAAAATGTGTTCCTGAAGTGTTGTATTGTATTGAGCCATTTTTCTCTTCACACTTCAATATATTTATTACTGTGTGTACAGTGTCCCCAAAATATCTTCTATAAATAACAGTATTGGAGATTCACCACTGCCTGAAGGTTGTGCTGGATTCCATGCATATTCAGGACAAGACTTTTGCAGTCAAGCCAATAGGAAAAGAAATGGTAGCCTTATAGACACAACATGAAAAGAAATAGTATAAACAGTAAAGATAATTAAACAAAGCAGGAGAATCAGGACAGAAGATTATTTCAATGCAAAACTTGATCTGAGGTGAGAGAGAGCAGAGCACTGGGCAGCTCAAGGGGATACTACCTTCAATATTTCTTAGGGTTGTGTTTTCATTTGGATTGGACCACGACTTCCACTGTTTTGCAAAGGTGGTAGCAGGTGTCCAACACACTCATTTGAATCCACTCATCCCCACTAAAACAGAGGATTAGTGAGGAGGAAGTGCTGTGAGGAGCTATCTCTAGTGAAAAAAAGTGAGCTAGAGCAGCTGAGCTGAAGAATTTATTAGTGTGATTATACTGACACAAAGAGCTTCCAACTTGTATTGGATAGTTTGGATGCACTGTTCCTACACTGAATAGCTTTTTATCCAAACAAATATGTAAAAAAGACCAACAAAACCCTAAGCAACAACACCAAAAAGCAAACCAAAAAGTTAACAAAAAGACAAAAGGAAGGAAATATAATAGATGAGGAAACTGAAATACAGAAAAATGAAACAGCATTTCACCAGGAATGGGAGAAGCAGATAATTAACTCAGCCTCTCTAAGGCTCTACCCCTTGCTAGTTCAATGATGCTACCCAACATCTTCAGTGGCAAAGGTCAAGAAGACCAGGAAATCTACTTTTGGGTGCTCTAGGTACTTTCTATGTTGCCACAACAGGATTCTGGATATAACTAAATCACCTGGACACTATGATAAGACAAATACACTGAATCTATTTAACTGACTAATTTCTAGTAAACATAACAAGAGAAAAGAAAGGTAAGGTAAAAGCTGTTATTTTTATTTTCATGTCTTGACAATAAGGTAAATTTGGTTTTATAGGCCTTTTCTCCTTTTGATAATTTAGATGCACAGGGAAGAAAAGATCCCTTTCTAAGACATTTTTACATTTCCAAAATACTGAGGGCATATTATTTTGTTTTAAAAAATATATCCGTTTGGGCCACCTATGGTCTCAGAAGCAGAGCCAAACCAGACAGACGAAAAGTATGCAATTAAATACAGGTTTGTTACATGATGCCATTGTAAAACCAAAGAAACAGTGGCATTCTGAGAATAGCTATGGCTCATATTTGGAATTCAGCAGAATAAATAATCTCCTATAGAGTCCTATAGCAACCCTATTGCAGCCCTGTTGCAGCCATATGCCGAATATGGTGCACTGGCATTTCCAACCATTTAGGAATAATGCAGGAGAAAAATTATGGTAGATGGTGACAAAGTTTTCCAAAAGTTTCAGGGAAAATATACACCACTTTGTACAAGATGGACATTTTTAGGAGCACCACGTGCAGGAAATAGTTCAGTTTATTACAGCAGCTCAAAACCAGTGTTAACTGTTACAGTACTAGGTTTGGTTTGCAGTTCAATTCACCTTCATGAACCAACAGTTAAATTAATTATTGCAAATGACAGCTCACCTGGCTTTTGCTAGCTCTGTGTCTCTGCATATGTATTTTGATGCGCATCCGCCTGACACAGTGCCAACCAACAGAAAATGTGTTGGATATTTTTTCACTGTCTGCTGCTTTAATTCTCACTCTTTAGCCTGGCTGGTAGATTTGAGCATTTCAGCTGCATGTGTTAGGTGTCAAAGACTGCAGCACTGCAGCACTTTGTAGATTTTTACGTGGCACTGATGGTAGCTGGGGACCTTGGTGCTTCTGCTGCAATAAATAAACTACAGAGAGAGATCTTGCGCTGCCTGCATCATGCTTCAGGCAAACTCACTTTCTTTTGCATTCAAGCCTCTAGCTATTTGGTCAGCATCCCTGTTCTTTGAAAATGTTTTAATTATCTTTCAATATTGTCACTTGGAGCTTCAGCGTATGGTTTTAAGTCACACCACTTATGTTGCTCTGGCTTGTACTGACTGCTGTAGAAATACTTTAAAAAATGAGGTGAGCTTATATCTCCTTTTATACTGGTTTATTTCCTATACCCAAGATGTTCCTTGTCCAACTTCTTTCTGAGCTCCTAATTTATATTTTTTTATGATCTACCCTTCTTTCCTATTCTCCTGTTCATAGTAAAATTTTCTCATAATATTCCTAAATGGGGGGAATATAACTGTGGCATTAAGAACCTCTTAATATATATAACAGTTTGGATTATTAGGACAAAGGCACTACTACCTTCTTGGCAGAACTAATTAGCACTTTTAACAGCTGGCTCTGTTTAGAAACCAAAGTTGCCTTATGGCTGAAGAGCCTGGAAAATACCATTCTAAGAAGATTTGTCCCTTCTTAAAATATTAACCTACATTAACAAAATATATTAAAATGCTAAAGAGAATGTCTGGAACAATGTTATTAACATGGCCAAAGGTCAGCACCTGTTTCAGTTTAAATCAATGAAAACTGTACAATGGATTTTTATTTTAGTAAGAGCAAGCTGTTTAATTTTAACAATCCTTCCTCTCTGCCCTCCAGCAAATCTAGGAGTGCATACAGGAGGATATTCAAAGCAAAACACATATTAAGACTTCTGAGCTTCTTTTCCATCTACTGGGCTTCTCTGGCCAATAAGACCTCTTTTATTCAATTGAATGAATGAATTTGCTTTAGCTTTTCAGCTTTTCAGATCACTTTCAAACAGTAGATATTATTTATACAGAAAATAGTATAATTTTGAAGCCCTTACAATATTTTGTCACTGACAAGTCATAACCAGAGACTATGTTCTTTAGAAGTTACCATCTCCAAGAAATTAGATCTCCAACAACCTTGGAGTTTTCCTCTTAACTTGGCTGTGCTAAAAATGAAGGCAGGAGCACATCTCAAGTTTGCTTTTGTTCCACTTTCTGAATGGAAACATGCAAAATTGCCCAAGGGTGAGGAATAATAGTACACATATATAGAGTGGCACTGCCACACTTTTGAACATGACTTTTGGCTATGAAAGGTCTTGACACTGGTAAGACTCAAGTAAAAGTGCTTACAGGCAGACAAATCTACAACTTCCTCACAGTACGCTACTCACAGGCAGATCCGCTAAATTTCAATCCTCTCCATTTTCAGATGCAGCTGTAAACTTATATAATTACTTACTAGGCAGCATATTCTAACCTTGTGTAAGTGAAAACATTCTTAAGAAAAGTTTAATGCCCCTTTAACCTGTTTATAAACCACTGTGTATGGCTACATACAAATGTCTACTCTTAAAACACTTGATTCATGTCTATGACTTAGTAATTGCACAGATTCCAAATCATCAAAACTTCATACTTATGAAGGATACCAGGCATGAGTCAGTCCAAGTGTTTACTTGATTTCCTGGCCAGAGTATTTTGAAAGCATTATCCTTTTGCCTTCCTTTGAAAATCTAACTCAAATTAGCATTATTTTAGACAGCCAGGACAAGCAGAGTCTATGTTGGGGCACTACAGTATGCACATTATTAATGATCAAAAAATTCTCTGTAGTGTATTTAAGATATCAGTTTAGTAGATGCCTACACAGGGTATGGTAGATTTTTCCTTTCTCCTCTGTTAAGGTATTCATACTCGCATTGTAGGACATGAAGCCCAGATGTTCTCTCACTCATTCCCAGAAACTCCTCCAGTACAACTTACTCCAGTGGAACTAAAGTTGTAGTTTATGTGCACGGCCATAGAGTGGCAGCCTAGTAACAAAAAAAAAAAAAGCACTTTATGTTACAAGAAGTGGGTGTTTCCTAAGGGCTTAACATTTCAGAGGGGTTTCTAAACGCTAGAGGGAAAAATGCAGGAAGCATGACGACTGCCTGGAGGGGTGAGTAGTGGGAAGGGCAGAGGGAACTCTGGCCTTGATAAAAGTTCGATACTAAGAGAAGGGAGGGGAAAGACGTTGAAAATTGGATGGCAAAGGGGTCAGATTACGTGCCCGTATAAGCAAAGCTGATCAAAGGGTAAGAAATGAAGTATTCGATTTATGTCTTAAAAATCAAATGCTTTTTCTTCCCTTTGATACAGGCAGTTAAGCACTTCCATCACCTGTGGAAACTAGTGGATAAGCTAACATTAACACAAGCTAATTTTTAGTTAAGCAGTTTCACAGACTTTTCATTGATAAAAATACAGCTCAAAAAGCCTCTGAATGTTCACCCAGCATTGCAAATCTAAAATGTCAAAGAACAGAATTTCATTGTTCTGTTGTTTGCCATAGTTTTATGTGTGACATAAGAACAATTAGGCCTCTCTGCATTAAGCTTTTTTTTTATGTGGAATTAAGTGGGTTTAGAAATTTCAACCACCCTTGAAACAGTATATAAAAAATCACTGAGGATGAGCTTTCTTTGCATTAATGTAAATGAAAATTAGGATTAACTCCATTAATGCTGGTGGAGTTTCAACGCCATGAAATTAGTGTGAGAAAAGCATTAGCCACAGCAACCTTTAAAGAAGCTAGTTCCCAGTGCTACTAAATTATACAGCTCATTATCCTCAAAACCAAAATAATTTTATATGAACCATTTGTAATTTTACTTCAAATAGCTGCAATTATCAAATTTAGTTATTACACAATAAATATCTTCATGCTGGAATTCCTGATATTTGTATCTGTGATGTCCACACATGTTACTATTACTGGAAACCAAAAGTAAAACAAAATTGAGAAAAGTGGAGTGATAAATGCCAACCAATCAGTAATCAAATATTGGCTGCACTATACTTTAAAGTTAACAACTTTGACTTCAGCAAGACTGAAGATTACCTAGCAGACTGAGATACAAATTGAAAACTAAAGAGTACCCTCACATGAAGTTGAGGAAGCCTTTGCTAGCAAACTCATGTTCCTTCACATTACCACATATTCCTTTTACCCACACACATCCATCTGACTTACTTGGCTGACATTCAATGATTAAAGTTCAGAGAACTGGTAAATAAAATACTTCCCAGAACTGTAACAGATATTTGCAAAAAATTGATGTTTCTAAAGAATTAAAAAGATAGTGGGAATGTCCAACCTTCTCAATATTTTCCTGGTTATCGAAACAAAGCCAACATCTTTTCTGCAACTTCTACATCACTACTTCTTAGCTTGTTGATTCTTTCATGTGAAAAGAGATGAAAGTCAAGTAAGCCAGTAATGGCTCACAAAGTGAGCCACAGATGGGTCTGTCCAGCCCGATATCCCATCTTCTGCAATAGCAAATAGTCCATACTTCCAGGAAAAGTATGAAAATTGCTTGAGTAACTTCTCTCTTCAGCAGCAAGGTGTTCAGAAACTTTTTGAGCCAAGGAGTGCCAGAAGTTCTTTTTTTCCGTATCAATTATAATCAGTAAGGCTTGTCCTCCATTTTATTTACTCCCCTTTAATCCTGAGACCTCCTCCTAGGCTTCAGTTACTATCCCTCACACTACCACTACCTGCTGCTTACTCACTTGCTTTAAACCTGCAACCAGATCTCTTCATTGGCAGCACTCTAGTGCTTATATTATGATAATAATGGTCCCACAGACTCTGCTGACTGAAATTAAGGGAATAAGCATCAAAAGGCCTCAGGAAACTATGTAGGATCAATTGTACTAAATCCAGCTAGCTGTCACTTACTAGCAGGGCTTTCAGGTGGAGTTGGATACTAGGGGCAATACTGTATAACATCTTTAAGCAAAGACCCAGATGATGGGATGGATTGCATGTATAGCATGTTTGTAAGTGATACCAAACTGGGAGCATGGCTAGAGAGCAGGGCTGCTGTTCAGAAGGACTTCTGAGTCCTGGATGAATGGGCTGATGGTGACCTCATAAAGTTTAACTAGGGCAAATGCAAAGTCCTGTGTCAGGGATGGAATAACTTCATGCAATAGGACAGGCTAGAAGCCAAATGGGTAAAGAGCAGCTCTGCATAAAAGGATTTGGAGATACTGGTGGAGTTTGAAATTGAGTTGAATGTGAGCTGGCAACATGCCCTTATCTTTTATTGAAGGAGCAGAGTGATAGGGCAAGAGGCAATGGGACTAAGTTAGAAAACAGAAATTCCCACGAGGTATCAGAAACAACTTTGTTACCCCCAGGGCAGTCCAATACTGGAACAATGGCCCAGACAGGTTGTGGAATCTCCATTCTTAGAAACTTTTGAAGCCTTTGAATCTGGGCTGGAAAAAGCCCTGAGCAACCAGGTTTAATTGGTCCTGCTCTGAACAAGGTCTTGACCAAGGTGGCTTCCAGAGATCTCTTTCAACACGGATGATTCTGTGTTTCTATGAGTCCCTGGTTGTTAAAATTGAACCAGAAGGTAAGGAATAAGGTGGGGAACAACAGAAGGATGTGGGTGGACCTGTTGGAGTGAGTCCAGAGGAGTGCATGGAAAGAGGAGTGCATGGAAAGAGGAGTCCGTGGAAAGATGGCTGGAGCACTACTCCTATGAAGAAAGGCTGAGAGAGAGTTTGGGTTCTTTGAAGTGGATAAGAGAAGGCTCCATGGAGACTTTATAGCAAACTTCTAGTACCTAAGGAAGGCCTGCAAGAAAGCTGGAGAGGAACTTTTTATATGAGCATTTATAGGACAAGAGGAAAAGGCTTTAAACAGAGAGAAGGTAGATTGAGATTAGATTAGATTACAAATTAGGAAGAAATTCTTTACTGCGAGGGTAGTGAGGCACTGGAACAGGTCGCTCAGAGCAGATGTGTCTGCCCTCTCCGTTGAAGTGTTCAAGACCATTGGATGGGGCTTTGAGCAACCTGATCTATTGGAAGGTGTCACTGCCCATGGCAGAGGGGCTGGAACTGGATGACTTTAAAGGTCCCTTCCAACACAAACCATTCCATGGTTCCATGATTCCCATAAGGGAGAAATTTCTATCAAAAGAAGCCAACTCGTGAGTTCCTGTTAGGAACAGATTAACTACTAGAAATTATTTTCTGAAGTGTTTAGGATTAAGTAACAGAACTAGTTTCAAAGAAATCTGGTTTTGCCATTTGAAACAACGATGCACTATGCAGCTGCAGCCCTTCAGTAGCCCAATCATCTTCAGAAGAAGTCTATAAACTTCAGTTCTCATTCCTATTTTATTATTTATTATTATAATGTATTCCTGGATACAGTTGCAAACCCAGTAAGAGACTTCCATTTGAC
The DNA here is from genome assembly GCA_013397155.1 of Irena cyanogastra. Lineage (NCBI taxonomy): Eukaryota > Metazoa > Chordata > Aves > Passeriformes > Irenidae > Irena > Irena cyanogastra. The sequence continues at coordinate 23,623 of VWZV01003535.1, forward strand.
TTTGCAGATTACAATCAAAAAGTGGAACATTCTAGTTCATTCTGCCCCTTTTTTCCTACAGCTATATACAACTTTCCGAGGTTATTTTCATGAAATTAGCAAGTTACATGTGTCCAGCTGATGAAGAATTTATTTTGTATCTTTTTGAAAATTGTGCCAGAGCTTTGATTAATTTATCATGTAGGAATACCAGCACAGGAATACTGGCAGAGGGATACTTATTTTGTCTGCTCTCTCAGGTTTATTGAGATACTAACGAAATTGGAATTCCGAGGTATTATTAGGTTGCCTTTTCTTGCTTTCTGTACATGACAACTATCCAGTGCACTCATACACAAAAAATTATGTGTAGAGTCATACATATACACACGCGCGCGCACACACACACACACACACACACACCCCCTCACATATCTATACTCTTCTTACACATACATGGAGCAAAGTATCTTGGATCCAATACTAATGAACTAAAAGAAAAATCTTACAGGCTTAGGTTCTCAACTAAGCCACGGATTTTCCTTTTAATAAGATACAGACTGAGACTGTGCTAGCACTTGGAATATAATGGGATTTCTACTCATATGAATAATGCAGAATAGAGGACTTCAAACTTTGACACTAGTTAGCATCATCATTTGGCAGGTGAGATATTTCCCACAGGTCACACAATTCTACATATTTATTTCTACTGATTTCACTAATCTCTGCTCTGGAAAGCCAAGCTCCTCTACTAGAGGGTCTCCTCCCATCTGATGCAGATAACTCCAGCAGGAAGCCTCTAGTGACTGGAACAGATGTTTCTGTTTATTTAATTTATTTATTTTACTAATACACAGCTGCCAGGGCCAACAAATAAAAAATGTTGCAGTTTCCAGTGACTATATCTTGAAGGACAGAGTCTCTAAAATTGTTATTTTTTTAAAACAAGGGTGTCAAACTTGAACTTAAATAATTATTTTGATAAAGAATCTCAAGATACTAGTATCTGGCAGCTTGCATTCTAAATATATGAGCTCTTGGTCGTGCAAACTGATTTCTCAGAGACAAGTGTATATAACTCATGCTCTACATTTAGGGCACATTTCTTGAACTGTAACAGTCCAAATTCAAAATTAATAACATCTTAATATATCATACAAATTATTTTGGATAGTAACTATGCATTGTTCTCATTTGTATTGGTAAATGGTAACAATATACAAGTTTCCCTTAATGCAAGTGAAATACTACAGAATCTCATTTTGGGGAGAGAAATATAAGGAAGAACAGCAAAAGGAAAAAAAATCAACAGAAATACCCAAAAAGGCAGCTGAAAGACAAATTCCCTTGAATTCTGATCATTTCTGGTTCTCTATTTTGCCTTCAGCAAGACAGTTAATGGCCAGATTTCCACCAGCAGTGGCAGTGCCTAACTTTCAGGTGCTGGAGTGAGATTCACCCATGAGCTACACGTCCCTCATGGCGTGTGTGGGGAGAGCCAAGGCCCTACACAGGCCATCCAACAAGTGCCACTGAGCAAGGCCAGCTAAAAGGCTGTGACATACAGAGCAGTGTAACTGCAGTTCTGTACCCCCTGGAGATTAAGGGTACAAATTAGGGCTGCAAATGATGATATTTTTATTTAGAGAGTACCTAGAGTCTAGAAACTGCTCTCAGAAAGAATAGAAGGGAGCTTCCTTCAGAATGTATCTTCTGAGGAGCTTTTGTTGGCTCTAGATATAGTACATGAATAGATCATTTGCCTGCAATATAAAAGATCAGGACTTAATTTCAACTTGGCCAAAAAAATTAAAACTCACCTTCCCTTCCTTGCATCAATATTCCTTACCCATCAATTTATGCAAAGTGGGAAATTAGAGAGTCTTTTGAAGCTGGAGGACTATGCTGCAAAGAGCACAATCCTGGAAGAGCAAGCAAGAGGAGGGTGATTTTATCAGCTGGCAGCTAGGAAATAACCCTCAAAGGGTGAGAAAGAGACTTGGGGCTCAGTCTTTGCATTTTAGTCAATGATTTTAAAATGCAAAGGGTTGGGAGTGCTTCTCACCCACTAGATGCTTTCTAAAAAACCCCAACAGGATTTTATTTCAAATAATTTAGGCACCTACCAATGCAGAACCTTGCAGAACAAGGAGGGACCTTAAAATATGGGGTTTGACATGAATGATTTGCCTGGTAGTCATTCTGGAGGTTTTGTCTCCCTCCAGCTCTCTGCTCTGAGAGTTCGAAGCGTTTAATCACACACAAAGATAGGTGCTCAGCTTTTCTCTTGAGTTAAGTATTTGTTTGGCATAAATCAAATTATTGGCAAAAAAGTTAAAAACAGTTTTTCAAAAGATTAAGTAAAAACTTCTATCAATTAAGTACTTTATACTTAAGATTCTTAACTCTTGTCACCTGCAAACTCTGAAGAGAAGCTAAGCTACAATGCAAAACATTAAAATCAACTCAGTTTCCAGGAAACAAACTTTAATTTTCTGTATATCCTATGCAAGAAATGCAAAGCAAAGCTTTCTTCCTTGGCAAGTCTCGCTTCTGTCTCTTATTTTCTCTGTAGAAAGTAACAGGTACTGGCTATGCAAAGTATCTGAAAATGGTGAAGAATCACTTTATTCCAGACCAAAGCAAGGAACAAAAAAGTCCTTGCAAAGAAACAAAACATTACTAACAACTACTCTCTGATTTTTAGATTTTTTTGCCTTGCAGCTGAATGGTTCATCTCCTGTCTAGGATTAGCCTATTCATGGAGAAAATCAGCATTCATATACTCACACAAGAATGCCACTTAATAATATTTCATTGTATTTCAAGGAATATAAGAGATACATGCCAGTTTATATGAACTTCCACTAACTGTCTCTGCATCTTCCCAGGCATGCAACTGCACAGTCTGCACAGTCATGCACAGTCATTGTATTCAGAGAGCAGGGGGCTTGTACAGTATGACAATTTATTTTTCCTTCCCTCAGTTTCCAGTAGATGAAAATTTATATTAGCTCAGGAAAAAAAAAAATAAATAAAAAATTAAAAGTTGTGAATTTCCAGTATGTCAGATTCCACATTTGGTAGTAGGCTTTGTGTAACTCAGACTGTGGGATTTGGGATTTTCCCACATCACAGGTAACCTATTCCCCATTGTCAGTAGCTCAGCTCAGAGTCTACCAAAAGGTCTATTAGGAGGACAAAGTAGAAGGTTTTATGAAAGCAGAGAGAGGTATGACTTTGGAAGGGCAACATAATGGTGAATACTAAGGGAGATGTTATGGAAACAGAGAACACTGTGAAGGTATTAATAAACAAGTGCTTCTCTAGGGAATCTCCATAGATTGCATCATAATTAGCTAGGAAGAGACCTTGCATTTGACCCAGCGTGCAGCACTGCTGTTGTGGCCTATTAAAGTTTTCCCTGCTGGTGAACCGTCAACATTCTTTTTTATTTTTTTTTTTTTTTTACAAATCTGAAACAATTAAATTATTAAATTCAGGTTTTTAGAGATGACTTTTGAGGGGGTAGTGTTAAAAGACATGGATGTTTTTCACTATCGATTATGATGTGACACAGTTAGTTATAGAGAAGTAGCTTTGGGTCTATTTGCTCAGATACCATGTTTGCTACAATCACAGTTTTTATAACCAGAACAGCAGAGTAATGCTGATAACCTAATTTTCACTAAAAAATGTGTTATGTAGTTCTTGGACAAATCTCCCACTGGACCTTGGAGTACAACTTGTAATTAGAAAATAAGGACTGAGCCTTTATATGTCTACTGCTACTCAGCCTCTAGGGATATATTTTTGTTAAATATCCTCCAGCTGTATTCTTAAGGTAAGGGATTTGCTATGGTCCAGACATAAATCTTCTCTGGCAAAGATGCTTTAGCAAATCTGAAAGAAATCTATAAGAGATAGAAAAAATTTCTATTCTGCAAATCTAGCAGCCTGTGGAGAAGGAGGGAGGTCTTGTCTTGTTTCTGCCAGAAGGAAAGGTTTTTTTCTTAAGTTGTCAGTTGCTTTCCTCCTCCCCAAAGACACAGCTTGAGGGATTTACAGCACAAGTCCAGAGTTCGCTCTGTGTCTTTAAAGCACAAAGAGAAAAGGTAAGCACCTAAAGAGGACATAGGCAAGTTCTTGGATAATGGAGTGGCAATACTGTATTGTGTGCTTTGGGCACATAATCTCAAAAAAAAAAACCCCAAAAAAACCCCAACAACAACAAAAAAAAACCAACCAAAAAACCCACCCTCACAAGCAATAGAATAGAGTACAATTGTTCCTAGATGCCTGTCTTTTAAAAGCCATTTTAAAAATCATACTTTTAGCTTCATATATTCTCTGCTCTAATTTATGGTGCCCTGGTTCATTCTTGCCCTTATGCTGCTCCCTCTCTTGTGCCAGAGTAAGGATTTATGTTGTGGCAGGTGAAGCAGATCAAAAACCTGATCCGTGTTAAATTTAAGCACAAAAAGGGGGGATTAATTTTAATCTGGATCGTGGAACTGATCTCATTTATTAAACAGCTGTATAGATCAGGGAAGATGGAAATGTAGGGAGGAACAGACTGGGTGGAGGAAGGCAAGATTACTTCTTTTGCTAGCAGTGCTGACCTGTGACATTTACAGTGCATGAGAAATTACAGACTGTGAGTGGACTGACTTTTGGAGCACAGTGAATTAACGTATTCTCAAAATTACTGTCAGGCCCTTACAATGTATCATAGATAACCAAATCTGGTTTTAAAAGAGGAAAAATAATTTTATTAAAGGGGCAGTGAACTTATTTTGGTTTGTCTCATAAATCACTAACTTATAATAGTCATAGGTAAATCCCTTCAACTAAATCCTGTTATAGAACTTTTTAAACAAATTTTCCTTTATTTAAAGAGTTGTCTTGAAACAGGTAAATCAATTAAGATAGATTATGAAATCTTTAACTTTTGTTTTGTTCATCAAAGTACAAACACTTAGAGGTAATGTAGTAATTTCCAATCTATATACATATTTGCATTAGTTACCAGTCCAGCCAAGTGTCTGGATTCTATCCATGTAAATGCAACATTTATCTGTGTTACTAAGGAATGGTACTACATTGAAAATTGTGTGTTGCAGTAAAATATCTGCAAAACTAGGTCTCAAAAAAAGCTTGGAAACATCTTTTAACATTAAGAGATGAATGGTGCTTATACCATCCAAATGAAATATGATTTAGGTAGAAGTAACCAAAGGTTTTTCATAGGCATTTAGAGTGCTTTCCTTTCTTAGTATGAAGGTTTTAAGGTATGTGTCGAGAAAATTCTGAAGTACCTTTCTGAAGATTTAAAGCAAACTTTTTTTTCCCTGTTGCTCAGAGAAGATAAGGAACAATGGCTGTTGTAAAGCATACAATATGACTTGGAAAATGCCTGTATTTCTCTTTATTCTTATATGGGAAATGTTTATCTTCTAACACCTTTCCTGGAAATCAGATCTCTTGCTAAGAAGCAAATGTGGTATAGGTTTGTTTTACTGAGGTGGAATCTAGATCAAATCTAAGAAAAATCTGGGCTAAATAGGGCAGTTCAGTGGTCACTTAATTTACAGTGATCATTCTGGTTTGTTGACAGTAACTTGGGTTTCTTTAAATAAAACTATTTCTATCTTAGGGATTTTCTCTTTGTAGTACACCTGTGACTAGTAATTGGAGAGTGTAATTCAATTTGTTGCATAAAGTACACTTATTTATGGACAAATTGATAAAATATGTAACATAAAAAAATGGCATATCTAAAAGCTGTCTTGTATGTAGATACACTTGGTCATTTTTTGTCTGCAACAGAAAATATCTTTCTGATACTGCAGGCATGCCCTGGGTCACAGAAAGCAGAAACTTTCTGGAATTTCATTAGAAAGCCTGATTTTCTGTGGAGTAAAATTTGTGACCAGAAGTATAAGCATAAATGTTGTTGTGTTCTCTAACTACTGTAAATACAAAGTTAGTTGTAATTATTAGTAACTTCACTAGAGGTACTGCACAATTGTATCAATGACACAACATTCAAGACTGGCAAGTGCTAGTCATGAAATCTCATGTTACCTTTACTACTTGCAATTACGCTGTCAGTCAGTTGTGTTTGGGTTCATGTGTTATGCCTCCAACTCTCACACTTGGATAAAGTATTTCTCAGTAGCTAAGAATGCCTTCAGAACAAAGAGGGTGAGTAGGAGGATTAGTGTGAGCTTGTGATAAGCCATCTTTACACTTCCATCTCTTCTAACTCTGTGTGATAGAACAGCTTATCAAATGATTAAGAGATAGGGATGTAAAAGGATGGCTATCTTGGAACCTAATTATCACAGCAAAAATAATTATGGAGTGCTTTTAAAATGCTTAGAGCAGCAACAGAAAGAAGCAAAATACATTCTATTGGCATCTGCAAGAGGCAGTGCTTCAGAGGCTCACTCCTTAATGATCTGCTTATGATTAGAGGTTTCACACAAAGGGCATCTTTCCTCCGTGTGCTGGCTGATGGTTCCCATGCTTCTGAGACCAAACAATTTAAACAGAAGTATCATCTCAGTTTCTCCTAAAGTCCTCTAGACAATTCTACCAAATTCCTAAGCTGGCTTCTGCTCTGCTGTCCTAGACAGCAGCCAAATGCCATCCATCTCCGCACCCAGGCTCAATAGCAGCACTTGGAAGCCGCTTCCTGAATTTATGTAAAGAAATACCAGCTCTAATATTGGAAAACAGCTCTCCAAAGAGAGACATGCATGCTCAGACATCCAGGCAATAGATTCTGGATTCAGACTATGAGGGGATGATGCTACTAGCTCTGCTGAGTACCAAGCACCTCTGCCATAGCATTTTCAATAATTATATGGCCTTACTATTTCATCTTGCAGTTTCAAAAACAATAAACAACAGTATGTGAGGGAGGAATTATAGACACTAGAAATGGCAGTGCTCCCTGTTCCTTAAAGTTTAGATTTAGTTTCAATGTGTGCCAAGATACAGTACAAAAACCAATGATTCTTCCAGTCTTCCTAAGTGGAGGAGTGGAGGAACCTCAGTTAAGTTAGATCAGTTTTATTTCTTACTGGATTTTTGGATGACTATTTTATCCTGGGTTGGGAAACCTTAACTCTGGCATACGTAGGTGTGAGTTTGTGTGAGTCTAGTTAGTTAGAAATCTCAGTGAATTATCCTCTAATTAAGTAGAGCTTTGGAAAGAATGCTTCCTGAGCTCAGAGACAACACCGTTACACTTGGTAGGTTATACTATACATTTCTTTAAATGAGCTGTTACCCTAATAGGCCAGCATCTGCTCCTATTTCGACTCCTTAGTGAAACCATAATAAGAACACTTACAGTCCAATTAATTTATCTGAAGCCTTAAAAAAAAAAAGAGAGAGAAGAAAACATAGTGGCATATTAAACTATGCTTAACTTTATTCACCACAGCAGTCTATCACAGTAACAGTGAGGTATTTAAAAATAAGAACTATATAGTATCACAGAATCACAGAAAGTTTTGGACTGGAAGAGACCTGAAAGATTATCCAGTTACAACCTCTTGCCATGGGTAGGGATGCCACCCACTAGACCAGGCTGATCAAAGCCACATCCAATTTAGCCTTTGAACACTTCCGTGAATGGAACATCCAGAGCTGAGAGGAAGCTGTTGCAGTGCCTTACCACCCTTGGAATATAGAATTTTTCCTAACATCTCAGCTAAAGCTCTCTTCTTTTAATTTAAAACCATTACCACTTGTCCTATCACTATGTGCCCATAAAAAAGGTCCCTCTTGCTCTTTTTTATGAGCCTACTTCAAGAATCACAGAATTGATAGGGTTGGAAGGGGCCTCTGGAGATTATGCAGTACAACTCTCCTGCCAAGGCAGGTTCATCTCCAGCAGATGACACAGGAACTCCTCCAGATGGGTTTTGAAGGTCTCCAGAGATGGAGACTACATGATCTCTGTTCCAGTGCTCTGCCACCCTCAACATAAAGAAGTTCTTCCTCATGCTGAGGTGAAACATCTTGTATTCTAGTTTATGCCCATTGCTCCTCATCCTGTTGCTGTGCACCTCTGAAAAGAGTCTGGCATCATCCTCTTGGCACCTGCCTTTAATGTGTTTGTATCTATTAATGAGATTTTCTCCCAGTCTTTTCTTCTCTGGACTAAACAGGCCCAGCTTCTGCAGTCTCTTCTCACGAGAGATGCTCCCAAGTACTGGAAGGTCACAACAAGGTCTCCCTAGAGTCTTCTCTTCTCCAGGCTTAACAAGCTCAGCTCCCTCAGCTTCTCTTCGAAGGAGAAGTGCTCCAGCCCACAGATCACCTTGCAGCTTGTATCATTAGGGAACTACCTCTAATTTTCATTTGTAAGATCGGAATAGATTTAAAATGGTACTTCTGGCTTGCAGGTTTTCCATGTAGGCGGCAGAGATGGCAGGAAGCTTTCTTAATTGCAGGGTTATCGTTTCTTAAGTCAGGTACTATCCCCCGCACCGTCTCTCGGCGGGCATCCGCCCGGCAAGGGCCGCCTCAGGCCGGGCCTCTCCCGGCAGGTCGCGGCTCCTCCCCGCCGCTCTGACTCACGGCCCGGCCCCACTGACACAAACTCTGCGGCCGGTGCCGAGCTGGGGCCGCCCGCTGTGAGCGGGGGGGGGCGCGGGGTAAGATGCCCGCCCTGAGGGGACGGAGCCTTCGGGACGGGCGGGCGTGAGGGCGCTCCCGTCCGAGCGATTACCGACGGCCTCGCTGTCCCGTCGCGGACGGCGATTTACCTGGGTGGCCACCTCCCTCCCTCCCTCTTTCCTTTCTTCCTTCCTTCCTTCCCGGAGCCGGTGGTTTCGGCGGAGAGGGAGTGGAGCCCCCCCTGGCCTCTCCCCGGAGAAACTTTCCGCCGCCACCCGCGCCAGGTAGGGGCTGGTCCCACTGGGGCGGGAGCCGTGAGGGGGCGGCGGCGGCTGGGACGGGCCCCGCACCGAGTTTCGGGGGTGTCGCGCCGCCGCTCGGCCTCGTCGGCAGGCGGGGCGGGCTGTCAGGCCGGTGTCACCCCCGGCCGAGCAGCTGCCGTCTGCGGCAGGGCCGCCGCGGTCTGAGGGCAGTATATAGGTCAGTGGAAGTAATGCCCGCCTAATCCCCTTTATCTTTTTGGCTCGGCTTTTCCGCTGTTGGTTTGTAGGGCGACCCTTGGGCAGCGTTGGTCGCAAACTTCTGTGAGAGAGAGAGAGAGGACCCAGGCTTCGCGCAGGGCTGTGTGAGCGGGCGAGTGCCGAGGTGAGAGCATGGGATACGCGCTTTTGTTTTCCGGAAGGCTTTTCCTCCCAAGTGTGACGCCTAACGGAGTGCCAGGTATTCCTGCGTAGGGCTATCACCCGCGTGACTGTGTATGTGTGCTGAGTTTGGGTTCAGACTTCTGTTTTAAGTTGATTGATTATTTCTTTCTCCCTGCGTCACTCAGCGAGTCACCGAAGGCTATTTTGGCGTTCGCTTTGGATGCCAAAGGAAGGTAAAGGTCTCGGCGACTTCAGGGCCCGGGTAAAGGGAGAAGGCCATGTGCCCTGACCAGGTGATTACTGTGTTGCTTTCTCTGATCTTTGAGGAACTATTAGCAAGGTCATGTCAACCTTTCTGTTGGACAAGGGTGTTGGTAGCAACTCGGCGTAATTGAATTGTTCCATGTGGACAAATACATAGGTGGTGGCAGGTGCCTGCTATCTGCTGGGGCGTTGTGTGTAAGGCCAGCCTGCCAGGATAGGAGTTAGCCAGGCTGGGACATGTGGTTTCTTGTAAATGAGAAAGGCTGAGGCATACTTGGTGGTATTTGGAGATTTTTATTTCAGTGTGATTTTTTTCTCTTCCCTGGGCTGTTTGATTGGTTTTGTGATTAGCATTAACATATCTCATACAATGACCATAAGAAGAAAAAATGCATAAAACTGATTGTGTAATTTTGTGTGCCACCCTATTACTTGTGATTGAATTGAATGCGACTTCAGAATCTGCCAGTGCCCTCTCTGCCTAGGTATTTTCTGTTGATCAGTGTGAAACTGATGTTGTGCAAGAGTTTATAGTTGCGTTTTCCTTTAGTACAACAGTGTTTTTATTCTCCCGTACAGCAGGAAGAAGGATCTAGGGCCTCATCTGGGTGGGGAAGCATGAGGTTTTAATTTTGTTTTCATTTTCAGAGAGAAGAGGTAGTGATAATAAATTGTCCATTCAAAGAGATCCTTCATACACCAATAAAGTAGTAGTGTTAGGTGGTACAGTGTAGACCCATGTCTCTGGCCTTTGCTGGTTTTATATCATAATTTCTCTAAGTAAACCTTTTAGAAAAAATGTTAATTGGAAGTGTTTGTAATACCTGAAGGAGTGATGTCAAATTACGGTTTTCACATTATCTGTGCTGCTTTACTTCTGCTGGGGTGTCTAAGAGTCCACCTGATCTGAAACTAATCTAAGAATTAGGACCTAATGCTGTAATTGGTTTCTTCCTCTATGGCTCCGCTTTAATGGACATGGAAGGCCAAAGGGAGAAGGGAAAGACAGAAAAACTTACAGTCCGTAAGGTGAAGTATAAATAATTGTAGAGGGCAGGATTGTGCCAGTGAGATGCTGATGTGAGAATGGCACTGGTGAAACTCATGGAACATCCAGATGCCTTTTCCTCTTATCTATCTCAATCAGAACAATTGTTCTCAGTTGACTTATGCTAACAGCTGTTTTAGTCTGTTTATTGACCCATGGTGATTGATGATATGTGCTTTGAAAAAGAAGTGAATCCTATTGGAATGATGAAAAATGTGTGGACAAAGCCTGTGGAAGAAACTTAGCTTTATGTACATAGTTTCCTTTTTTTCTTCTTTAAACTTTACTGTGTCTAGACTATGTGGTGGTGCTGGTAAAAACAGGATTGCCCTCTGTAAGAGTTTTGGCTTTGAATTGTTTTTCTTGTTTTATTTTTGGGGTTTTATTCCCCTAAATGGGATGCAAACCTTCATAGAGTCTGAAGCCAAGAAAACCAAAATTGGACAAACTGCTGCTAATGTGGTTTTATGTGATCCTGGCATAAAACTGAATTTTGGAAATCTACAGCTATGTTTTCTCTTCAAAAAGATTATAATGATGCATTGATGCCTGTCAAGCTGAAGTCTTCAGATTTACAGACTCTCAGTACCATCTGAAGCAACCGTTTCTCTGTTAAACTGTACATTGAAGGGTTATTAAGATTACTTTGATATACATCGTTTTAAGACTTCTTTTTAACAAAGAATTTATTCACAAGTGCTGCTGTTTCTCTCTTGCATATCTTTATTTATTATATATAGATGCTGCTTTTTGATGTCTGTGGAGGGTTTCATTGCAAAAGATCTACAAATTTTAATTAGTCTGATGGGAATCTTGTTTAGCTCTATAATGTTTGAATAGCATACTTGACTTTTTAAAGATGCAGTTCTCCACATCCTAATCTGATGTTACTGTGAGCAGTAGTTTCCCTCAGACATAAGAGAGATGTGTTCTCTCTCTCATGGCATATTTAGTGTACTCGGTATGTTTGTGGTGTTTGTTTTGTGCTGCTGAGAACAAGGCTTTTTTGACCTCTTGGTCCAGTAATCCTTTTTAGTAACAATTTTATAGCTATATTTTGGTTTACAGACAAACTCTCAGACTCTTCTACTCAGACACACTGGCTTGGCATTGTTACCTTACTTGTGGTCCTAGTCAGCCTAATGGCATAGGTCAGTTTTATACTAAGTAGCTGCCACCCCAGCAAAATTGTCCCGTGCTATATCTGCATCAGAATAAGCACCAGGAAAGAGGGCATCAAGGAAGGCTCTTAGCAGAATAATGTTTTTGGGTGTGTTTCAGGTAATGCAGTACACAACAGCAGATGCCTATACTTTAGATGTGGTATGGTTGCACTTCTTATGCTCTGATAGCATTGAGTAAAGACAAGCAACCTTGAGGTGCTTCCAGAAGAGACTACAAAGGTCTGCACGGGTCAAAAGTTTGGGTGTGAGTGATGTAGAAATTCTGAAATTTTTTTCGGTCCTTTTTGCAATACAGTATAGTGGCCAAATAAAGACTTGTAAGTAGATGCTGGTATGGCTGCTGTGTAAGAATGTCTGTGTCTTTAAAACCTCATGCAGATAGCTTACAGGAAAACAGTGGCTTTTCCTGATCTTATTAATTTATTTGGAAAGTAGAGCTAGGACTTCATTGTGTCATGGGTAGCAGGTCAATTAGGCCTGGACCAAGTTGCTGAGGTTGCACTTCAGGTCCTGGATCCAGTTCTCAGCCCCTCACAAGAAGGAGATTGAGGTTCTGGAGCATGTCCAGAGAACGACTGCAGCTGGTGAAGAGTTTAGAGACTGAGTCCTGTGAGGAGTGGCTGGGGGGCCTGGGGGTGTGTAGCCTGGAGAAAAGGAGGCTCAAAGGAGGCCTTATCCCTCTCTGCAACTGCCTGAAAGGAGCTTGTAACCAGGTGGGTGTTGATCTCTTCTTTGAGGCAACCAACAACAGAGGAAATGGCCTCAAGCTGTGCCAGGGGAGGTTCAGGCTGGACATCAGGAAGAAGTTTGTCACTCAAGAGGTGCTTAGGCATTGGCATGGGCTGCCCAGGGAAGGGGTGGAGTTGCCATCCCTGGGTGTTTTCAGGAAATGACTGGATGTGGCACTTGGTGCTGTGGTTTAGTTGACATGGTGGTGTTCAGTCACAGGTTGGACTAGCTGATGTTGAAGGTCTTTTCCAGCCTTAATAATTCTGTGATTCTAGTGAACTAAAATAACAGTTTTGAATGCACTTGTGAATGTGTACAATAAGTGCTTCTGGCTTAATATCACTCCATTGTAATACATGTGTACACACACCGGTACATTTTAAAGAGTCAGCTTTAACTGTGGAAGTGCTGTGATGGTAAGGAAGCATTCACCAGCTGAAGTTAGCATTATGAACACTGAGGAGCTTTGGGAATGCATCTTCCCTTACTTTCTGTTGTAGGCATTGATCATAAGAGTTCCTATTAGTACAGGTAGGTATCTATCAGTCACAGGCTTGATAAGAGTGCTTTGCATGTTAAACCATGTGGCCAAAAAATTCTTGTCTAAGGCGATCCTGGAGGGCATGCCCGGGTGAGGCAATTCCATGTGGAATTGAAACAGAGCAGGTAAAATAAGAGCTGGTGAGAGTGGTTATATAGGCTCAAGGCATGTGAAGACATAATCGAAGAATGTGTTACCTATGATAGCAAGTGAGATTACCTTTAATTAGCAGAGGAAAATTTGGAAATATGATACAAGCATGGCTATCTGCATGCAGGAAGCCCAGCATGTAGTTGAGACTTTGACTCAGATTATCCCTGAACCAAATGTAGCACCTTTTCCTAGCAGTTGGAAAATTTGCCCTGAAATTTATTCTGTTTCCAACTGTGGTGGCTTCCTGTGGGTGGTGGGTTATTGGGAAATCAATGACTTCTTTATCTTTTTCTTTTCCTTAATAAAAAAGGTCAAATTTTGATGCAATACAGAATTGCCTATGTGTACAGTGATGTTAGACCATGACAGTTAATTCTGATCTAAACATAATGAGCATGGTGTTATCTACTGGTTTTGTGTGAGAACCTACATAGCATAGCTAGATTAGTGCTGACAGTATGAGGCAAATTCTTATAATGTAGTTTTTGCCATTTAGCTTTAGAAACACAGTCAAATGTTTTCTCCCCTTGTACCTCTACTGTAGTCTCCAAGCATATGACAGACATGGTTTTATTTATTTAAACATTTGCATGCCTTAGAAGAACTTGTCTTTTTTTTTTTTTTTTTAATTAAGACAAGAAAGCTATGTGGTAATAAAAAGGTGCTAGGTTCCTTGCATCAGTAACTATTACTGAAAGACGATTGTGCCCGTTATCCTTCTGATTCTAACTCATTTTTGCAAGTTGCCTGTATTGCGTATTGGTGAAGGGTAGGATTTCTTTCTGTGAAAATTTTTTATATAGAAAGACTTTTCCAGCAATACAAGTGGAGTTTGCCTGCGGAACCGATTAAATAATGCCCTTGAACAAGCTCACAATTGGAAGGATTTCCTAGTGCATGTGGAAAAAATAAAACTTTTAAAGTATTGACAGTCTTTATATTCCAGTAAACCTTTGGATTGTAAATTAACTTAAATTTATCTATTGGCTAGCAGTTGAAGAGTTAAACTGCTGAAGAATCAATCCCACTTGCATTCACAAAATCTTTTGTAAAACCTCAGATACCCCTGAGCAGGAGGGAAGAAAATATTATACTTTTGAGTTAGTTTTATTAACAATTAACAGTTAATAGAATTGTAATAACTAAATTATTTTCAGATGTTTAGGTTTTTTACACACTAGTCAGAGAGCTGTGGTTAAAAAGTTGCTGTTGTGCAGCGAAGTCCAAAAAGTAGCATGGGTTGTTACTGAATTCTGTTGACTCATTTTGCTGTGGCTGGCTCCTCCCCTAACAGAGCAATCCTGAGAGGGAGAGATAACTTGGCTTTCTGCTTCATCACTGTACTGGCATTACACTGAGTAGTGCTTCTGTAAGCATGTGTACCTTAAACATTCAAGGGAAGAAGGAAGCCTGCCTAGGGAGTTGTGCCTTTTGTGATTACAAGTTGAAGGTGGAACATCAGTAAGTTGCTACTCTGGACCCATAGCTCTTAGTAAACAGAACTGTGCTGCTTCCTCTTTGCACGTTTGTGGCGTTTTTACACTTCACTAATGCCATAAATATGTTTTAGTTCAGTGTTGTATATTCCATATTCCTGTAAGAAAACCTATGGAGGTGAAAAGTTTATCTCCCCTTTTGAGGAACTCATTGATTTCCAGTGCTGGACTTTGCAAGAAGCATGATGTAGATTTGTTTTGGATGTGAGGGCTCTGTTCCTGTCTGTGAGTGGAATTAGAATTGTGCTGGTTTCTCTGCCTTGTGTGCCTGACCAAGGTGAAGTGACGACAGGTGCTAAGCAGCCAAAAATTTTACTGCAAACCATAAAGATCTTCAGAAAAAGATGTGTTGCTCTTTTTTTTTTTGACTCTGATGTTGTTCTCAAATCACCCAATGTCCTTGGAATGCCTTTGGTATGGATTGGGATTTTTTTTCTTTTTTTCTTTTTTTGTTTTTTCCTTTTAATTGGCCATTTTGCCATTCAGTACATGGAAGCAGAGAACGCATAAGAACACACAGTCAGCAATAGGTGAAACAGGATGATTTCCTTTCTGAATTGCTGGCTTGCATTAAGATTAATTATGCTTGCCTGCTTGGAGTGGTTTCAGGTAAACAATTAGAAAGTTCTTTATCAGCTTCTTGAAACATATTCATAGGATGAGAAGCCTGTGAAGTGAGAGTGCATTTTGAATGGAGGAAAAGCATGGAGGGCAGAAAAGCATGGAGGGCAGAAACTGATTTGCCTTTGCAATGATTCTCTTCTTAATATCTTGATCCCAGTAGTGTGAACAACACTAAAAGATGATTCCATGAACTCACTGCCAGAGATAACAGAGGTCCTTATGGCTGTCAGTGGTTGCATCTGCTTTCAGCATATTTTGCTGGCATGGTTTTTACAGAGGTGATGTTTGCCGGCAACAGCCCAGTGCTTACGGGTTCCTGACTTGCTGGTGTTCATAAAGCAGAACTCACAGTAATATTGAGATTCTTTTGAAAAATTTCCTTCGGCTGTATAGGGCTAGGTTTGTTTTGTGTGGATGCCAGTGGAATCTGTGAACATGGAGAACTTTTTTCTTCTCACAAGAACCTCTGTTGTTAGGAAAAAATAAAATTAAGTGTTCAGAGAGCAACAACTAAGGCAGTTTAGCAAAGACTGCATTTATAATGCATCCTTATTTGCAAATGACTTATTTTGCTAGTAGTGTTTTTAGCAACTTACGTTCAATAGCTGAAATGTTACTGTTTGATTTTAAAGTAGCAGCAAGTGAGGGGGATAAAATTTTGTTGTATTGGCAGCAAGGCGTATTCTCTTACTAGTGTGCATTTGTTTTGCAAACATTTAAAGTAACAACAGTTCAGATTTAAAACAGGCATCAAGTCAACAGCAACATTTCAGAAGCACTTGGCATTGGGCTTGGTGTCAGAAGACAATGTGGTCCCATCAGTTACAATTCAAAGTACATTTAAATATTCTGAGATAAAAATATGATTTATTCAGAAGCAGGAATATTGGACTTTGTGGCACATGCTAATGCAGAAATTGAAACTATTCTTCCACAGAGGAAAATACGAAAAGTAGTTGAGAGGCTGGCTTGGCTACTAGTGAGCTCTTCAACATCAAACACAAGGAGGGAAAGGAATTTCCAGCTGGATTGTCAAGCACAAGTGTAAAAATAAAGCACACACACACATATAATTAAAATGCAACATTCAGAATGGCTAACTGAAAAAGAATAATGAGAAATCATTCTAGAAATATAAAGTTAGTAAAAAGAAAGTCAGAGGAGGTTTGCTCCTGTTTGACTAGTGGAGTTGTGGACTCATATTGTAAAGTAGGCTGAGGTCTTTTTTTGTTTGTTTCTTCACCTCAGGTCCAATAAAAGATAGTGGGACTTGAAGGTGAACATGATGTCCAAGGCAAGTGCTAAAACCCTAAGCTGGGGTGAGGAAAGAGTGAGTTTTAGACCAGTTAGATAAGTTTAAGTTTGCAGTGTTGACAAAAAAGCTGTTGAAAGAGTAAGGGCTGGCTGATGTAATCCTTGAGCTGCTGCAGTTACTTAACTCATGAAGGGTATGTGTAATACTGTGCCACTGAGAGGAGGGATTGTAGTGTCTGTCTGTACAGGTGTCAGGGGCAAGGGGCAAGTGGAAATGAGCAACTGTAGACTCAGTTATCTTTATTTGTATCTAGTATTTTTCTTGGGGATTGAATCCTCCCAAAGCAGTAGAAGATGACAAAGAAATAAGCAGTAACCCATATAATTTTATTTTGAAGATTAAACCATTAGACTAATAGAATTTCTCTTTCCAAAATGCTAGCAGAAGAGAGGCAGTAGGTTTCTGGTAGCTTGACTCTATGATAGAAATGTCAAAATTTCATTCTTGTTAAAGAATGTCTGGAGGAATTGACTGTGGACAAGTGCTGAACTGCTTGAAAAACATTATTTTCCCTAGAAATGGACTCATGATAGAGTGTTCTTGTTTAGGGGTGAGAGGTTTATTTTAGATATATACATGAAGGATTTATGTATTTTAGTAGACAACAAGAACAACAGGACTCAACATTGCTATAGAATTGTAAAATTAGAGAATGTGATACTAAGATACTATCAAAAATGACTGAATTCTGCTCTTAGAAGGTTTTGGGGTTTTTTAAATAAAGCTGGTTCTTAGGTTGGAACTGAAGTTTGTATTGCAGAACCCTATAACACAGTTCCTTATTTCAAACACAACAAGGCTTCTTTAAAGTGATTTTTGCCTCCTGGTTAATGGAAGCAGTGGGAGAAGGCCAGAAGGACCAAATGCTTCTCTCTGAGGTTGTTTCAGTTAACCTTAAGGAGCTTTCCAGTTCTTGTTGTGGGATCCTGTGTCTGCATCACATATATGTAAATAGAATTATGTTCTACAGGTTAAATGAAGTAATCTTTCCAGCCAATATGGATGAAATGTCATGTTTTGAAGATGGAATTAATTAAAAAATAATTTAAAAATAAAAAAAGAAGGTAATATGACCCCATTGGAGGGAGTCTGGAGAAGAGTAGTAAGAATACTTGGATGACTGGAAGAATGACTGAATGAACTGGGAGCTGTTATTTTAGCTTCGAAGAAATGAAGAAGATAGTGGAGAAATGAGAAAGTGAGGGTTTGTCTAAGTGTATGAGATAAACGTGTTTTTCACAGTGATCTGTTTTCTTTCCTGCTTGGTAAGACATTGTTGCATTGGAATATATTATCAGAAAAAGTTGTGTCTGATTTTAAGAACAGGTAATGAAAGCAGCTGTGAGTTGTGACGGAAACATGATATGTGTTACCACAGCACAGGGGGAAGGACTAGATGACTTGGAGGTGATTTTTTTATCTTTTGAGTGCAAAAAGGAAGTTACTGTGGTGCAGCATGATGTGTAAAATCCAGGGAGAGCACAGTACTGAGAATTCATTTTCTTGGTACCTCTGCTCTTATATTTCAACTGACAAGGAGGATCCAGAAGATGTAAAAACAGTATGCTTCTTTCGCTGTTGTTTTTTTTTCCCTTTTCACCTGCATGGAGTAGATGAGGGAGACTTGTAACTTTGCAGTGCTGTGGCTGCTGAAAAGGGGCTAGAACTCCCTGTTAGAGATAACAACATGGAAGAATGACTGTGGGCATGGCTATATCCACACTGGCTCTGCAGGAGCAAATCCTAGAACAAGAAGTGCAAGGAAATGTGGTGTAAAGATGCCTGGATTAGCTTTGAAAACAATTTTGTCATATTTGTGTGGTGTTGCATCCGAGCCACTGGGGTTTTAGTGCTTCCAGACCTGTGCGAGTCTGCTCTCTGACATGCAGACTTAATCAGCTTGTGCTACTGAAAAGTTGGAAAACTCTTTCCTATAATCTGCTGTATGTTGTTATCAAGTCTATGTTGTGCTGCCCTTGTAGCCTGTGTTTTTTTGAATACACTGATTTTTTTTCTTTATTTGCCCAGTAACAGTCCAAAACAGAAGGGGCTCTTCACTGCATGGTATTTCTTGTCCAAATGATAGGGATAACAACAGTGACATTAAACAAAGGTTTTAATTTCAGCTGCATGTTATTGGGCAAAACTGTGAATAGCAGAAGGAAAATAAAGATTTGAGGAAGTCCTGCAGTGTCAACTGATCTTTAAATCAAAAGAAAATAGGCACATTTTTATGTAAAATTAGCAGTTTAGAAGATTTCTGGTTTGTTACTCACAGAGGGAGATTTCCCAGGAGGTATCACCTCTACGATGTGTTTGTTATCTTAATTCATGCATGTATAAAACCAGAACATACTTCCCTCTTAATATTTTAAAGTCCATCTGCTGTTTTGAGTGGTATCTGTTAGTACTGGGAGTGTTTGTATTGATTCATATGTCTGTGGACTATGGTTTCTAGGATAATTTTCTTGATCTCTCACATAAAGGGGAAAGATAAGGAAAGCAATTTGAATTTCCCAAACCACAAAGGTATGCATCTTTCATGATATCCAGCTTGGGTAGTGGTGTAGGTTAAGATGCATGGGATACCATACAGTCTCTAAGGACAGCATTCCTCTCAAATAAAATGCAGTATAACCCTGAGCTCAAAATTAATTGTGTTTAAAAAAAAAAAAAGAGGGGAAGAGAGATAGAGAATGTGTAAATCCTTGAGCAGGGTTTTGCCATTCTGAGAATGTCCTGGTGACCTGCCTGTTAAAAGAAAGTTTGACAGTCTGCTCTGCTGTGGACTGAAGAAACATTGAAAACTGCTGTCTGTTATGATTTGATGATCTCAATATACAAAGTAGAGCATCCTAATTCATGATGGGCACTACTAAGAATTGATTATATTCTAAAGCTTTTTAATATGCATGCCTCACCACATGCATTTTAGGACAGAATTTCAGGCTATCCAAGCAATGTGAGCTGAGATATATATTTTTTCTTATATTCCTATAATTATTAATCATAGGATTTGTATGAATACTGTGATTCAGAAAATATATAAAATTCATATAAATCATATGAGATAGAAAATATTAGATAAACTATAACATTTTTGTGTCTGGTTCAAAGTTTTTGAGCAGTTCTACCATTTCATGTTTTCCTCACCTGTCTCAGTTTTCAGAAATGAGAAGGCAGAACCTTTTTTATCTCCTCTCTCCCCTGTGTTCCCCCTCCTTACCATCCAGGATACAGAATGCAGACATGTATTATTTTTTATCTGATGCCTGGTGTTGCCTGCTATTAAAAAGCTGTGTATTTGATGCAAAAGCAAAATATTTGCTCTTCCAAGAATGTTACATAAGGCAAGACTCTGCTTGGCAGTAATGGTTTGTCAGTGTCTGCAAAGAGATCCCAGTGTCAGTGCTCCCTGGAGATAAGGATGTATTATTTCCTATCTGGCAATATTAAACTGCTGATACTGTGTGATTAATATGACTCTCTTGGGCTGCAACTACAGGAAGCTCTCCGTTCAATTATAGCCATGCTTCTTTAATTTAATTACACCTTTTTGAAATAATATTAAAAAGGATGATTCAAAATTGGAACTTACTAAATAATTCAAATTTTTCTTCTTTCATATACTAGACTGAGTCTTCTTTTGCACACTAACCTGAGGGGTGTCTGTGTGGGTTTGGTTTTATGTGGATTTTTGTTGTTCTTTTCCCAAATTATTTGGGAAGCTAAAGGCACTTAGTTTCTGGACATCTTCCATAGCTTGGTGCTAAGGTTTCAGATTCAGATTTTTTACATATGTTGTTGGATCAGGGAATTGTTCCATGTTCTGAATGCCTTCTCTCTAAAACCTGCACATTTAAATGCATATCATAGAGAAATTTTTGTAGACTACAAAAGAACTTTTGTAGTCTACAAAAAGAACAAAGATTCATTGAGTCAGTCTTGCAGGACTTTGAAGCTGAAACGCTGAATAAGTTTGGATAATATGGCACCACTGTGTAATTTTTTATTAAGTATATATTTGAAAACATGCACTAGCAATGTCAGAAATGGGGTTGTCCCTTGTGTCTTTTCTTCATTGGCTCTTGTTTCAGTCTCTTGTACCAATTTTCAATTTCAGGCTTGTGGTTCTAGATAAAAGATGGTATTTAGATGCAAGCATGTTGAAATCTTTAAAACAAATGTGCTGAGAGGCTTTGTCCTCCCCCCATGCTCCCTTAATTCTGTTCACTTGAAGCCCCTTCGCAGATGCTTATTGCATACTCCTTTCCCACATATGCTGGAAAGAATGATTTCTATAGAGGCTGTGGGTTACCTTTAGGACTTCAGTTTGGACTCTGGGTAGGGGCAATTTCTCTTTTAATTTTTTTCTCCTGTTCTTCTTTTCTGTTCCCTCTTATGGATTATTTCATGTGTAGTAAAAGGAAATAAAAATACCAGGCTGATCAACTTGGAAACCTCAAACATGAGGATGTCATTTAGACTATGTGTATTTTGTTATGTGTATGACAATAGTTCTTCAGCTATGCTGCAAATTAAAGAAGATAATCCAAGGGAAAAATAATTGTTTAAGCTAAAAGACAGTCTGGTCAAGAACATAATTATAGGCTTCACTTGAAAACGTACCCAGATAAATGATACAGCAAAACAAAAATAGAGAGAATGTATTTAACAAATTAAACTTGGAACCTTGTTTTTATGACCAGATGCGACGGATGTATGAAGCAGACAGGAGAGAAGTTAGTATTAATTACAAATTGTGGAGAAATCTCCTTCCTTTAGGACCCTTACTTGCAGTTATTTTGAGTAATAAGAAAATACTTTAAAAATAGCAAGGTTTAGCAAGGTAGAATTTTGTGAACAGTATTTTACTGTGGGAAACGTTTTAGAGATGTTCTGGAGGATAGAGATTGACCCTGTTACCATTTCACTTGGAAACTGGCTAATTTTTTTTTTGCTAATTTTTAGGACTACCTCTTTGTTGTAGTTGAGGGGGAAAATGATGCTAAAAATCTCTTTATGAAATTTCTGGTTACATCTGTGGAGGAACCTATATAATCATCCCTGAAATTCAGGACCATGAAATGGCAAGGGATCTGAAACCATGTTATATTTGCAATATAAAAGCAGTGTCTTCCCATAAGGCCTTAATTCCTGGCTGTTTTGTTCATGCTCCCCTGAGGGGAAAGCTCTTTAACAACCTGTTTTAAACTATGAGTTCTAGGTCAAAAATTACGTTTAAAAAAAATACATATTTTTGCCTTGATGTATATACTTTCTAAATTTTTGCAGGATTCCTTTCAGCATACTGAGGCCTTTCAGAGTTTTAGCTCCCTGCTTATAAGACACGGAAAAATGACAGTCTCCTTATTTTGAATTAATTTGTGTAGTCTGGAGGAATTTCTGTCAGGCAGTTTAGCAGGATGTCTGTAAAATCAATTTTGAATGCTAAGCACCGTATAAATGAATAGACACGCTTTTCATGCTTGCATTTTTCTGTATGTGTGCAGCCTTGTTACATGTCAAATATAAATTTAATATGAATTACTTCAGTGTTGAGAGAAAGGTGTGGGTTTCTCCTTCTCCCTTGCACGTGTTTAGCTTGTTTAACAAGATGCTGTTATGATGCATTTCTTGTCTGAAAAGTGAGTTTTGTAATCAGTTTTTTGGCAGTGTAGCCAGCTTTAGCATTCAGAGTAATACCACTTTTTTCTGCTTCTTTGTTTTATTTTTTTCCCCCCAGTGGTTTCTTTTTAGCCAGAACAGTTTCTGAATTGCTTCAGACTTATTCAGTGTGTTATGCATGATTGTTTTTGGGTTGCAGTATGGATGCAAATGTTTTTGAGTTGCAGCAGTGAACAGAAGGCAGCAAGGAAGGCAAATATGGATTGCTTCTGCATTCTGTGGGCTCCTAGCTGGTGGTGCCCTTGGTGTTTTCAAGGGCTTCTCACTGAGGTATTGGTGAAAGGCCTGTAAGTTCTGACCTTGTCTGTGTGGACGTGTCTCATGCTGTGAAATATGCTCTGTTACTGCTACTTCTGTGTATTTGAGAGTTTATTGTCTTGTTCTCTTTAAGATGGAGGTTTTTTCCTTCTCAGTTTTTACACTGCCAGGTTTCTGTTAATAGAGAATGATAATTTTTACTTTTCTACTTTCTCTGCCTTGCCTTGTCTGTAGTGGAAAGCTGAACGCCGCTGAAAGCTGAAGAAACTTTTAAGTCTAGATTCTTGACCAAATGGAACAGCTGCCAGAGCCAGTTTTTCCCTGCTGACCTGTTGACATGCTTTAATTACAGGTAAGATAAGTGCGTGTCTGTGTATGTGTCTAATAGGTAGCTCAGAACAGAAGTCTGTTTGCTGAGCCATGAGCTTTCTGTTTGGAGTGCTGGGTGTCACAATCAGTTTTTGTGGTGTGGACACCCCTCCTATGAAAAGTGAGCTTGAGACTTCAGTCTTCAGATGCCAGATAGAGTCTTCAGTAGCACTCAGCTGCATTTAGGCACCATGGGCTCTGGAGCATCTTGTTAGTGTTTCAGTTCTGTTTGTGTTCACACCTGTACAGTGTAACTATTGTGCAATATTCCTGTGGCAATCACAGTAATTGCTTACTTGTGAAATGAATATATATAGCAATTATCAAAGGTGCTTTAGTTGTCTTTTAGTGCCCTGTAACTTCTAGAGAGCAAGAAATATATTGTGACCTACATACCCTGTAAGTCAGAGGTTACCTCTGGCAATTGATGAGAACCTGACAGCCTGTACACCGTGATTTTCTTGAGTTGGCAAGACTCCTCTTTTTGTTTGTTTCAGAATATCTCCACATTATTTGGGTTATGGGATATGAAATAATTTAAATGCTTGTCATCTGAAGAATATACATTTCAATTTTTTCTCCTGACTCCAACAGGTACAATGTAGGATACCAAAAGAGTTGAAGTAGGAGCTAGTATTCTCTATCTGAGCTTAAAAATTGAGCACAGAAACTTTAGAAAACTTTGTACAACAAAAGCTGAATAAGGGGAAGAGGTCCTAGATTTTGGCTTGTCATTGGATCATCTTACTTTATCTTACTTTGCAGTGAAACTAGTTAGCTGACAGATGAAAATTCTGGTAAGTCTTTTCCCCAACCTGATCTACAAGCATGAATATAATGTGATTCTTGATGCAACATCGCACATGTGCTTTGTTTTATTTGATAAACTGTTTTACAATGTGAAAAGGGCTGAACATTTATGAGTCACCTCCTCAAGAGATGCTTATTCTCAGTTTGCAAAAGGGGTGGATGAAGGAGCATGAAGGAGGGTGTGGTTTTCATAGACTGAATGTTTCACAGAAGAGTTGGCATCATTTGGGGAGGAGATGTGGGTGTTAATTGCAAGATTGTCATAAGGAAGCTGTGTACAGAAGAGAAGCCCAAGCTAGCTAGGGAGGGAGCCCGATGTGTGGGTGTGAAATGAGACTGGGATTAGTAGAGACAAGCTTGAAATCACAGGAAACCTGACAGTGTGTTTGGTTTCCCAAGCTGGATTTGTTGTATCAGGTGGAGCATTTATACCAGTCAAACAACATTAGAAAGGGGAAGAAATATGAAATGATACTTCATAATGGCCACTAATTCCTAGTTTTTATATACCCATGTTTTCTTTCAAATTGATTAGAAAAAGTGCAAATAGCTGGTAGATTATAATTCAATATTAATTTTCTGGTAAACTCTTGTGCCTTTTTTGTTATTTTTCAACCACCAAACACTTGCTTTACGAAAATGAACACCATCTCTCAGCAGCCTTTCATGTAGCATGTGTCTGGTCTCATACCTTCCCTGTAGTGCTTCCACCTCTTTTTTGATGCAGTTTGTTGCAGTTCTTGGTGCTGATGGGAGACCATTTTGTCAAATGGGAAGCAAAGATCTTGTTTGTCTCATCCTAACCCACGCTGCTCTGTAAGGATTAAGGAGGCGTCTGGTTTCTCTGTAATAGCTTATAAAAGGTCCCAAAGTACCATATCAAAGTATCTTTAGGAAACTGACAGGTTTTAGATAGTCTGATGCTTGCCAAATATTCAGTATGTTATTTTTTCCACTCTCTGAATAACTCTGACACTGTTTCAAACTCTGACAGTGTTTCAAGCCTTTTTATTAAACCCAGATCATTAGAATGTTTTGGAATATCTAGCCTTGTCTAAAAGCTCATCTAGCAGGGTGTTTGGAAGGACTACATATTCCCAAGACTAATGGCACCTTAGCCAAAATTTATTGAGTGTAAGCTTTCACATGTACCGACCTACAGCTAATCCATAATTCTGTGGCTGTATGGAAGCAGCTTGGGTTGCCAAAGTGACTATTTGTCAATCGTTGCTGAAGGTAAGAGTTCTTCAGATGGTTTGTAGCATTATAATATAATATCTTGCTCAATAAAGACAAGTCTGTTTCCTTCTCCAGAGAGAAAACTAAGTAACAACAATTGTTAATTTAAACTAGAGTCTGGTCTTACTCTATAACTTTATTTCTAGCAGTGTAAAGCTTTCAGCTGGCTGTTTCTTTTTTCCCTGACTTAAAATCTAGTTATGCTGATGGAAAGGCAATACAGTCATCGATGGCAGGAAGGGACATGAACCAACACAATGATGTGGAGTCTTTCTCTAGTTCTCATTTCTTCCCATTCTGTGTTTGTGTAACTCAATGTTACTAGTATGTTTGGATTCCTGTTGGTTTAGCTAACAGCAGTAGTGAAAGAAACCCCTGATTCCTTAACACAAGAGCTTTAGTATCTAGTCTAAGATTGTTAAATATCTGTGATTACCAACTCTAGTCCCAGCGGATATTAAATCCTTAGTGTTTTTTTATTGAATGATATTAATGCATCTGGAACAAGTATGTTCCCTTGTATTTTTGTCTTCAATTAAACTTTACTAAGTAAGACTTTAATAGGTTCAAGTTGGAATTTCAGAATGACAAAAGACACAAAGTGAAAAAATTGCAGTAGTTTATATGGAGTACCTTAGGATCATGCTTCCTTTCAGCTGTATTCTTCCTGAGTTGTGGTGTGGGGTTTTTTCTTTGTTTGCAGTGTTTTGTTGCTTTTTTTTCTCCTGGTGTCAGTTTGTAGAGTTTTGAGTTTGTTCTCATTATAAAAATTGTGGAGACTCAGATTTGTGGGGAGGAAAACATCTTTTTCATTCAGCAGTGAGTTTGATCTTAGGAGCGAGCCAGTAAAAACTTGGTTACTGACAGTTATCTGAAATGACTATTATAGAGGAAGATCCTGTTTTACTGATGTAGGTAATTTTAAAACTGCCTTGAATTTCACAAAATGTTAATATTAATAGAAAATAGCTATTACATGATTTTACTCTTTCATAGGATTCCTTGGGCCAGTTGCAGGCTACTTTGCATGGCCTTCTTGAGGAATCAGTGGTAAATATAAATAATTTAAATGGTTCTGATTTCTCCTCTTTCATCGCTCTACACTAGCATACAAATTTGCTTTCACTGTGATGCTGAGGGAGAGGTCTGTAAAGGACACATCCACCTGGCAATCCACAGAATATAAAGATGTATACATGGCTTTCATAATGCATAAGGTGTTTTTTCTTTCTCAACTCAAGATAAACAAGGAAAAAAATTGTGTATGTATCACCCGATGTGAGCTATTCATTGTAAAGTTCCTGGGTATGTCATAAAGAATCTTTTGTCCAACCATCTTGATTTACTGGTTGTTGCTTGTGTCTTGAGTTTAATTTGGTAAGTGTGTATTTTGCCCTGAAGAACTAAGCACGGTGGAGGGAAGTTAGCAGTGTATAATGGTGGATAGAGGCCACTGGTGTGAGGAAATGGGAAAGTATGACTGGTTTTCTGATGATAGTGACAACTGTTTTTCTTAACTTTGGTCTTGTGGAAATGAATGTGGTAGGTAGGTGTTGTTCCAAATTGGCTACATCCTAGTGCCAAATCAGGGTACATTGTCCTTGATAGTGTCCCTGTAAAATGTAAGGGAATATGTAACCATTCTGAATAAAGGAGATTTGGTTCATGTGATACTAGAAATTCAGAGATTTTATGATAGACATAAAGAAACCACAAAAAGCAAGCCAGGAAAAAAAGGATCATGTTTTTAATAATAAAACTGATTATTATCAACATAGTGGTTTTACATTTAATTTGGAGTAAAAGCCCACCATTGTGGTGACCACTATCTTAGAAGGAAAAAGATGAATATGAAATAAGATTGTAGAACAAAATCTTAAAGGATCAAATTCTCAGTTGACACTGTTTTCCTGTGCATCATTGTTCTTTGAATCCCAATATCTTTTAAGACAAAGGTAGTTTTCAGGTAAAGCTAGTGTGGATTAGTTGTTTTAAAGTATGCATTATTATTTCAGAATATAAACTTGGAATAAATGAGAGGAAGAGTAAGATATACTGTTAATATATAGGCCAGCAAGAATGGATTGAATTGAAAGGCTAAATGTTCATTAGATTTTAATTTGGTTTTGCAGTGCTAGAATCTGTTGGGTTAAACAGAAACATACCTTAGAAACCTCTCTGTAGCTGTCGTCAGACAAGCTGCTTGTTCATGAGCCAGGCAGTGGAGATGTTTGGTGTATTTGTTGTATATGGAGCAGTGGGGATCACTGAGGGTTTTGAAGTTAGGCTGTCCTCAGAGTAGGTATTGATGGGAGAGAAGGGGGCAGGAGAACATGCACGTAGTCCAAACATATGGCAGTGTCCCTGGCCACGTGCAGTACATGATCTTATTTAGTAAACTCCATTCTATAAATTCAGTGGGTTTTGTCTTTTTCTTTCAAAATTGTTTTAAAAATCATTAGTGCTTTTGGTAACTCTTATGGCCTGTAACAGTGAGTTCCATAATTCGCCACAGATTATCACTTGTGCAGGAATAGAGATGGAAGAAGAGCTATCCAGTGGGAGGAGAGTGCAAGATCCAAGTTCTGGGTATCTAAATCGTATATCACATACTAATTTTAATTTTTTTAAGGACTCTGCATATTGTATATTTCAGAGCTACGAAAGTATATTGTCATTCAACTTTTTGGATTCACAGGAATTTTTTAAAACTCTGGTTTGCTTCAAATAGAATTGGATTAATGAAGCACTAATCTGTCACCTACTGCAGGTGTACTGTTGGGCTTTTTAAAGCAGTGTTTGTGGCCTTTATTTCATATTAAGTTCAATGTTGTGAAATGCACTTTGAGTATTTCAGTTTTAAGTCTTCTAAAACAAGGATTTGTACACTGTAAGTATAACATTAATGAAAAGGAAATTTGAATAAACCTTTTTGCTATCCAGATTAGATTAATGAGATTTTCTGGCAGTGCTTGAGATTTAAAGTGAAGAAGTTGGGTGGGAGTAAAGTAATTGATTCCATTGCAATATGCATGCTCAAGTTTGCAAAGTGCAAGCTAAGCAGAATATTGTTTCATTCTACTTTGTGGCTCTGTTAACTAAAATAAACTGTAGCTTACCTTAACCAGCAGAAGATGGAAGTGAATTTTAAAATATAATGCATTCCTGAAGTACATTGCTTATTGAAACTAGCATGTAGTTTGCAGTATGGTTTATTGTAGTATTATTTTTATGTCCATCCAATTTGAAATCTTCCCCTTTCTTCCAGTGAAATGCTACAGTGCAATTTGTACACAGGCTGTTCTGTTGTAGGCTGTTTCACGTATTGCAAAGGCGTGCAGCTGGCAACTAGTCTCCTTTGAAGATTTTCTTTTTTTTGCACCTTGCACAGAAACTGCTTTATTAAACACATGGGGTTGTTTTTGCTTCTCTCCTAGTAGGAGCATAATGTTCAAGAGGAAGGGAAAGTCTCTCACTGTATTCTAGGTGTGGCACAGAGTCAGTGTCTGACAATATGTGAATGTCTTTGCTTGAATCTTTTGATAAGAGGAAATCTTTGGTGGCTACCCTACCACAGAAGGAGGCTAACCTGAAATGATATTGAAACTTTGACCAAAGGTGTTCTTCTAGATAAAATTCCTGTAACTCTGACTTGATTGGCACTACTCTGGGATTTACTTAACCTGCATCAATATTTTGTTTCAGTGAAGAGCTGTTGGTGTTAGTTTAATCACTATATCAGTTAGAATCTGAGTGCTTTCTGAAGCATCTTGTGGTCCTTCGGATACAGAAAGGGATACTAGAAACTAACTTGGTCTAAGTACCACTTAATATTGATTCTGTTCAATGGCATTTTTTTCACTTCATAGCTGTTGTTCACGCTTAGTGGCTACCCACTTACACTGAAAAGACATGTAACAACATAATTTAAAAAACCCTACCCTTCAGCTCTATCTCAGGATGTTGATATTTAATCGGTTTTGCAGATTGTTTTTATGTCCTAATGAGCTTTGCTTGAGTTTAGAGTTTGTTCTC
The DNA here is from genome assembly GCA_013397155.1 of Irena cyanogastra. Classification (NCBI taxonomy): domain Eukaryota; kingdom Metazoa; phylum Chordata; class Aves; order Passeriformes; family Irenidae; genus Irena; species Irena cyanogastra. The sequence goes on from VWZV01003535.1 coordinate 52,639, forward strand.
TCTGTGTGTTAAAATTACATTGCTAATCTGTAAAATGTTGTGGATTCTCAAGTGACCTATGCAAAATATACTTTCTACACACCATGAGCTGTTGTAGGAATTGCTGGAAAGAGGAACCTTCATTTCAGCCTCATGATGTAATTGTTCAGGTACACCCTTGAGCAACCAGTTGGAATGGAAAAGGTGAATCTTTTCAAGAGGCTTTGGTAGTGGAGTTTTTACATGTGAATTCAGTAGCTTTTAACATTTAAGTTGCAGTACAGTCATTAGAGATCTAAATTACTTTCCTTCTAATTTAAAAAACACTCCTATACCACTCTGGCTATAATCTCATCCTATAGGTGATTCTAGTGAGTAAGTAGGCTACAATGTGATACTGGGCAAAAAGTGTGTGGACTAATAGTTCCCTGCTTTGGAAATGTCATAGTATCTTTAAAGAATGCAAGAGAATGTTAAAAAGCTGGAGCCTCATCAATTTATGAAGGATTATAAATGATGATAATAGATGAGGGGCACTTGATAACCAAGGAAATCTTTCAGTTCAAAGTCCTAATGAAGGTCACGACACAGGGAAAACCTTTCAAAAGCCAAAGTAGTTGAAGTATTTCTCTTCTCAAAACACCTTAGAAACTTCAGCATAAATTTTTGCTATTTATGAATGGCAAGGCAGAAACTTCATTTTGCTGGGATTAAGAAAGTAATGCTAGGCATCATTCCAAGAGCAAGTCAGAAAAGTATTATGCCTTAGAGGAACAACTTACTTTCCTGCTCTTCCCCTTATTTTAGGGCTGCAACATTATCAATCTGTTTTCCTTTTCAAAATTGTGTCAGCTGTACACCAAAGAGCATTTTAAGCTGGGAACTAGTCTATCTATTGGTGCCATAGTAGATGTGTCTTGGAGTTGGTTCCCTCTGTGCCAAGGACCTTTGAGGGTGGGATAGAATAGATAAGGAGTTGCTTTCTCCATGATTGTTTTTCTTTTTGGCCAGGTAGGGAGAGGCACAGTCCTGCTTTTAGCTACTGGGTTGGATGAGATGCAAGAAGATCTGCTGGCCTAAAAGGGTCATGTTTAGCTTGGAATTGGCTCAATGCAGAGTTGAAGGTTTAATTTTGGAGAAACAAAACAGGAAAGCATTCTTTGAGAAACCAGAAGACTTGCAATTCCAGAGGAAAGGATGTGAAAAGTTTATTCTAGAAAAATCAGGATTTTTAAATTGATTTATTTGCAAAATAAGATTAATCTCTGTGAATGTTTTCCTTAGTGGTTGTATTCAGTATATTTAATGAATTTTTGTCCAGTTCTACAAGTGTTTCCCATAATGTTTCCTTACATCTCCTTTATCAATTTATGTCCCTTACCAGAGGTACACAGGCTGCTAGGGCAGAGAATATTGCTCTTGCATTAGTCAGTTCAGAATTAGATGACACCTGGAGTCTGGTGGTTCTGGTGACATGTTGAACATGTTTGCTGCTAATAAATTTGAATTATTCTAACATTATTTTAGAAGGACTAACACAGCATGAATTATTGTCTCTAAGTCTTCAGAATCTGGTTTGCTGACTCTAAATATGCAGTTACGGTAATAAAAATCAGGGAAGAATTCTAGGAGCAGCAGAGCTGATGGAGTGTCTGTCCAGGGTGGAAGCTGCACAGCCTCCCCAGCCTCTGTTCCCAGTTTCCAGGGACGTGGCCTTACTCCCTTCTGTTTTACTCTTCCTGGAGCTATTGCTGGACTGGCTTGTTTGTGAACTGAGCAGGAACTACAGCGTGAATGTGCCAGGGATGTGGGAAATGAGATAGGACCTCTTTCTTGTGTGGGCCATGAGCTGTTCTGCTGCTTCACCACAGCTTTTGGAGCAATGCTTTTAGTAAAAAACCTATCAGGGATTCTCTAGATAACTGTTTTGTCCTACAAGGATACAACTGAAACGAAGATGAATTGCTAATCTCTGAGTATTAAAATTCATAGCCTAGAAAGCTTTGTTGCCTCTTAAAGTTTAAGACCATGCAACTGCATTCTGTTTTCCTTTCATTGATGTAAATCTACCTTCATTTCACTGAAAGTCAGCCTAGCATGCAGCTGGAAGGAAAAATTCAGGCTATTTAATGAGATGCAGTGGAAGAAATCCAGTGAGACAAACTAAGATGAATGAATGTGTGGGAAGCAACTACAGTCAAAGTGAGTAATATGCTGCATTTTGAGAAATACAAACAAGTGGGAGGGTAGGAATAAAGTGCTTGCACAGATAAGCCAATTGCCTAGAGCTGGGTATCCAACAGTTAATTTGGGAGATGAAGTTACTGTCCCATTGCATTGCTTTCCTAAAAGAAATGAGGTAAAACTGGTCTGGCACTTTTGAAGGGCAAGGCAGCAACTGAATCAGTATCATGAATGACCCTGTTCAGAACTTGGGGGTTTTCCTGAAACACTTCCTGAGTTTGGAGGGGGGAACAAAACAGAGAAACCTCAACCAAACAGTAAAAATCCACCTCAAACAAACAAAAAGCAAAACAAAACCAAAACCAGCAAATCTGGAGCAGAATTGCTTATTCTCTTTTATGAATGCTTTGGTTTTTTCTATTATTATGGCAATTTTCTAAGTGTTTGCATGAGTATCTTACAAATATGTACTCCATAAAAACATCTGAACTAGTATAGGGCAGTGTATCTTACATCTGTGTCTTCTAAAATGCAAAGTGGGGAGGTTGTGTAAGTGCAGTTTTTAAAGTATGTGTTGTTCTTTTTGTATTGCGTGGCATGTTACTAATAATAAGACAGTGTGCTCTGTCAGCGTGTTTCATTTACAATGTCACTATTAGCTTCCACAGAAGTTCTTAAGTGTTCTGAAACAATATGGGCTTTGAATCTAATTGAGACAAGCCTAGTGCTGGATTCTTCTGGAGGACATAGATGCCATTCCCCTTCTCCTGACAAGTTAGAGAATTTGTGTTGGGTGATATTTTTTTGTGTCTTACCTTTTGAACCTGTATTGTATATCATCTTTGTTGAGTCTCTTAATAGAATTTGCTGTAGTAGCCTACAAAAGGAGTAAGCATTTCATGATGTAGAACAATTGTCTTTACATTGTCTGTAGGGGCGTGGTTGGAGCAACTGATCCCTGCAAGTGGAATTCTCACTTAGGTTTGTCAGGAAAATGCACGTCTGTTGTGGTTAAATATTTTAGTTGCCACAAGTTGACTCTGTATCCTTTCCAGACCCTGACTCCTGCACAGTTGTTAGCATGAGAGTGTTCACAGAAAAGGAATCTTTCCCTGGGGCTGTGCTGTGTTTGTCTGTGGAATATAGGTAATTATTTTCTTGCTCATACACTTAGGTTTATGCTCAAAGTACTCTTTAAGCTGCTTGTACTCCTAATTGTCACTATTTTTTGTCTATCACCATTCTGTTTCCATTCTTCTATCACCATTCTATTTCAAGTCATTTATCACCATTTATCTTCATGAAGTGTAGCATGGATAGATGACAAAAAGATTGAAAGTATATCTTGGGTTTATAGAAAGAAGAAATTATTTTTTCATTTTGATAAAAATGCTTATACTAGTATATTTCAATTTTTATTTTGGTTTCTTGCTTATTGGCTTTGGTGAGAATCACTCACAGCTCGTCCTATCTGTATCTTGTATTCAAGGACTTACGCACTTTTCATTAAACTGCATACATGATTTTGACTTGTGGATGATAGAAAATGAAAGGTGAAATGAAATGGCTACAGAGTTTTTAGAACTGAATAATTCCCCAACCAAGTTATGCAGTTACTTCAAGTGAAAAATTAACAACCTACTGTGCTTGGCATTTTAATAATATGTAGTAAGCTGGTCCCTGGTCCCGTGTCTGGGGGTTTTGCTTGTTTATTTGCTTTTTATTCTGTGGGGGATTTGTTGGATTTATTTTTTAATATTTTGGCACACAAAGAATCAAGGACATGTATAGCGTAAGGTTTATTTAATTCATATGTAATTGTTCAATTTTTTTTTTTAATAGAAAGATGTCTGCATCTCAAACTGCAGTTTTTATGTTCAAGTTGTAGCTCTGGAGGACTTGATATGCTTTTTAGGTATGGCACCTACAGGGTTTGAACATGAATTTAGAAATACCTGTTCAGTAAATCAGCCTCCGTATTAAGTACACAGCAGCTCAACTCCTGACAGCAACGTGCATTGGCTTGGGTGTGTGTTGCTGTGTGTGTGCAGGCTGGTGGTGGGGGTTTTAACACTGCTGTACAGTACAGAAGAGACTGATTAGTGTTTTAATCACTGTAAAATATATATAAATATAAAAATATAAAATATTTTTATATTTTAAAATATTATATTAAAATATATATAAAATATATCTCTTGGTTTCCATTTTTGTTTTTCTTTTCTTCTTCCCATTACATTTTGCCTGGAGAAAAAAAAAAAAAAGTTTTTTGTTTTCTACATTAGGTCTGTTTGCCGAGTCTGGGTGGGAGCTTTCTGTCAGAGGACACGGCAATGATACTTCTTCATTGTTCTTCATTGTGGAGGCTGGAGGGAAGGGGAGAAGGGCATAGTTCATTGCACTAGGAAGCTGAGTTGTTTTGGTTTGCAAAGTGGGAAAAGACTGTATTCCTTGTAAAGTCCTGAGCTTGTGGGAGTAATACTAAGCTTTGCTCTACCTCTTCAGTCTCCCTGCTGTGTGTAAAAGCAGTTGCCAGGGTGAGAGAGGCCACTGACTGAGCTAACCCTGACAAAGGTTTCCATTCCCATCCTGGCTGAGAAGGAGAGGAGAATATGGAAGTAGTTTTTTTGTCTAGTAAAAATAAAAATAGATTTTAGTCCCCAGCTATAGTTAGAGAGTCTTTGCTGTGGTTGTTTCTTGTGGATTTTGAGAAGTCATTTGAACACATGGGATATTCTTGCAAGTTTTATTTTCCCAGATACTGCAACACCTCAAAGACAAACAAAACCTCTATATCAACTCTTAACAGATTTATATGAAGCTACTTGATTCTTTGACAAAATGTTGTGCGGATCTATGATTTTCATACTGTGCCGGTATTGGCTCAGATAGAGTTAGTTTTCTTCTCAATGTCGAGTATGAGGCTTTGTTTTGGATTTGTGCTGGACAAACTGATGATAATAGAGATGTTTTTGTTATTGCTGAGCAGGACTTAGAGCCAAGGCCTTTTCTGCTTTTTGTACTGCCCTGTTGGTGAGGGGACATAATCTAGCAACATGCAGAAACATGCAGACGTAGTTTGTGAATGGTCCACATCTGATACATGAATGACTCCTGTGGAGCTGAGTGCTTTGTGTTGCTGTTAGTTGAATTGTTCTTTAGAAAACAGCTGGGATTCTGTTGTAGTGATGCTGAGCCAAACCTAATGAAATTCAGCCACTATTTCTGTGTTCCGTTGCTTTTTGGGTTCATCTACTCACTGTTGCCTTGAAAACAAAACACAGGGTCTGTGTTCAGCATTAGTTGTGGTTTATGTAGCAGGACTGACTTTCCTAGTGCTCTCAGTTAAAAGCTAGAAAGATACAAGTTGCGAGAGAAAATTCGGCCTAAGTGGATTTAAAGGTTAGTGTTTGGATACCTCTATTAATTGCTTAGTATTTCTTATCTAGAATTGTCAAGGCTTATCTCAGCCACTTTAGCTGAATGCTCAATTGTCATAGAATCATTTCAAGTATTAGTGCACATTTTAAACTATTCCAACAACTAAGCAGATATACCCTCTGGCTCCATTACAAGTGTGCTTTAAGGTGCTGAATCCTTGAAGGTGACTTCCTATTTCCAGCTTGCACTTCATCAGCAAGGTGATTTGTAACATGTAAATGTAATTGATAGCTCTGCCTGGAATCTGGAGGCTTTGCATAATTCTGTTCCTTACTGCTAATTAGTCTACTAGTCAGTTGCTTCTCATACGATCCTTTATATTTTGACAGTCCTAAGAGTGGTATTCATCCTTCAGACATTTCTCTAAAACCAGCAGACGTTCTGTTAAATTCACAATCTCAAATGGGATACTGAGTGAAGACTCCAAACAGAGGTTCACAACCTAAATACTTCTGGCAGATGATCTGACTGCTGTAAGCAGTAAACCTGGGTATTCTTCATCACACCTGTGCTCTCCAGCTCCAGTATTTGAGGTACTCTCCCTGGTCTGGCTATTGGGTTCCATGAGGCTGCTTTCTAAAACTGCAGAGCAAGGTCCCGTTCTTTGTACTTTCTGAACATTCTGTGGAGGAACAAGTCAGTTCTTGAACAATTCTTAATTAAAGTAACTTGCTTAAGAAAAGCAGACTCTTGTTATGTAAGCAGTATTCTCTCTGGAGAAGAGCATGTTCCAAACATTTCATTGTTTTGAAAATTCTGTCTCTGAAGATCAAATTCTACATGAGTCTCTGTTACAGTAATCTATTGGTTTGAGATTTGATTTGATTATTGCTAGTGCCATGAAAATGTCTTTAAGTAAGACTTTGTGACATTTTAGTGCAAATGAATTATGAGAGATGGGTGTATGCTAGACTTACTTTCATAAAAATGTAGTAGAAATTATTTAAAGCTTTCTCTTGCATTGATATTCTGTAAATTGAGCCTATGAAGAACTAAAAAAATCAGAGAGAATAGGAGTTGGTTAGAGCTAGGCTGGATTAATTTTGTGCCTGGATCTTTGTGCTGTGCTTCTTAGGTGGTTTCTTTGTTATTTTGAATTCAAAGAGAAATGTGAAAAAACATTATTTGTGTCCAACAAAAGAAGGGGCTATAGCTGATAAAAATTAGGAAGAAATCTATCTGGTTATAAGAGTTGACCTGAGCTGTCCTTTGTTTTCTCCACCTGTCTTTGATTCTACCATTGCATGTGATGAGGGAAAAATATCTGTAGTGCAGGGAGTGCTTGAGGATTCCAAAGGCTTGAACTCAGGATGAGAGTAGTGGCTTACACAAACCACTCAGATCCCTGCTATTGTCTACTGCTTGAGGAAGTGGAAGACCATCATCCAAAGTATTGCACCTCTCTCCTTGCCATAAATCTGTCGAATGTTGAAGAACAGCCATGTTCTGAGGGTACGTCATAGTTATTTCTATTTTCTGTGCACTAGCTCTTGCAACCCCACAATGTAGAATAATATTTTGACAATAAAAATGCAAATTAAACAAGTTTAATGACTATCCCAAAAACGTGGTTTGGAAGGTAAATCAAATCTTGGTTTGTTCTGGTCACAGTGGGTCAGCTTCATGCCCCATAAGTGAGGTTATTGTCTGTGCTGCTTTGCCCAGGGATGCAGATGTGAACGTATTTTTTAGATGAAGATTTTCAAGGTGTGTTGTTCTGCTTCAGGCTGGAGCCTTCCTCTATACCTCTCTGCTTTTTTTTTTTTTCCTGAGTACTGGTGCTGTTGTTTTTTTCCCTAGCAATAAATATGGCTGTCTAACATTCAGTTCTTCAGCACATACTCTGCTCTTAATGAATGTGATCATTTACACAGTGTCACTGTAGTATTGGCATGCTAAATAATTTAGAGAGCTGTGGCAGGTAGATAGCTCTGTGGTGTCTATGTTACTATGGCAATACATTTGCTTAATGTAAATATTAGTCATTCTGACCATATGAATCTCAGAGCTTCTGACATTATTAGCTGTGTCTGGGAGGTGAGAGCATATTTGAAAGAAAAGTTGTTCTGGCAATATTAATAGTTTAAAGATTACTTTCTTTTTCATAATTCCTTCTGCTTTGTGACTGAGCTGCATAACCTATGGATTGTAATGAAGAGAGCAGAACATTTCTCTCATTTCTTTATCATGGTTGTAATGCAGCTCTGTTATAAAGAAATATATAACTGTATTCTGATCCTCAAAAAATTCAGCTGACCGAAATGATAGGAAATAAGATCTTGAGGTCCATCAACTTTGCTCCTGATCACCTAGTCAAGGCAGTTTATGAGGAGAAGAAATAAAATCAAACTTGGAAGAAAAATTTCAGGGCTATTAGACTGAGTTCCCTGACTTAAAGAGGAAGCTATGCCTGAGGCTTTTCCATTCCCTCTGTGGGTACCAGCAGGTCTGGAATTACTTAAGAAACACCCAGTTTGTTTGAAAATTATTGCAGAAATGATATGTTAATGAAGTTTGTTTCTTAAATAGTTTTTTAGATTATTTTAGTCCATTTTTATGAATCATTTTCAGGGAAATTGAACTATCTTCTGCAAAATCTTCTCTTTATTGCCAACTTATTCCTGATTGTCCAAACTATTCTTATGATCTGCTAGAACCTTTGAGGCATCAAATAGAAGTGGAAAAAAGAATTAGATCACAGTTGATAGTCTATGTAAAAACTCAGTCACTTCAAGCCATGAATACTGAATATACACTGGTAATATTTGTAATATTTTATGAACTTTTTGAAACCTAGATATGTGTAAACTGTTCAGCTTAAGATCAGTTTTAAAAAGATGATTTGTCAGGAATGTGCTGCCCTTTCCCTGTGTTTAGAATTGTCCCCTCTTTTCCTGCCAAACATTTGTAATGCAGAAAATGAAAGCATGGTAAACTGTGAATGATGTCTTTAATTATTTGTAGAGTGGATTATACTGGAGGTTTCTGTGTGCTGCAGTCAGACATCAGTGCTCAGCATCTGTCTGTGTTTGGCCCATTATCTGTCAAAGAAGGAAATAATTAAAAAAACAGTAGTAGCCAAGCAAAGACTTCTGGTTTCTTTGAATTTTGCAGAAGAGATTTTGCTGGACTTGTATAAGTGTTCTTTACTTTTTCTGTCTCTGAGATGATAAAAGTTTTCCTGGCAGTGCTTGCATGTAAGGCAAACCTCCTTACTGGACAAGAATAAAAACTAGAGTTGTTAGTTGCCTTTCCATGGCACTAATGCTCACAAATGCTAGTCTGGAACTCAAGTTAACCTAGGAAAATTGATTATTTACTACATATCTTTTCCTGACAAGCCCGCCTGTGGGAATACTGTGCTGTTGGCTGTCTCTTCTTCAAAAATATAGTATGCTTTAGGTGTATCTGTTGATTTGCAGATGCAGAGAAGTATTGAAACATTCAGATTCAGTATGCCTACCAAGTACTAGCATAGTTGAAATAGTAATTGGAGGAGCTTCTCTGATTATGCTTTTCGTAAACAAACCATACTCATAAAATGGCTTGGGAAAAGCCACATCCAGTACAATGTGTTGGAGGAAAAAGACTGCAGAGGCACTTTCTACTCTGTGGGAAGAACCTGTGTAGAGAGAGTTTTTCTGTGGAATCCGGCTGGCAGGGTTTTACCTTAGGGAAAAACACTTGATGGTTCTGCATTTTAGAAGCCACAAGTATCCATTTTCAGGACACATTTCTGTGAGGGATACTTTGAACCCTCAACAAACAATCTCTTCTAAGTTTGGCTTCAGGACCTGGTGTGTGCCATAGGATCCATGTGAAGAGCATGGCAGAGTGGGAGGGAGGGGACAAGGTGTGTGTTCCCTTGGCATAACTCATACTGAAAGGGCTCTGGTGGAGTGTCAGCTGGCTTGGTGAGCTTGTGGCATCTAGAATCTACTACTGAAGTAGATTTTTTTTTTTCCCCCAGCTGCAGCACAGGCTTGGGGATGCTGGGCAGTACTCACAGCTTCCTGCGTGCAGGAATACAGTGGAATGCTCCACAGGAAGCCATATACTAAAACTTTGCTTTCTGACCTCCACAGCATTTCTTTGCTTGTACTGCTGAAATATGGCATGCTTGTATTTTAAAGCTGGGCTGAAGAAAGTGGAACGGATTGTGTTACAAGCTAAATGTTTAAATTGGGTGATAAATTGAAAGGAACAAAAGTGTGTTCAAAAAAGCAGTTGCATTTAATGTTTCACACATGATTTGCTCAGCCAGTTTCTTTTGCTGTCACAGTGCAAGTGCCTTTTCACTTTTCCCCACAGATGAAAAAATCTAATTGTTCTGCAGTGCCTTTTTTTACATGTGTAATGAATGTCTGATTTAAGTATTACGTTACAAGTAAAAAGTGGAGATGTTATCTGTAGAGTTTTTATGCTTTTTGTTGTCATTCTTTATATGCTACTTGGAAAAGGTAGTGATGGCTATTGTGTAGTCCTGTATATGACTTTCCTAGAGGAAGAAGAGCTGCCACCACTTTTGTGTTGGGATGGGGAAATCCCAGAAGATCTGTGTATCTCAAGCTTGTGCTGACTGTAAATTGTTTTTGGACTGGCACATGTGAGTCCTCACACTGGGTACTATTGATCCATGGATAGCTGACAATTATCCCATCTCAACTTCTTTCCATTGCTGTTACAGGACAAATGCATTGTGTAGATTAAAAGGGAGAGAATATTATGGCTCTTGTCCTCTTATGTTATCCTTAAAAATAGTTGTTGTCCATTTAAGTGTTTAAATAGATGTGGCATAAAAATACATAGGCTAGTGTAAGGTCTAAAGTGTATTTCCAGTATCCTTCCAGTAAATGGAGGTTTTTATAGTTATATTTGTAATTTTAAAAGAGGATGGTGAAAAAGGGTGAGACAAAATCAAAAGGTATGGTTTTCAGGAATTTTTTTTTTGTTAATTTTGTTAGTATCTCAGTGCTTTCTTTTTCTGTTAAGGATTAGAGAGTATATGTCAAGTGTAATTTAATATATTGTAGATACAAAAATATTTGTCACTTAATCCTTGCTTGTTATGACAGTAAGACACACAGACACTGTTGAAATCATAGTAATGAGCGATGTTTATGTTGATGTTGCATTGTTAGAAGAACATGGCTTTGGGGTCTCAGAAGGATCGGGAAAAAGGCACAGAAGGCTTGTGGTTTCTCACAGCATGACCTCAACAGGTGTTTATTTCCAGGTGCAGAACACTTAATTCAGAGCTACAGTAATACTAAAGGATGTGATTCTAACATCTTGCTTGGTTATTATAGCTTAATGCCACTCAGCATTATAATTAGCTTTACTAGACATTAATAAGTGGGTTTGATATTCAAACCATGGTGTTGGAGTTAAGTGTGCCAATGAACCTTATCAGTGGAGCAAAATGTAAATTTTAACTCATTTATCTCATTAGCCTTTAATAAGGCTGTGCTTCGCAAATCAGAGCTGCATCATCTGCCGATTATACCCTCTGATCTGCTAAGCAAAATAGCAATCTAATAATAGCGATACATTGCATGAAATTCTCCCACTGGTGTTCTGAAACACTTCATGTATTTATTTTTTTCATTTAGGGGGCCTTGATTGTGTCTCATCTCTTCTGCACAATGCCAAAATATAGAAATGAATATAAGGTGAGAATTCATTACTAGTGGGGCCTGGCTTTAGAAGTTGGCCAGATAGGAGTTTTTGATGGGCTGCAAGTCTAAGTGTATAGTCTGTTAAGTTTAAGAGTGTGGTGCGTAGGGATTCTGAGAGTTTTTGGGACAGGTAAACGGCCAGACAGTCGACTGAATAATGTTGACTTGCTGCTTTAATATTAATTAGAGCTCTCCAAAAGTCTGTGGCTCTTGTATTAAGGGAGAAACTGAGCTGAGTAATTTGCCTCAGGCCCATGTAAAAGGGAGGAGAATTGGAGGAGAAAAGTAGAGGAGTAAAGTCTCGTGGCTTGAGTTCTTGTATGCGAGCGGTTACCATTGCAGCTGGTGATGATGACTGTTGTGTGCCCTGTGTGTTATTCAGAGTAAGTAAGAGGAAATTGAACACATTTGAAGTAATTATTCTAGCAAGTCCGGTTTTGATGCTTTTCCCCAGCAGGTTGCTCGTATAGCATTCTCTCAGTCTAAAGAAACTTGTTCAATTCTTCTAGAAACTTTTAAGCTTTGAAGGTTTCTCAGTAAATGTTGGTAAGATTCACTGACTGGGAGTGAACAGGGGTGATTCTGGTGTTTGAGGCAACAAAACTCAGTCATTCCACTTGTAAGCTGATTTGGTTCAGGTTTGCTTCCATGTGGTCTTTTATTTTGAAAAATTTATACTAGCATTCACAGGTTGAATTTTTTCATGTTTGCATCTCTATCTAGAGCAACATTAAAGCAGTATTTCCGATACATATGGTCTATCATGACAGAATCTGTTTCAATGGTTGCTAGGGTACAAGGGAAATCTCTTTTCTTACCATAGTGAGTTAAAGTGATATTTAAACCTCTTTGTAGTGTGCTGAGGGATGCTAGCAGTGTATTTTAATAGCAACTGGTACTGTCCTCATAGGGGCACAGAGTCTGTTGACTACTTTTGGGCGTAGATGGACTATGTTAGTAGTCATCCTTCACAGTACTGTGTTGTGTTTTCTGTGTTCATCTTAGTGATGGTCAGGTGATAGGTAGATACACTGTCAGAGAGAAAACTCCCATTTTCCCCCCTGTTTAGAGAAAACCACGGATTTGTTTCCCAGGCCTACTGAGTTAGAGGATGGATGGTCATTGCCACAACCCCACCTGTACTCATGGAGTCCAGTGGTTTTCATTTTGAAGTGTTGGCAACTTTGAGGATTGATTCTTTCCAATTAGGCTGATTGTTGTGATATCCGTAATTGCAGCTGTATGTGCCTTTGGTACTGGCGCTCCTGAAGAGAGGCTTTCATAGCATGATAGAATGGCGTAGGTTGGAAGGAACATGAAAGATTATCCAGTTTCAGTCCTGCCACCGTAGGCAGGGACACTTTTTACTAGACAAGATTGCTCAGGGCTCCGTCTAATTCTGCCTTGAATACTTTAGGGATTGGGCATCCACAGCTTCTCTGGGCAACCTGTTCCACTGTCTCACTACCCTCTGAGTAAACAACTTCCTTTCACCTAATCTAAACCCCTTTTCTTGTAGTTCAAAAACACTTCTCCTTGTCTTATCACTGTCTGTCTATGTAAAAAAATTGCTCTCCCTCCTTTTTGTGATCGCCCTTAAAATACTGGAACGCTTTAGTGAGGTCTCCTTGGAGCCTTCTCTGTGCTGAACAACCCCGGCTCTCTCAGCTCGTCTTCGTAGGAGAGGTGCTCCAGCCTTCAGGTCATCTTTATGGCCCTCCTCTGGACTTGCCCTAACAGGTCCACATCTTTCTTGTGCTGAGGACTGCAGACCTGGGTGCAGTATTCCAGGTGTGGTCTCACAAGGGCAGGGTTTTTTTCTATCCTTCATTAATTTGTCATTAGTCATATACATTTGTTTTGTGCTGACTTACTAAGAACACCATTTATTTTCAGTTAGTTTTTTCAGCACAGACACTTGGTTGTATGCAAATGTTTCATAAAGTCACCGGAGGGCTTCCTGGGACATTCTTTGACTCTCAGGACTGAGGATAATGTCTTTCAGAGAAAAAGTCTGCTTGAGAACAGCAGGGATGTCTGAACTGCCTGACAGTTCTGAAACAGCAGGGAAGGGCTTTATTATTGCAGTGGTTGTGGCATGAATTACTGTGCAAGTATAATGTTATCTGTGGGGCAAGGTGAAGATGAAACAGAACGGAGATGGCCCTGTGTGGTGACAGTAGAAATACTGTGAGTTTTGTTGTAGCAGAGAGATAGCCGGTGAACGATGTAACAGTTTTGCATATTCTAAAGTACTTTCATAACTAATGCATCAAAACAAAAAATTGGTTTGACATATGCTTTCCACAATTCAGAGGTGGGAAAAATAATGATGTATTTTTAAGTTCAGTGTGAAGAAACATGTACTCAGGAATAAAGTCAGGTGTCTCACTTCCAATTATGCTGTGGTTACAGCTTACAGCTGTTCAAGGTCCGTGCATACAGACATTCTCCTGCCTCTTTGAACTGCTTCTGTCTTCAGCTTGGGAGCTCTCTGACGACTGGTGTCAGATCTGACTGTGGGATGCTGTAGCTTCTGCAGCTCTGACAGCCTTGCACGGAAGGACAGAAGTGGAGGTGAGAAGCCGCAGGGTTCCCCAAGACACACACAGACACTCCCCACTTTCAGAACCGAACAGGCAGGAATGAACAACCTGGTGATGGGTGGAACCTGTGCTTTCCCACGCCAGTGGAAGCCTCCATAAGTGTTACGGAATTAAATGGGAGAGGCTGTGGTTTGACTTTGTTATCTATGCTGAGAAGCATTCCTGCCAGGGCTGACATCCAACTCACTTGTTTACTAGGCTTTCAGTATTGGTCATTCCAAGTGTTAAAAAGTTAAAATAGTAATTAGATTTTATTTTTACTTAAATCTGATACCTGCTTCACCTTTTAGTAGATACATTTGTGAGGTTCTGTGTTTTTCAAAGCATTCCTTTTATAAGATGAATAGTTTTCATTTGCAATTTGTTAGGTTATTTGCCTTCTTTTACTCTCCAGGGTGTGACAGTTGGTAGTTTATCTGCATTCCTTCCTGGAGTAGAAAGACACCTGTATTTCTGTTTGTGTTTTCTTGACAGTTCAAAGGCAAGACTGAAAAACAATTATACAGAATTGCTATCAAAATGTCAGATTTCTTTGATAATTTTTTGTTAATTGTTCCTCTGACTGCTTATCAGTTTCTTTTTTTTGTGTGCTGGCAACATGTCTGAGACAGGTGTTGTATAGACTGTATGTTTCATTTTTGGCCAATGCATTCGTGTGTTTCATTATCCAGGGAAAGGCATTCACGGGAATGGGACATGCTGTAATGATATTCAGTTTTCAGTTGCAGAAGACTAGGTGGTGTAAGAGTGTAAAATATTTTCATAGTAGAGTAGCCTTATGTTAGGACATCAGAGATGCAGAATTAATTTGCACTCTATGTAGTGAAAAACTTAACACTGTTTACATGACACAAATAATTTTGTTCCTAGGAAAGCTGGAGAAGCTTCAAGGGAAAAACATCTACCACCTATATAAAATGCGGTGTAACTAAATGGAAATGGAAATATGGAAAACATGTAGATTTTTCTTTGATCTGGCTTTTTATGTACTAAACATCATAAAAACGCCAACAGTCAATTTGGACTTTCTTGTTTACTACCCTATGTATTAAAACCAAAAAATTTGACCTACATATAGAAATCTGTAGTCTGCCAAAGTCCACCCACCATGCAAATCTGTACTAATACTTTTAAATAAAAGTGTCAGTGCAGGGAGCAAGGCTGTTTTTCTGTGGACCTGTGCTCATAGATGTGTTATTTTATTGAGGTTCTTGACTTCGTTATGGGAATTAATATAACATGAATCTTCAACTTCAGCTTGTCTGCTCTGAATTGGAGTAGAAAGGGAGAGGGAGAGCAGTGCATCTGTGCAGTTTCCTATGACATGAATACGTGGGGTTTTGTGCATTGAGAATGGACAGCTGGAGAGGTAGGATGGGATTTTGTAAGGAAATGTTCATTTTGCGATTTTTTCCCCCCTTTTATTTTTCCACCCCTTTGTTCTTCGGTGCACAGTGAGATATAATGATTTGTGTGTCTCATCATAAACACTAATGTTTATTCAGTGGTTTTGCCCAAGTTTGATAATTGCAAATCATAAAAAGAATTTTGCAAGGGGCTTTCTCTTTGTCAAACTTGAACATAATTTAGGACAAAGGAAGTTCACTAGTTTCTGGAGCTTTCTCCAAGCTAAGTTGGAAATGTCTGATGCAAACAATACTGGTTCACAGAGTTCTGTTGTTTCTATCTTTCTTTTAATTCTTTTGAAATGGAGAGAAAGCCGACAAAAATACATTTATGTTTAAAAGTATCAATCCACTAAATATAACATTTTGCCACAAGGCCTACCTAGTATGAGGCGATAGATGTACATAGGGCAAAATAAGAAAATAACCTTTCAGATTTTAGTTGCTCATTAAGTTGACTAAGTTTGAGAAATAATTTGTGATGGGCTTCTGCCATCCTGCAGTGCACTGAAGCAGGTGTCCTGAAGCTCTGTAACAAGATGCTTTTGCTCATTCTCTTTGTTCATTAGTTCATCGTGTCACTAACATGCTATCATTTCAGAGTGTAGGAAATAATGTTGACTTGGTGGAAGTAGCTTGGGGTGGTAATTATCTCTAAAATGAGTAGTTTCAATAACTGTGTACAGAAGATAAATGACAGATTCAAGTTATCTAGTCAATTATTATAGTCCATGTACTATAATGAACATATTGAGAGGTATAGAAGGGTTTTACTGTGTTATAGCTACTTAAATTTAGATAGAGTTATAAACTCATTTTTTCCAGGAAAAAGAGAATTTTGTGTTGTGAATTAAGTTTTAGGAGGAGAAATAAATATGCTTATAGATTATGTTTAGAACTATGCAATAACCATTCTGATTTTACCAATAACTGTTTTGATTTTATGGAATATTCTGTCCTTTTCTGGTGCTTTTAGTTTGAAAGAGAAGCATAAAGAGAAATATCATGTGCATGTGAGCAAGAGAGCAATTCCATCTGCAGAGCAGAAGTTCTTTTCTCACTGCAAACTTGGCAACAATCCTCTTGGGAAGCTTGTTTGGTTTCTTTGTTTATTGGTCAGATAATCAGGGTAGTCTTAATGGTGTTTTACTGCTGATTTTTGTGTTTGGACTATATTTAGAACCTGCAGAATCAACTCAGAGTGTGGAAATGAAAAACAAGTTTGTGGCTTCTCTATCGTGCAACACAGAGTGTTTAGAATATATGTGTATTTGCATTTTATTATGATTAGTGCTGAAAGCATACACGTCTTCTTTAATGCTACTTTGTACACTTGAGAACATTATTCTTGGACTTCTTATGCTTATTATAATGAGTAATTTGACATGTTGTACAAATCATTTGAAAAATTATCTTACTTATTATTGCTATAGTTGTAAAATATATAGCTTAATCTTGTTTTCTGTAATCTACATATGATAATTACAGGTATATTGATAACATTTTTCCAGACCATCTTTCTCTTGGGAAGGTAGTATTTCCTGTTCTGTATGCTAGTGTTCTGAAAATAGTTTCAACTCTTCAGGGTATAGAGTCTTCTACTGCTTTGTTGGTCTCATTCATCTTTCTGTCAAGAAGGCTTTCTAGAAAGGCAGCTTAATAATTTCCTATGAATTTATTTTATACTTTTAGCTACAGAAACTGTTTTACCTTTCTGAAAAACAATCTAAACAACAAAAAATGTTCCATCACTTCAGCATCACAACTTCAGGAAGCATGTGGTTTCTCTAAATTACGAGCATGTTGGGGCTGGGTTTGTGTGTCACTCAGGTGTCAGAATTATCTTGGAAAGCAAAATTGATGAACAGAGTGCATGGGTCACTTTGATTTCTTTCTTCCACTAGCTTAATCACAGCATAAAGTAGGTTTTGTCAAATGTCTGCTTTCTGATGTGTTGCTCTCTACCATTCCTGGATAGTGATGAATTTTGAAATAAACCCTATATTCTCAGTAAAGATGAAGACTTTCGTAACAACTTTTTAGCAATAATTCATTTCAATTATGGCAAAAAAATTACTAGTCTAGACATAGCATGAGATATTTGTAATTTACTATACGTGAAATAATGGAAAGTGGATTCTTTCACTCAGCGACGTGTGCTGGGCCCTCTGGAGTTGTTTTGTTTCTCTTTGAAACTTGATATGGAAACATTTGCAGTACGAAGTTTTAAATTGAGGTTTGTTTTGCTTGTAATGTATGTCTCACACAGTACACCACCAAATACTTTGGTATGTGGGCCTTGGACATTTTTATTACTTGGTTTTCTGTGGAAGCAGTCTTTTCTGGAGGCATCAATTTTGTTGGTGATGTGGGAATGAACCAGCAAAGCTAAAGCCTTTGAACTGATTTCAATTCAATGACATCTGCATTCTTTAGTGTGTAGGTAGAAAAGGGCTTTCTGAACTGCTATTTTTAAGGCTTTCTTTTTAAGTTCAGTTTTGATATCCTTTTGTCTAGTAGCAGACTAGACACCTCAGTCATACTGTGCCACAGTGCTATTGGGAATAGAGAAGTATCTATCTTGGATTTTAAGAACCCTAGCTGCTATTTTATTATTATGTTTTTAACCAATGTAATCTGTGTTTTGAGCCACTAATTGTTGCTGAATTGTTGCCTTTCTGTAGTAGGCTAAATGTGAGGACATAAAATACAACAGAGAAACAGGTTTATTATATTCTTTGTCTCTCATAAAAAGGATCAAGTCATACCATTAGAATAGCAACTATGTTTTTTTTCTTTCTCTAGCTTCAGAATTATGACCTAGGGATATGAATATGTAGTTCATTCCTCCTGGGACTTTGTAAAGATAGCTTCAGTAATTGTACGCTCTCAAGTTCCAGTGAAATTTCCTGTGTGCGAATGAGTGTGGTAGATGAACATACCCTGTGGTGTAACAGGTAAATCAGCAGGTCAAGGTCTCTGTCAACTATTCTATGTTGCTTAATTCCTGTTTTCTTGAGCAGTCAGTGCTATTTCTCTACTTTGGTAGTATGACCTTTGATAAACCATCTTTGCTGGTTAGCTGTTTATCTTCCTGGGTACACTGTGTGTATTTTTAGCCTAACCCATCAATGCATTTTGGACCATAGTACCTAACTGGCATCTGTGTTCTTTCATTTTGGCTGACCCACACAGCACAAGTCTCTGAGGGCCTGGGATGTGGCTTAGCCTGTCCCAGTGCATAGGCTGCCAGCCGGAGCTGATCCTGTTGCTTGCCCTTGAAGCAAGCCTGTTTATGCCAGTGTAGCACTGCTGGTCTGGGGCTGTCAGGTGGGCCTTGGGATGTCACTGCTGCTTGCTTACTCTGGGGGAATTGCCTGTTCATGTGTCTGGAGAACCATGGAGTTATTTGATGCTGGAAACTGGACCTCCTAATGTATAATACCATAGGATTATACAGATCACCTGAAGAGCTTAGTGGTAGTCTGATAGAGCTAATGGGAATCTTCAATAAATATGTGAGTAGTGTAGCTCCCCAGACATTTGATAGAAGATGAATTGTGGTTTTTAACTGAAGCAGGCTGACTGTAGATGGGACAGGAAGGTTTTTTGTCTCATTATAAAACATACTGTGTGTAGTTTCTCTCGTGAGAGAGATCATTAGGCAGTCTCTGTGGGGACAAGGCACAAGACATTCTTTCATGTTAGCAGGTTGGATTAAATTGTGCTTGATGAGAACAGATTGATACTTTGATTAACTACTTTGCTTTAAAATTTGTGGTGACTTGTTCTCTGTGAGGGTTTTAAGCAGATAGCTTTATCAGTGTAAAACATTGTGTCCCACCTACGCATGGAAGGCTTATCATGTTTGTAAATACTGGGTAGAAAAACTGGATTGAAGAAAGCTGCCTAAATGTGAAATGCTTGCTTGAGGCAGACAAAGGACAGGAGAAATTGGGACTCGTGAGGCAAAAATGAGGGAAACTTCAGACCGTCTCTTACAGGACTGCAGCACTGAAATATGAAAGGACAAATGAAGAAGGCAGATAATTGTTCACATAGTTTAAATGATTCCTCTAGGAATCTGCTTCAGCTTTCATGCTAGTAGAGCTTCTGAAGGAGAGTAAGACTTATTGAAAATGAGGTTTCCTTGATTCAGTGACTTTTAACCGCTGACAGTTTTGCAGTTGCCTATGACAGACCTACTGCTCTCCAGTGAACAACGTGTAATCCTTCTGCACTCTTGTGGTGATTGTATAGGATCATTAAGGGTGGGGATGTGACTGTTCTTCATAGGCTTTGCTTTGCAGCAAAACTTTGCCACAAAGAAAATCCTTTTCTTTGAAAGGATTGATGTCTTCCTTTGGGACACTATTGTTAATAAGATTTAAACCCTCTCCCTGATCATAGTCAGGGAGACTAAGAAAATCTGATGAATTTGTGCAGAAGGCTTTCTTTTCAATCAAAACTAAACAAATCCTGAACAAGGTCCCTTTTAAATTGAGACTAAGTTGAGGCATGCTAAAATTTGACACTCATTTTTCTCCTACTTTCCCTGATCCACTTAGCAGAGACTGCAGAGATGTGATTGCATAGCTATGAGCAAGACTGTATAATTTACCTCTGCTTTTTTGAAGTGGTCTAATTTCAAGCCCTTTTATGCTATACTGATCCATTAAAAAGTTTTGATATGTGCTGTTTCTTTCACTGCCATCAAGGCTTCTCTGTTGCGTCTTGTGTATGTGGGCTGACAGGGCAGAAAGCTTTGGCCTGTGCAGAGCAAAAGTGCAGTATCTGATAACAGAGGTTTGCTTGTGTTTGTGAATTGTTGAGCATGGCATCTTAATGTCTCAGAAGAAGACAACCTTAATAAATTGCACTGCCTTGCAGCGTATTTTGTGCCTTCTTTACTGTGTTACTGTACTAGGCTGCATATCTTTTGTTATGCATTGCCTGGGAAACCCTGATCCTGCAAACTTTTGTGCTGGTTTTTTTTTTTTTTAATGCAGAAGCGAAGTTTTTGAGAAGAGACACTCCACTGTAAGAAGATTTCACAAAGAATTCTCTGCTAGGCTGTTCTTCCTAGTGTACTTTGCAGTAAAATAAGTACTTGTTTTGATTGAGGTGTTCAGCCCTGTAATCAGCTGTGTGAAAAGAGCTGACGGCTTCCAGGCTTCTGAAGGAAAACTGAATGTAGATATCCTCCCGTGAGCCCAATGACTGAGTCTTGTGGACCGCTGCTCTTCTTCAACTGGAAACAGGCCGAGTTGTACTAAAGCTTTTTGAAATAGCTCTAGAAGGCATATGTAAGTGGGCTTGACCTTGTGATAGGGTTAAACAACTGCTAGATAAGATATGAAAGATTTATCTGCTAAGCAAGAAGATTCTGTTACTGCATGGCAGAGTCAAAGTATTAAACTGAGCAGAGGCTTTTGGAAGCAGAATTTTGAATGGACTGCATGAGAGGTATATTCACACTTGTCAGGGTTATCAAATAGTGGAGTAATAACTTGATCAGGATTTAGCAGAGACAAAAGGCTGAATTATTGTAAAATTTTAATAATGAACTGATTAAAATAAATGGTTACTTTTGTTCTTAGTGGCCCCTAAGTTCACTTCTACTTTTTCCTCCATGAATTGGTGTTTTATAAATTAATTTACTTCCTCACCTTTGGACTCATTCTGGTCAGGTTATTTGTCATGTTTAATTGAAGTGAGATTTAATTCACAGGAAATGATGTGATGTTGCATTTAGTGTTGCACATTTGGTCTTGCAGTATAATCAAGAAAACCTAATCCGGTAACAAAATCTGCTCACAATGAATGTAGTCTGTCTGCTGCTGCTGTAACACAACAGCATGTTGTTAGATTGAAATGTATCTTACAAGATATTCTCTCATCCAATTCAATTACCTTTTTTAAACAGGGATGCTGTTTTTAGGACCTATTTTGTGACCACTTAAGTTGTCAAAAGCTTTTTGAAACACTATTATAGAGTTTGAAGTCTTTGAAGCCTACGCAATATATTAGCGTTTTGTGTTACTAAGGAAATCCCAGCATCCCAAGACGCTTTTGAAACTGGAAATATTTCCTGTCTTATGGGAATTGAATTGAACTAAGAAATATGACTGCACGTTTCAGTCTTGTTATGCAATGCTGTCTTGTTACTTTTGGATTTGTGGTTTTCTGAACTCTAACCCTAGGCTTAACCGTAACCCTAACCCTAGGCAGAGCAGTAGCACCAGCCTTGGGCTGAGGCTGGTGACAAGCAGAAAGATATGGAGGGAGCTGTGTTGTGACAGTCCTGTGTTCCCCTTGGTATGCCTTTTTTTGTCTGCTGTGTGCTTGAGTAGTCTGCATCTGGAGAGTCTTACAGCACTGATTTTTATCAGAATTTGTGAAGATAGCCAGAATCTCCCTTATTGTTTTTTATCACAAGTACTGGAGACTGATGTGAAGTTTCTGATTCTGTGCTGCTAATGGAATTTTTCATGTGATAGGTAGATGTGTAATATTAGTTTCTCTCAGTTAAATTCTTAAACAAACTGCAAAGGCTACATTGAAACAACCTCTAAGTTGTCAAGTGAAGGAACTCATAAATTGCCTCTGCTTTGTTAATTAACTTCTCTTACTTCACCTTCTGATACCATCTTTAATTACATTATCATATTAGTTTTTCCAAAGCTGCTTGCTTCATTCACAGTAGAGATCTGCTAAAAGGGTGAATTACGGTTGTAAAGTGAAGGACACTTTTGCCTGGAGGCATCTGCTGGACTTCTACCGACATGGAAAGATTTCTGTTTGCAGGAGCATGCTGGCAAAGAGGAACTGGCAGGAAGTGGGCAGGTATAAGATCTGAAGTATATGTCAGTTAAATATTCCTTGGATTATTAGCTATGGTATTAGGCAAAATACTTAGAGTGGGTTTTTTTTAAATGGTGTGTAAGCATGCATAGTGTTTTTCCAGTGTTTCTTGGTAGAAATGTTGAGTGCTCAGAGTTGCAAACACATTGCCAGTGCATTTAAGGTATAGTGGTATCATTACTTAAGGAAGTAATGATAAAAGCACCCAGATCCTGGATCTTTCAAGCTGAGTTCTCAAATCCACTTGCTACTTTGATCTCTGATTATTTTTGTGTGTGAGTTGAAGTTTTTTGTTTTGTCTTGTTTTGTTTTGTTTTTTCTCTGCAGGAACATCAGTAATGTAGAAATAGTACATACAGTTCATTTTCACAGGACTGTTTAACAAGTAGCAGTGTACTGGCAGGTGCCTTCAAGTAAATGAGCACATGAGCTAGTTCTGACTGGTTGTGCACAGTCCTCTCCACTGCATCTGGTTCCAGGTGGTTTACAGTCTGCAGAGTAGTTTGTGTGGAGTGCCAGCTTCATTCTGGCAGTGGTATCCCCCAAACAGGTAAAGTGTACAGGATTTATGCTGGTTGTGCTGGCTTCTCCACACATGGAATATGTTGTCTGCAGAAACGATGGGCTAGATTGTGTTATTGTATTGTGTGAGAGTGCTTAACAAATGCATAGGAAATACATTATAAATGCTGAAAGAAGCAGGGTTAGGATGGAGATTGAATCTTGGACATATGAATATATGTGTGTATATATATACAAGGGAAGTGCATAACCTCCCTGCTTGCCTCAGAAATATTTAACAGTTGTACCCTGTATGTTTTTGACCTCTTTTAAAATGGCAAAAGTCGCTGCTACTTTTGAGACAGGCTGGATGTTTTCCTGTGCTACCAGTTTCAAGAATATAAACAGAGCACACATACAGGGAGCAGAGATGTCCACCGTAGAGAAGAGATTTTAATCTTTTAAGACATGCACAGAGAAGTCCCTTCTATACTGGAAAAAACTGCTGTGTGGGATTTGGCAGCTTATGCTACAAAAAAATTCTGTTTGTTGTTGGGCGCTTTTGGTTGGGCTTTTTTTTGCTATGGTCCCAAAGTGAAATAAGTTAAATGCCTAGTTGGTTTGCAAAAAGAAGAATAAAAATGTAAACTTTATGAAAAGAAAAAGGATTGAGGGGGGAGCTCTGTGACTTAGATACTGGTGTGTGAGGGAGTACTATGTTCTCTTAAGGCTCTCAAATATCTGCAAGATATCAATCTTTGTTTCATTTTAACTTTACCCTACAGGTGTGCAACTATGTTGATACTCATATATCTAGGATATTAAATAATGGATGAAAGGAATGTTTCAGTACTTGGTCCTATTCTCATAGTCCTTTAATATGACATATCAATTTATTTGGCTTTGGATACATGAAGATTTTATAGTTTATGTTGTTTGGTTTTGTTCACTTTGGTACTGATAGAGATGCACTCTTCTATGTGAATATGGTGCTCTACAGATGTTTTCAACTGTTTATGATACGGTTTCTGGCAGAACACTTCTAAGAATTTGTAATTAAATGTATTACTGGAAGATATTGAAAAGAAAATAGAGAAATAACCTCTACATTTTTTTACCTGTGCAGTCTATTCAACATTAGCTACTAAGCAACTCTGAAGAGACATGGTCAGATGGCAAAAGCGTCATAATGAGAAACTAAAAATGCAGTGATATGCATAAAATGTTTATTGCATAAGCTTCTGTTGCGCTTGTTTATTTCAGTAGCACCTTATTTCAGTCACTGATCTCAAAAGTTTGAGCATTAGAAGCTATTATCGTGAGCAAAAGTCTAAGATGATCCCATATAACATACTTTAAAAAATTCTATCCTCAAACTGAATTAAAAGAAGAAAAGTTTGTGTTCTCTTTAAGTATGTTCTTTTCTGTTAGACACTATAATTTGTTGTGCACTGTTATATGTGTGTTTCTTTTTGGTTTTGTTTTCTTTTTAACAGATTTCTGTGGGTACCAAAGCTCAGGACACAGTATCAATCTCATCATGATGCTTGAACATCTATAGATCTCTGGAGGATTTTAAAAAGAAATTCAGCATGACCTAGTTGGCTTGACCTGTGGAAATTTTATAATGTCCTCTGGAACAAGTATCAGCAGAAGTAGGCAGGCTCCCAGCCTGCAGGGTGTTGACCCAGAAACATGCATGATAGTGTTTAGAACACATTGGGCACAGGTAATGTTAATTAGTTTTATTGATTGAAGTAAGCTGCATTAATACAAATTTGCTTCATTCTTTCTTTGGGGATAATCCTGAATTACTCAGGAACAAATGTCTTTTCATGCAGAATGTAGTAGATGAGACAGAACTATTTTTTAAATGCAAAGGTAATTGACCTTTCAAGGTATGGTTAGCCTTTACTAATGACACTTGGAACTCTGGATTTGCATCTAAATGGGAAGTGGTAGGACATGGTAATATCTTATTGAAGGCCTAGATCTTCCTACTGGCTTTCCTATTGATTCATTGTGGCTTGCACCCTGTTGCAGACTTCTGCGCTTCTTTTCCTTGTGCTTGGTAAGTCTTGCCTATCCTTTGTAAAGTAAATTAGATGCACAGTGCAAAGCTGTATGCACTCTTGTTTGTTATGGATAGATGTAGATTATACACTTCAGCATATTATAAAAATTGTTTGCATATCATCAGGATTGTAATTGCTTTTAAGCAAATATGTTTTACTGTGAGCATAATAGAAGGTCTTGTTTGCTGCAGTAATATTAATAACCTAACAATTTAGATAAAATTGGTTTCTGTGGTGCTGTTCTTGTTCTTTGGCTCTCCCAAGAAACCAACCGGACAAATGGTGGTGTTTCCGAGGTGTTTCCAGAGTCAGAGGAGCTGTCATTCAAGAGTCACCTTTTCTCACCTAACTAGTCATGTGTCGTGTTAGGGGAGCCACTGTTCCTTTAGGGTTTTGTGGCAATTATCCTCCACAAAAAAGGGTAAAGACAATTTTTTTTTTTGCAGACAATGAGCTTTATTGTTTGCATGCACAACAGAATGTAATTCAAGGTTAGAAGTGCTGGTATGACTGTTACTACTATAATGAAAATTACAAGAGTATGTGGGCATCAGTGGCTACTTGGTATCATATAAAAGATGTCAAGCAAAGAACAGCACCGTGGGCTGCTACCACTCTTACTACTGCAAATTATCCTAGGATACTGATATTCCTGAGCGCAGTTACTCTGGCTGGAGAGCAGGCCCTTTGATTTCAGTCCTCTGTGACAAACTTGTTTCAAACATGGAAACTCAATTTCTGAACACTAAGGAAACCTAGTTTATCCCTATTTGAGAGAACCCCTGGTTTTCAGGAATAGGGTAAATGACAAATTTAGGTGCTTATTAAAAAAGGTGAACAATAGCAGTATATTTTTGCCTTGTACATGCCAAATGTGAAACTTTTGGGTCTTGTTTCTCAAACTTCCTAAATTTGGAAACATAAAAAGAGTTAATGCTTTTTGTGTTAAAGAATTTTGATTTTTTCCTTGTAGTGATACGTGCATGCTTTTTATGATGCATTCAAGTGCATTAAAACTTACCTGTCTTTGTTTCTCTTTAGGTACTGAAAATCTTAGAGAAGCATGATCCTTTGAAAAATACTCAGGCAAAATATGGGGCAATCTCACCTGATGAGGCCAGCACTGTCCAGAATTACGTGGAGCACATGCTTTTCTTATTGATTGAGGAGCAAGCAAAAGATGCCTCGATGGGGCCTATTCTGGAGTTTGTGGTCTCAGAAAACATCATGGAGAAGCTTTTCCTTTGGAGCCTACGGCGGGAGTTCACTGATGAGACAAAAATTGAGCAACTCAAAATGTATGAAATGCTCATAACCCAGTCTCATCAGCCTTTGCTGCATCACAAGCCCATTTTGAAGCCTTTGATGATGTTGCTGAGTTCCTGCTCAGGAACAACGACTCCAACAGTGGAAACAGAGTTGGTTGTCCTCTTGAACCAGCTCTGCTCTATAATAGCCAAAGATCCCTCCATTTTAGAACTGTTTTTCCACACTAGTGAGGACCAAGGAGCTGCCAATTTCCTCATTTTTTCCCTGCTGATCCCCTTCATCCATCGAGAAGGAACAGTAGGCCAACAGGCCCGGGATGCACTGCTTTTTATTATGTCTCTGTCTGCAGAAAACAACCTTGTTGCAAACCACATAGCAGAAAACACCTATTTTTGCCCAGTAAGTTGTTCTTATTTTACATGGTCTTCAGACCTAAACTAACCTTCCTGCATTCTTTCCTCCTTTCTGTCATTTTTGGTAAAGAAGTATTGTGACACATTTGTTTCTGGTAACACCTATTTCATAAATGGTAATGCTGTTTAAACCATGCCCAATGCCAGTCTTGTTTCTTGTTTCCATACTTTTACGCTTTTGGGCCAGTACAGATGTTTTTGCAGTCACATAGTGAATTGAGTTGGGAAACTGATGGAAGTTATAGTAGAATGTAGTGGGAGGGAAATCTCTTCTATCTTACTGTGAGGCACCTTTGAGATTGGGACTGAAGGGAGTGAGAAAGAGGAGTGAGGTGTCTTGAGGGTGGTTGTTTCAGGTGGCAGCACAAGCTTAAGCTGGCTGTGCTCCCCACACTGATATCAGTTCAACAGTTCAAAAAGCGAGTGAGAATAGTGAGAGTGTTACAGAAATGTTATAATTTTTGCAAGATAAAAGGAGATTTGCTCATTGTCACAAAATTGGATGTTTCTGTGGCTGTCTCAGGCTAAGCCACCATCTTGCTATGCTGTTCTCTGTTACAAGAGTTGGTAGCACTGTTTCATTGTTACATCTGGCAAATTGATTTATTGCATGAATAGAAAACCTTTTCTTACCTTGCTGTTAAGTAAGCAATCTGATTTAACTAACAAAGCTGTGCTACTGCAGTTTTAAAGCTAAAGCAGGCTGGAATAACAACACTTGCTTCTTCATGCCTTATCATAGTCTGAGATCTGCAGTGGGTGTGTTCAAACACAAGTATCATTCTGTACAGAAGTTGCTCTGGTGGGTCAGTTTCTGGATGGATTCTTTTATATTCTGCATGACTTGCATTTTAATTTAAAATCCTGGAAAAATGAAGTGGAGGAGAGTCTTACATGGCTACTAAAGCAGAGAGCTGTAGAAGAGAAAGCACTAGAATCTCTGCCACTGCTTAACAGCTGCTCCAGCCTAAGGTTTTCATTTATTCTGAGACTGCTTTGAGCAGTAGGGCAGAGCCACATTTGTAGGGTAGGTGAAACCTAAAAATTCCACAACAAAACTTCTAAATGGTTTATTTTTTCAGTTGTAAATATTGTATCATTTTGAGACTCCAGTTTACCTCGTTTAATAGATACTGCTAAAGAATATGATATTGATTCTCAAACTGTCCCCAAGACAGATACCATTACTGGATCCATGCTATAACTTCCATAATTACATTTTCCAATTAGTTAAAAAAAAATAACCAGCCTTATTACACTGAAGATAAAAGCCAGCTTTCAACAGCAGGGAGCCATGACTGACAATCATTCCAATTAGGAAGGCTTCTTGTCAAAATGTGCTAAAATCAGACTTTCCTGAACAGTAATGAGATTGGCCTAGGTCTATAATAAGGCTTTAATCTAATGCCATATATTTAGCTTACCAGCACAATATCTTTTTTGAGTTTGACTTGTGATGAGCTGAAAAACAGACTTTGTTCTGATGGAGGATTTTGTAGGTGTCAGTGACATTGCTGTATATCACTGAAATCAGTGCAGATGTTGCCTCAGGTGCTCTGCAAAAGAGTTAATGCAGTCCTGTGTTGAAAGCAGAGACATTTTGCGTGGCACTGTGTTGATGTTATCTCTGTTTCTGGGCACGGGTTGCATGTTGGGTTTTCTTTACCATGCCTTATTGCATAATACAGGCATCCCCTGGGGTGGGGTCTGGCCATAAATCTCTGCTGCCTCATGTACCCACATCAGTGTTAGATCTATGCCAATGTGAACCTTCCTATTTTTTGACACAAATTTGGTTAACAGCTTTTTAAAAACTTGATTGTCCATAGATCCACAGTATTCAAAACTGTAGATGAAAAAACTGCAAGGAAGGAAGGAGACAGTTTGCAGTGGGTTACATCACTAACAAATGTTTTTAACACAGAATACGTGAGCAAACTATTCAGTAAAGTTTTCTGATTTTACACCAAATAACTTTTATCATGTTTTGACATGAAAGTTTTCTGGATATGATTGAATATACTATCTGTTCAGCATTATAATAAGAAAAAAAAGTTTTTAAAGAATTTTGAGCAGGGTAACATCACAGAATCCCTCACAAAACTTTGTAAATACCTTGCAGCTTAGGAAAGCAATTGTTATAGCAGGAAGAGGGATGGCTCTGCAGTGTCCTTAAAAGTTGTGGCTGCAGAGAGTGAGAGAAAGACACTATGGATGTGGGAGGAGAGAGAATTATTAAAAGGAAATAATTGTCCAGATAGCAATTAATTTATGCATTAACCACACATTATAATCACATAATGTGCCTGAGATTACAAATTGTGTAGCCAGTGTCTTCTGTGAGTCAAGAGAAAGTAAATAAATCAAAGAAACTGGTTTGTAGAGAAACTCATGACTCAATGGTGAGGAACAAACTGCTGAAGATGCATGTAAAAGTAGATGAGCCTGTAGGGCTGACATGAAAAATACCAGAAAAAGTTTAAAAGGACACTGCTTTGCATAAAAAATAAAACCAGTCTTGCTTTTTCAGGATGTGAATGCATTCATTTCCTTCCCTTTCAGATTATTTTTTTCGTTAATGTTTCATGACTGATTAAAACTCTATTCTGTTAATAATTTCAGATGGTAACCCTATTTATACCATACACTTTGTGAACATTTAAAAATATTTTTTATCTAAAGAGATGAAATTGCTTCCTGTGGCTACTCTGTCTCAGTGCTTAAGAAACATAATTCCATTAAGCCATTTGTGTTGTACTTCATAGCAAAAATAAGAGCTTCCTAAACTTTACAGATTTTAGCAGCTGCATCTGTCACTTCTTACTTCACTAAGTCTGACAGACTAAAGAATTCAAGACTTTGACTGATTGTGAGTTCGCTGCTCCTTTTAGTGGAGAGTGGTATGTTTTGTTCAAGGTCAGCTTCTTGTGCTTAAGGGCTAATACCCATATGAAGGAGAAACGTGGATAGGACACAGCTCTGAGAATCAGATTGCATACTGAGAGGGTGTGTTTGTGTTTATGAATAGCAATTAAATTTTAAGCAGGCAATGGAAAATCAAGTGTGCATTAATTAAAAGTTCACAAGACAAACAAATGTCAAGCTCTCTCATCATCAGAAGCCTGAGTTTGTGAGAGTTAAGTGTGGGTTATGTATAGGTAGTTCTATAAGAGCTTTTTCTGTGCTCTTCTACTGTGAGAAAGAAAAAACCCAAAAGAGGTTCTGGTTGTAGAAGAATGGGATTGTACAAATAAAGCTTTTCTCAATAGCTTTAGTGTCTCAGTTTTTTAGCATATGTCCAGCTTTGTCCTTTATCTAGCTGTGTATATGTCACTGTACTAAAGCAGTCAATTTCCACAGTGTTCTTCCCTCCCCTTTAATATTTGGCTTACTTACTTATGCCAGAATAAATCCATATTCAAAATTACGTGCATTAGGAAAAAAAAGTATTCAGAAAAACAGCCTTTATCTGACTGTATTAACAGTTACAATTGCTTGTGCTTGTGTATGATCAAAACATGATCACCTTCTGTGAACCCTTGGTCTTTGATCTGGACATTGTCAACTGTTTGTTTTCCAGTGTTTTAGTAGATAAGAGCTGTGTTTCATCTGAGCTTTGACAGTCTAGCCCTGTAGATGCCAAGTAGCCATTTGCAAGAGGAAATATTCTTTGAAGAGTCTGTTAGATGAAAATGAAAAAGATTTCCATTGGGCTGAGTTACAATGTTCCCATTAAAATGAGAAGGATAAGAGTCCTAAGTAATATTTAGAAAGTTTCTGGCTTCAAATAATTTTAGTAATTAAAAACTGCATCTGAAAATACTGTACTCTAGGTACATCCAGCAAAATTTAAAAGCCTTTTTGGAAATAAGCTTTCTAAATTGAAGCTAAAAATTGAAGCTCTCTTCTTCTTCAGTGATACATTCTACATTCTACAATCACTTTAAGGCTTAATATTACTGGAAGCATTGTTCAAATAATAGCTGATTTCAGACTTTTTTATTTTTTCGCTTCCCTCCTTCAAATAAATAAGGAAAAAGGAAAATTATGAACATTTAAATTTATTTTAAAAAAAAGTTATTTCAGCCAGTTTTAAGTGCCTGGCAATCAAAGTCAACATGTATCTGTGGTCTAAGTGGGACTGGACTTCATTTTTGTTGATGGGGCACCTTCCCTCTCCATTTCTGATGTTTCATGTCTCTGAGTGAAATGGCTTCATGCATGTTTGAGCAGTGACATTTGAATCACCAAATAGATAATAGATAATGGCACTGATGGCTGTTTCTGAAAGGGACTGAAGGAAAGCGCAAAACAAGTTTAGAAAAATTTTAAAAGCAATTGTAGCTTTGGATTAAAAAAATGCAAGATAACCTGATTTTCCCTATCACTTTCTCCTAAATACCAGATCTTAAAAGAAGCATATTCTATGGAAGGCTCTTTAAAATATTTATGTCTTTCTGCCACAGAACTTTTTTGAAAGGAAATTAAATTAATCTTAACACTCTCTTATGTTACTATTAAGAGAACTAATAGGAGAAACCATTTGTGGTACTGCCATTCAAGCAGATGGACAGGTGGAAAGTTAACTTATTTCCTCTTCTGTTTCTGAAATACAGGTGCTAGCAACAGGATTAAGTGGCCTCTATTCATCTTTGCCTACAAAGCTGGAAGAAAAAGGAGAAGAATGGCACTGTCTGATGAAAGATGACTGGCTTGTGTCACCAGCCCTTGTACAATTCATGAATTCCCTTGAATTTTGCAATGCTGTGATACAGGTAACTGAACGGAGTTAGCCTGTTCTTTACAAGTAGTAGTAAGTTACATCTCCTGCAGAAGTTTGTAAGTCATGGAGTTTAATTGTTTTTGTTAATGGCATGAACTATTAAAAAGTTAGACTAAAACAAGCTGCCTATAAAATGAATGCCTTGTGCTGTCTGTCCTGGTTATAAGGACGAACTAATATATTTGTGGTTTTCAGTTGCCAAGTGTTTCAAATGAAGGCTTGATATTGCATTATGTAGTTTGGAGCATTTTCTGTTAAAAGAAAAAAAGAATATTTATTGCATTTTGATACCACTGTTGATCCTAGAAGTAAATTGAATGCCTTTACATGTGGGAAAATGTAGGGTTTATATCTGTATTTGTTTAGGCTCTCATACTGGGTTACAAAAGAAAATAGTGAAAATAGTCTGTTTTGCCTGTTGGTGGGTACAACATAAAGAAAGCCTTCCAAGCAGAATTATTTAGGTCTCCTCCTAGACGTATAAATTCATTTTAGACTGGCCTGTTTTGAATCTGTTCTGTTCTTACAGGGTTCTTCTTCAGAGCGTTGCTCCCTTACTATTTTTTCCCGATTTAAATGTAAAATTAAATTCTTGTCTTCATATATTGTTTTTAAGGCTTGAATACTTGATGGAACCCAAATCCAGTATTTCATTAAAATAGGATAAAAATTCTACAGAAAATGTGGATTTGTGGTATTTGAAGAAATGTGCTGGATAGGATTGAAAATTTAGTCACATTTACTGTTAAATAGAAGATATGTTTCAGTGCAATGCATGCAAAGTACAGTAAAGGAACTGATTGACAATTAAAGCCTTGAATAAGCAAAAATAGTAGTAGCTGTCATTGTTCAAATGCACTATACAAGATTTTTAGCATGCATGTTTAAACATGAAGAGGAGACAATATTAATTTTGGTGTCTAACCAGAGTTATTCTACATATCTACATTTGCAGGAGATCATAATTGATACCTTTATTGTAAAAAATTGTATAAAGGGCACTGCAGAAAAATTAAAGAATGAATTACTTTTAAAAAACACTGTTCAAATAGATGCAAAATGGTTAATGATATCAGCTGACATGCAGAATAAGCAGTTTCTGACTGCTGCTTGATTTGTCTGTATAGTCTTCAGCTGACTTGAAAGCTCAATTACTGTAGGGATTTTAGCTTTGAACATGGACTGGTCTAAGTTCACCCAAAAACTTTGGCTAAAAATTAAAAAGGAGCAGGGTAGTGAAGACCTCTTGCCATTTGCTACTTTTTCCCTGGACCACAGGATAGGAAGGGGCACTCGTTTTTCTTCCTCTTACCAAATTAAGAGTTACAAGTTAAAGGAAGTCTGGTAAGAATTGCAGGTTGGAGAATCTATTGAAGGCCACGTATAGGCTGTGACACTCCAGTCTCTGTGAACTTCAAACGTAATATATTGGCTTTGAAAGCTTCTGAATGGAATTTTGTTTTGCTTTTATATACATGAACTGATGTGTTTTCATTGCAAAGACAAAATGAATGTTTAATTATAAAAGTAAATTTTTGGCTTCTAATAATATTTTGGGTGTGTTTGTTTGTTTTAAAGCTCTTTACCATCCCATTGAATGAATTATGCAGGTTTTGTTGTAATTTCTGTTTGTTTTACAAGAAGAGCATGTGAACAGTGTCTTCTTACCCTATAGCTACAGAGTGCTTTGATTTACCTACTCCTGAACTATAGGAAAGCAGCTGTTCTGCTTTTCTTTATTGTAGAAGGACAAGTTAACAATGGCAAATCCACCTTCAAGTGACCCCAACAAGGTTGCAGGAGCTGAATTTAGAATTTCAGGGCTTGCTTTGATACATGGCTATATACACTTTTCTGTCCATCCATTCATCTTTGTCAGCATGCAGGAAGATTGAAAAGCCATGTCTCTGAGTTTGGCAGACTTACTGTAATTAAAGATGGTGAGTGTATTTCTTTGTAGAAGAAACAGTTGTTAAGAACAAGAATATCAAATGCTGGTGAGAAGGACAAACGAACGTCTTATTAAATGAGAAAGGGTTTTGGTATTGAATAGCATGGTGTGCTCTGTCTTTTAAATCTCACTGGAGCTGTTCTGTGTCTTTCTCCCACCCTCTTAGGTGGCACATCCCTTGATACGCAGTCAGCTTGTGAATTACATTTACAATGGATTTTTGGTGCCTGTAATGGCTCCTGCACTCCATAAGGTCAGTGACGTCTGCAAGCATGGCACAAAAGAATAACGGGAAAAAGTATTACGGAAGATCTCTGTGTAAAGATACTATCAGATGTAATAATAATAATATCAGATAATAAGATGATAATAGTAATAATAATATCAGCTGTATTGTCAGTAGTGACTTCCATGCAATTCAATATGTTTCTGGACTATCTTTCCATCTTTTTATTCTATATACTTTCTTAAGCAACATACAGGTATTTCTGAAAATGTTTTAAATTCTTAAGTGTAATGAAGAACCAAAATGTTTGTGTTGTTCTAGACTCACATATCATCAAAAAGGAAGTGACATTTTAGACATTTCATCATGGCAGACATGTTTCCATGAGCATTTTTTTTCCTAAATGAATATTTCTAAGGGAAGATGCCCACAAGGAAAATGTTTAGTCAAGAAATATTATGCTAGTCTTAGCAAAGTTGCTATTGTTTTGTAGTTCCTTATCATATTGGGTAGAGTTATTTTCCTAGAGTAGAGTTTGGTATCAGTTTTCTAATGTATTAGAGTGCAATTTATGTTACTTGGAAGAAAAAGAATTCATTTTTTCTTTGAATATTAGGATTTATCCTTTGCAAAATATGTCACCAGTGTTAGTGAATTATGTATTTACTTTTTTTTGGTTAGGCTGCAAAAAGCTACATTTCAAGCTGTTGCAGAATATGTCGATTATGTCAATTCCCCATCCCTGAAAGTGTCCAAGGCCAGGCTGGATGGGACTTTGAGCAACCTGGTGTAGTAGAACGTGTCCCTGCCATTGGCAGGGGAGTTGAAACTAGATGATCTTTAAGGTCCCTTCCAACCCAGGCCATGATTTTATGAATTAACAGTCTTCATTGCCCTGTAAAAGAACACCTCCTTTGAGGACCAAATGTAGAAACAGCTAAGAGTAAAACTCCACAAGAAACCTTCCAGGAGAAAACTAAAAAATTACTTTTGTGAGGTCTCCTAATTCTCACAAAGCCTACCAAGCACAAAGCATTGCAGCTGTTCTGTTTTCTGGAGGACAGTTAAACCCCTTCTCCTGCTTTCTTGTTCACAACTTGTTTCAGTAGCACACACAATTAGTCATGGTAAATAGTCACTAGAAAGTCATAAGCAATGTAGAGTTTTTTTCAGTGATTTGGCAGACCTCAAACACTTGGGAATCGGGTGAGGGTTGAAGTAAAATTTGGCTGTGATCCAGATCAAGGCTTTAGTCTGTCCTGAGGTAGCTCACCTCCTTACCTGGCAGTAATTTTTTTCTATTTCTGTATCTGGACTTAATCTCTTACCAAGA
This sequence comes from Irena cyanogastra, assembly GCA_013397155.1. Classification (NCBI taxonomy): domain Eukaryota; kingdom Metazoa; phylum Chordata; class Aves; order Passeriformes; family Irenidae; genus Irena; species Irena cyanogastra. Next base: position 87,348 of record VWZV01003535.1, read on the forward strand.
CTGGGAATTAGAAGTGAAAAGCCTTACCAGTTTTAGGTCAAGGTTATGGATAATGAGGGAGATATCAGAATGGATTCTAGTCTTAGTGAGTACTATTTGATCTCTGAAGTATTTGAGACTAATCTTAGATTGGCTTTCAGAGGCATGGTAGTATTCAAAACATTCTTATCAGTCAATAAATCTCCTGACCTCCTATTGGGTTGATTACTTCCCTATTGATGTTAAATAATTTAAAGATGGCTGTTGTGATTCCTTTTTTTATTTCGATGAAAATTTTGTTTATATACTCTGAAAGTGGATGAAATCATATTTCTCTTGAAAATGGGGATGTTGGCTGCTAACATAGGTGGCTTTCAAAGCCTAGATCTTTCTTGAACCCTGATATTCTGCTTGGTGCCTTGTTCTTCCAATAATAAACCTTTCCTTGATTAGCATTAAAATTTACTTCTTCCTCATAAAAAATTAACTTCTTCTGTATAAACTTCAAATGATTTTAATGGAGAAGATGGATTGCACCATCTAGTGGATCTGATACAAGCCTATCACATCTGTGAGACCAAAACTCTGTAGCAAAAGGAATTAAGTAAGTTGAGGCACATTTGACCTCTTTAGTCTTTCTGTCCTGTGTCCCATGTTAATAACAGAAAATAAATATTTTGCCTTCTTGCTTTTGGGCCATATATCTATTCACTATGATAATTATGCTGCAACAGCTCTTTTATACATTAAAATTATTTCTAGTTGCCATTGAAAACATTTAATGCTAAGGGGAAGTGTGGACTTTGAAAACTGTATCTCCCATTTGGGGACTTAATGTTGTAATTAACCTTGAGGTTAATAAAAAATTGAAAAGGGCCAAACTGAGAGGCCAGATGTATCGTGACAGTTTTTAAAACAGAAGTTCTTTCATTTAGCACAATACAAAATGTGTCTTGATTTTTTTCTTTTGAACTCACTGAAGTTGGTTTGGTGTCATAAATTCTACTTGTGGCTGAAGATGTTGGTTTTGATTTAGTCATTCAGTTTGGATTGTTCTGATTCATTCTGGCTTGAGTTCAAATACAGTGTGTAATGGAGCATGGTATAAATACCTGATTAAGAAGACAAATCAGTGCAGGGTTAAAGGGTGGTAAGAAGAGATGATGCTAATTATTGGTACATCTTGCTAAGGTGTTTCTGTAAATCTTATTTATAGACTTTAATTGGTGTGGAACAGCTGCTTCTGGTAATTCTTGGTGGAAGAAGGAAGGAAGTCAGTCAGTCTAGACCTCATGTGGCTGGTTTTAACATCCCGTATCCAAACTGGCAGTCATGGTTCAATCTTAATGTATAAATTGAAGGGAGATGGGCTTCTGGTTCTGCTTTTGAATGGCTTGGGCAGGCTGACTACTACAAATCTGATCTTTCTGTGCTGTATTCTAGTTTTTCTACAAGAAGTATGTTCTGAGGAAAAAAATTGCTCTGCAGCAAGACACATTAATTGTTTTTGCTAAGACAGTTCCAGTCAAGAATGGGATTGTACTAGGTATCTCCAGAGGTTCCTTCCAACCCTAGTTACTCTGCGATTGAGTACTGTGATGTCTTTAATGTGTTTTGTCACTAGGTCCCCATCACCATTCAGCAGTGAGCATGCATTCTTCATGATCTTTCTTTTGCTGTTGAAGCTTTTCTTCAGCTCCAGCTGGGCTTTGGCTTTCCTAATCCTTTCTCTGCATACTCAGGCACTTTTTCCATATTCCTCTTGGGTTACCTTTCCATGCTTCTGTCTCTTCATGCTTTTTAGGAGCTCTTAATTCATCCACATCCACACATACCTCTTACCTCATTTCCTTGATTTTCTTCTCTTCTCCCAACTTAAAACATCTGATTATCAAACAAGACTTTTGGTAAAAGTAGCATAAAAATTTCAGTAAGTAGAATATCATTAAGAATTGTTTCAAATTTTACTATGTGGTTCAAAACTTTAAGATATGCTTATATGTGGTTGTGAAATGTTTGTGACATTTATAGAACCAGGTAGTAAGCACTGCCTTTTTAAAATTTTTGCATATTTTCTCCCTATAAATACTTACTATGTACACAGCTCACTGTGTGAATGGAACAGTACAAGACCGTTGAGGATGGAGATATGTTTCTATGAAAAAGTCAGGGGGTGGGGAGACCAATATGTTTTTCCTGGTGTGACTTTTCTAGTTTTATCTTGGGAAGCTAGTATGGATTTGAAAAAAAAGAGTTCTCTAGTTCAGGTTTTTTCCAGTTAAGGAAGTTTCAAATTGATCAAGCAAGCTAGCTAGCTTGAAATAACCTGTTTTTCACAGTGAGCTCTGTGAAGGTTATTTTTGTAGCAGATTAACTGTGATGTGCTTAAATAACCCAAACATTCTCAAGCTTATGACTCCCTAACTTCATTTCTCAAAGATAAGTATCCTAAATATAGCATGTTCTTGTAGCCTAATTTATACCTTGTCTGTCCTAGTCTTGTCACTTTGTGTGGGTTGTCCCACCTACATGTGTAATGAGCGATTGACAAGTATGTTCCTATCTCCAAAGCTGCACATTGCTGAATGGGTAGTCAGAGCCCAGATTTGTATTATGTAGCTGGGCATGTGCATTAACTGGCTGTGCTGGAGACTCCTGCCTTGTCCTTTGATTATCTGGATGTTTTTGTACTTTTTACAGAAGTATTACCTCCTTTACTTCTGACATAGGAGTTGCTTGAGACATCAAAAAAGTGATTGAATGAAACTGTTGGCGGAGCAGAGGGGAAGGCATGTCTTTGTGCAAGGTCACAAATTCATTTGAAAACAGAGGAATAAAATGGTTTGTCTGTAAAGATACAGAGCTATAGAAAATGTTAATTTGGTAGGTTTTTTCCATTATTGAATTTTTTGCCCAAACCATCTTTTATTCTTTTGGGTGTAAGTGTCTGAGATTTAGAAAAATTAAGACTACCTTACAGAAACTGTTCTTAAATTAAGACTGGTAACTTTTGGTGGCATATCAGTTACAACTTGAAATTATGCAGCTCTGTATATTCTTCCCTATATTTTGATATGTAGGAAAAAAAATACTTTGGAGAAGGTATAATTCTGTTCAGAGAATGGTACAGAGCCATACCATTGGATTCTGTGACATATTTCACTGGCTATTTCCTGCTGCACTTCGAAAACTAACATCGACCTCTGTCAGTAAAATACAAGGTCAGATTATACAAGGTCTAAGTAATCGAATAAGACTAATTTTCTCCTCAGTTGAAACCTCATTGAAATCCCAGAGTGAATCCAGAAGGACCCTATTGAAGTCATCTTTACTGGTTCTGTTAGAGGCTGTATTGCCTTATTTTGGTCTCTATATAGTTGTTCATAGACTGTGTTTATTTACTTTATTCTCTTAGTCAATTACAGCACTTCAGTAGAAATATAAGTGAAATCCTTTTCAGAACGTCATGAATATGTATATATTTTGCAGTCAGAACCATGTGCTAGATAATTAGGAGCCACATTTTGGTATTTATAAATATTTTGTTTCCTTTGATACAATTCAGATTGGTTATATACATCCTTTCACTGTAAACACATGTGATTTCATTTTAGTTTGGCATTCAGAGAATTTGGTTGACAGAGGCAGCTATTCAGACCGTCTTGAATGTTTATGTAATTTGTGGTACTTCATTTTATTGAAGAAAGCACTAAAATCGGACAAATTATATGATAAAAGCAAATTTTTAATGTCAGCATTTACTCCTCTACTACATGGCATTTAATTGCTAACTATGATCTAATTATTTTTATACTTGGAAGGCTTGTTTTAATCTGAATAAGCTTGGTTTAGTCTGAATAATGGAAAATTGTACCAGCTTTTTAGTGTAAAACATTGCTGTTGGCCAAGTGAACAGAATTGCTCTGCAGAGGTGCTGGCATGGTCCTGTCAAATAAGCTCTGTCAAATGGACCTCAAGTCTACTGTACACTAACCCATCCAAAAAAAAGCCTCTGACATGGTGTACTATTGTGATAATTCAATAATACTTGCTTGATGATTACACAGCTCAGCTAGGGGGAAATGACCTGTAAATTATACTCTACAGATTAGAAGGAGCATCTTTATAAATATCCTACAAGACTGTCAGTTCCCATTTAGGAATAATACCATCCTTCACCTTAGTGAAAAGTGTTTGGACAGCTGCTGTAAAAATGTGTAAACCAAGTGCCACTGGAAAACTTTGAATAGCCTTGTGCTTTGCAGAAGCCCATTAATAGCTACAAAACTTAATTTTACCAGCTATGGTGTAGATATCTGTAAAGATGCCTCTCACTTCTTGCTTCAGCCATGCAGTTCAATTGAATTTTAAGCTGGTATAAACTGAAGCAGCTTATGGATGTAAGCTGAAGGAAGCTGAAACAGATTGGGTTTTCTGGTTCCCCCAGTGGGCAAACATCTTCTGTCCCTGACCGTGCTTGTCCCTCTCTTTTGCCAGGACAGCTGTTTGTACTTGAAACTGATTGAGGTTAAAACTCACCTTTACTTCTGGATAGTTTTAATCTGAATCAATTTCCTGATCCAACTGGTTGTGCAGCATAAACCCTTCTGCCTGTATAAGTAGGGGGCAAGAAGTTGAAAATTAATAGAAGAGACTGGAAATTGTTGGATTTTTTTTTTTTTTTATCAGTGAGGTGAACTTAGGTTAAAGTGCTTGTGGATGGATCTAGAGGATAAGTTCAAATAAGAACAGTTGTGGTCTTTTCATGGGCAATATGAAGTCCTTGTAGGAAGGGATATGTGATGGAAAGGAGGAATCATGTAGGCATATTCATGTAAATGGGCATGAAGCTGTAAATTAGAAAATATATTGTGTGATTCCCAAGGGAAAATGGCCAGTACTAAAGAATCCATGCAATTGGTCTAACACAGTGAGTGTAATATATTAAACTGAACTTGCAATGACAGTAATTTCTAGCTCTTTGCTATTACTTGGCAGAATAACATGTAAAAGCTGGATCCCCTTACAGTGTTCTGCCTCACCATCTAATCAGTCATCAGAGGAGGCGAGAAAAGATTTGCTGAAAATTATTACGTAATTATAGAAGGGTATTATATGGCTAAAAGTGGCCTTGTCTTTTCAATAATCTCCAGTCAAGTATCCATCTGGCCATGAAGACTCTCAGCTAGTCCTTTTTGTTGCAGTTTAAGTCTTAAAAAATGGCCTGTAACAGCTGATTTTGTATAGAGAAACATGTGGATGAGGCTTTTTAAATGTTTTTTTTACATAGACACTTTGTATTTATATTGAAAAAAAATCCAGCCACTTTTAATTGTTACATTTGTGGGTAATCAAAATAAAAATGGTAGAGTAGTGGTCTGATTAATGCAATGGAAATTAATTTTTTGTTGTTGTTTTTTTATTTTTAATCCTGTATTTGAAGAGCAGAGATATCCCTGGTCTCTGCCATTAGCACAAAGGATCTAATGCACGGGATGCTACTGGTGGGTTTCTATTTTTGCTGTTAAGGAAGTGGTGCATTGTATTATTGCTAAAATACCTTTATCAAAAAGGTAATAGCAGAACATAGCTTAAAATGTAATAAAATTTTTTACCAAAACAAACTTGAAATTTAATTACTTAACAAAGGTTTTTCTAGAAAGCTACAATGTCTTGATTTTATTAGTCTCCCTTTGTTACAGTATTTTTCTTGACATTTGAATTATCGAAGGTGAAGAATTTTCAAATTAAATGTCAGATTTTTGTAAGTTTTGGCTTGCTATTTATCGTCTTTTCAAAAATGTTCATTTCTGAGGGCTTGTAACTGAAAGCTTACTTGGAGAATTGTAATCAATATTTACAATAATAGTTTTTGTAGAACTGCCTCAGGATTTGACTGTAGTGGACATACTTGACATGGGTAGCACCTGTTTAGTTCTCTGGGAAGGTTTGTTCTTTTGTTGTTTATCTGAGTACTGATTTGAATTTATTAGAAATGATTTCCCTCTTCCCCCAAATCTGTCTCATGAGACATTTGTTTAAGAAGAGACAGCCAGCAGGTAGATTGAATGAAGCTTAATAGCGTGGCTTTGGTATCGTAGAAAACAGAGATCTTCAATAATAACTGCACAAATTGAACCAATCTCACTTTCAACACTCCATGTTTTATGTATGATGCAGTCTGTAGAGAAGGTGTGCGGAGTTAAAAGGATTTTTGCTGGGGCTGGGTTTAGCCTCGTCTGACTGATTTCTCCAGCATCCTTCTCTAGTTAATTGCAAAAAGAGTCAGCTCTCCAGAGGCTCTATCAGAGCAGACTAATGTATTCCATAGAGTAAAAGGAAAATTAGCATCGTGGAGTTAAAATTGGCTTTCTTGAATACTTCTCTAGGTGCCTTGAATCTTCAGAAGTTACACTCACCATCAGATATGCTAACAGGGAGAAGCAAACACAGAATGCAAGGTGGCAAAATAAGATACAGTAATGTAAAAGCACAGACATCTGCTTGCCAGGTTAATCAATCTTTCCTAAGCTGCATACCTGGCTTGCATTTAGGTGCCCATCAGCAATATTTCTGTTTGATTTGCCCTGGCAAGGGAGCAGGAGGTTGCTCTCCTTGCTGGTTTGTAGGGACAAATTGCACACAAAGGCACACTGAGAGAACACTAGAACTTCTAGAACATGATGGCATAAAAATTGCTTGTGCAACTTTAACATGCCTGCTTTGAGTGTTGCACAGTGACCCTGCAAAATAGACCCTAGCTTCATTTACTGAGGAAATTTGAAGGAGTGTTGTAGATAAGGCAGTGTGTTTTCACTAAAAAACGAAAAATGTTCTGACAAATCCATTTAAATCTTGACGAAACTTAGTCATCTTGTCTCGTTCTTGGAAAATGGTTGATCAGATTCACCAACCTTTTTCCCAAGAAGAAATAAAAATTAAGTATAATGTGGTGCCCTTCAAAAAACATCATCATTTAAAAAAATTAGGATTTAACAAGATTACAAGCAACTCCTTTATGAACTATTAGTCTTCATTAATCATTGGTTGGTTCTTCTAGCTCTGCTTAGTGGTATCAGTGAAGTGTTGGCTATTAAACATTACTTCATTTTTTTTCTAGTGCCCAAGCTGTTAGGAGCACTGAACATACTCTCAGAATATAACATTTCTTTTCTAAGCTGCTCTCCAGCTGACTTTCTTCTGCTGCTGCTCTTTGTTTCATTCATGATGTGTACTTCAAAAAACATATGGGTTTCTCTCACTGATAGAAATTTTAGGATGAGTTGTCCAGAGATGGTAGATTTTAGAAAAATTCACTGCCCTTGTGAATCTGTTGGCTTTTCTTGCTTTCATGTACAGCTGCCATATTTGATACATGTACATTCTGCCAGCAAACATTGGTGAAACTGACAGCCAAGATTGTGCTTCCTTTTCCCCATAAAGGATGAAGAAGTGATGTGGAGACGTAACGATGTATTACTTCTGTCTGGCCTTTCCTTGGCTGAGAGTTTAAACTTGTCCATGAACTGTATGGTGTCATAATGATGTCACATGATGGATTTCTTGGGCTTTGCTTTTTACCACTCACTGCTATAAAAAAAAAGCAAAAAAAGGCAATAAAAGACAGTTCTTAGGACAACAGACACTACACAACTTTCACCAGAAGACTATTCCTTTTTACACAACTCCCCAAATTTATTTCCAGAAAAAAAGTTTCTGATTTGGAGCTGGGCTCTTTCTATTTCCTGATGGAAAATTTGCTACTGTTGCTACTTCACTGGTGCTTTGTTTCTAATGCCAAAATGAGCTAGTATCCCACTGTATTAATAATGCTATAGCTGAGTATTAGAATAAAGCCTCAGACTGAGAGTGATACAATGACCTTAGCTTTAGAGCTTCCCTCTCCATAAGGTCTGCAGGCTGTGTACCCCATTCCTATGTTCTGTGTAACCACCCAGAAGCAGCTTGTGATCTTAAATGCTTTAAAGAGAGTGTTTGTATCATGACATTACTGTGTACACGGGTAACATGCAGCATAATGGAACAGGGATTTTAATATTTACAGCATGTTACGTAAACGTTGCCCTTCTGAGTATTTTCTAAATCCTCTTAGGTCTTAAGTGACAGCTTTGATTTTTTTTTTAATAAAATCAGTATTTTCATTTATCCAGCTAAGTTTGGTAAACAAAAGATGTTCAATACTTCCCTTCATATAGACAGATTCTTGTATTTAAAGGTTTATCTTTGTGCACTAAGCTTATTAGATTCTGGGTAACTATTTAAAAAATGCTGACTTTGCAAGAGCAATACATGGTGCAGAGGTGGGCTTTGGAATTTTCTGTGCTTTGCCAGTGTGTTCTGTGAATAGATAATCTCTAAGGGATTGCAGTAAGCAGAGCAGCGTGGGTTATGGTATGCAAATGTCACATGGATCATGAATTCTATTTTGATCTACTAATAGTCAGTAGTGAAGATTTTGGGTTGGACATTATGTGTGAATATATTTGTATATATATACTTCTTTTGAAAATTGAGTAAAATGAGAAATTGTGCTGTGTCAAAATAAAAAGAATGAAAATCATGACAAAATTCTGGGTATCGATGGTAATTTTCTCTTTAAAGCTGCACAACCGTGACTTTGTACTGTACTTTGATTCTGCTCTGACATTTATTTTTAATTAAGTGGTAGATGCAGGCATTTACAACATCTGAAAATGCTTCTGAGCAGAAGTGTGATGCAAAGGAGATGACACGGGCAGAAAGGTGTTGGGGATCTTATGATTGATTTGATCCTTTGATTTTCACTATGTGTGAGTATGAGGGAGGATGTTTTTTCCTGGGGATGCAAGACAGGTAGGAAATGTGTTCAAAATGCTTGCGAGGCAAGTTTAAGAGTGAAGACTTAGTGTGTTTGTGGCAGTGTTATGGTTGGGGAGCTTTGCTGGATGTACCGTTGAAGAGGAAGGATGGGTGGATATTTTGTGTGTGCGGTATGTTTGTGCTTGCTGTATTTACATTGCTTTTGCTTACAGGTGACTGTGGAGGAAGTGATGACTACGACTGCGTACCTGGATCTCTTCTTGCGCAGCGTTTCAGAGCCAGCCCTCCTCAAGATTTTCCTCCGCTTTATTTTGCTGCACCGACATGAGAATGTTCATATCCTGGATACACTTACCAGCAGAATCAACACACCATTCCGGGTAAGACAAGCAGAAAGGAAGTTCAGGTACTCAGCATTGGATGTAGGTTCAATGTTTAAGTGGGAGATTTCATGTATTACAGTTGGATACTTGTTTATCTAGGAATTTTCTCCTCTCCACCCAATGGTATGATTTCTCCACCCTCTCAATTTTGCGTATGTGTGTTTTGGTATTTAGCAACCACTATACAAAGCTAATAAACCAGTGAAGTGATTTCACATATGTAGGAAATGGGATAGAGGTAATGAGAACTTCTGGAAGTCTAAATCTTGTTGGAAGATAAAAGGTAAATTTGGAAGCATTTTTATTCTGACCAGTACTGGATTAGTGCTATCAGAGGTAACTCTCCCTGGGACTTAAAAATATACTTGTGACGAGGAGCATTTTTGATCTTTGGAGTTTTGTCAAGCAACAAGCATTTCCAAATAGTCCGTCTGGGGAAATAGTCGGAGCCCTCTAAGGAAGTCTCCAAATGGATCCCAGTTGTTAATGGTGATCTTGCTGATGTATTTCTCAGGAATCTGTAGTCTATTTCTGTAGCATGTTTACTTAACTATAATGTTGCCTGCTTTATTTGATTAAAAGAGCGCACTTTCTTGCTCAAGTGGTGAGGCTGCTGCTTCCATCTCTTTGCCTTCATTCCTTTCTGCAGTAGGGTTTATCTCAGGTTTGTGCTGAGCCCCTTGTCAGCCTAGGCACTGTGCAGCACAGTGGCTGGAGAGCTGCCTGCTAGAGAGAGGATAGTTACCTTTGCCAACAGTTGAATCTTCTGGATAAGAAAATGACTACTTGTTGCACTGGACTACTTGAGTGAGCCTCGCTTGACTGGCAACCTTGGCTGACTCTTGGGTGATGCAGAATTTAATGGATGAAATTGAGAATGCTGTTTTAGTACAAGTGAATGCTTGGAATGTGCAGTAATGTTTTAGAGAAGCTAGAACACCAGCATGCGTGTTAAATTTGTGTGTTAGGGACAGTAACTTCATCTGAAAATTGTTTTGAAATATAAGTGCATGCAAATATCAATGCATATGCTGCTGTTAGTGCATCTCTAAGTTGGATTAACTCTGATAACTGAAATAGTTCTGTCAACAAAAATGCAAATGCTGTTGTCTCTGCTGATCATTAATTACTATTCCATAGGCAAACAAGATGGGAATTGTAAAGAATTTTGCAGTCCTGAGCAGCTCAGGATCTCAGCCAAAGTGGTTCTGTGATGCTGAAGGAGTTTCCTGCAGTACAGCTCAGCCAAGTGCAAACATAGCACAAAAGCTGTGTACATTACTATTGATGAAAATACTAATTAATAATTCACAGCATTAAACTTATTTAGAGACAGGTGCCTGAAAGGACTTGTAGAAATACTATCCTCTTTGTTTCTTGAGTGTATTTTAAATCTTAACTTTTTACACAGTACAAAAGTAGACTTGGATTTAGTTATTCAGAAGATTACAGATTTGCAAATGGTTGCAAAGACTAATGATTATTATTTCCCTGTAAACTTAAATTTCTTAAATACAGGATAATTTAAGGCAGCAGCAGATGTTTTTGAAGTTTCTTGTCATGAAGAAAAGTTATACTTGACTCCCTGTAAATTTCATAAGAGAAAAACAGGAAATCTCCTTTCCTCTATGTCCCTTCACCAGTTAAAACATACCTTTCATGCAAGAATCTGACTTCATCCAAAGACTTGTTGAGAAGCTCTTCAACCATTCAGTTTCCTAATGTGCAGAACACTAATATTTCCTTATATCTAAAGCAACGGAAAACTGAAGTGATTTATAATTTTTCTTTCAGAAAAGACCTTTAGTTGTTTGAAATTCTGTGTCAGAGGTGAAAACTAAAACACTATATTGGAAGTCACAGGGTTCAGTTGATGCTAAGTCAACTTAAATTAATGAATTTGAATAATATTTAAGACTGCTTTTTTAATAGCTTATTTGAAGGAAAATTCTATTTAGGATTGTATTTTGTTAAAATGTAACATATTACATGTGTAGCCCTAGACAACTTGAAAAAAAAATCTCACGGGGTGCTGACTAAATGAAATATCATTCTAAGAGTGTTTTATAAATCATGATGTTCTGGCAGAGCCATTTTCTACTGTAGTATGCAGGGAAGATTGGAAAGATTGGAAAGATACAATTTCCAGATCAAAAATTGACAATGTTTATCATTTTCCAGCTCTGTGTGGTCTCCTTGGCGTTGTTCAGAACACTCATTGGCTTACATTGTGAAGATGTAATGTTGCAGCTAGTTTTAAGGTAAAGCCCAAACTCTTTTTGCCATTCCTCATCCTAACTCTGGGATGTATGGTCTCTCTCTGTGGATGCCGAGCTGGGTGGGAGTTTTCCAAGAGAGCAGAAATCCAAGTAACTATGGAGATAAGAATATTTATGATCCTGACAAAAGTCTACCAGACCTGACGAGGTTTGAGTTACATCCTGAGATCTCCATAGCAAGAGATTTTTCTTGTGATTCTTTATTTCTATAAAAGTGAGAGAAGCTAAGAATATATTTATCACCTCCAAAGTCCTTATTCACTGCTTCTAAATGCATAGTTCTTCCCTCCTGCATGTTTTCTCTAGTGTATTATGCACTGTGATACAGACCTGTATACTGTCTGCAGTTCCCACCCTTGTTGTTTTCCACCTCTTTGATTCATCGCTCAATGAGAATACTTCATGTTCCTGCACTATTGTAGATAGATTAACTGATGTACTAAATGCAGTGATAATTTTTGTTTTTAATTTGTATTCTATACATTGCTTCAAAATACTTATAATTTGGATATGTTTATTAGATGAGTTATTTAGATGGTTATTTATTTGGAAATTAGATGGTTGTTTATTTGGAAATATTGGTGTAACTGATTTGAGCTTTTAGCATTGCAGATCGCATGCATATTCCAGATACTGTCTGTCCCACCACACATAGGCATTAAGTTGAAATTCCCTATAGATCTGGCAGTGTTACCTGGAAATACTTCTAGGACCTCTGTGAACGCAAGTACATCACCACTCTAGCATTAGAGTGCTGTGGTTGATCTTTTTATTTTGGGAATCCTTTAGAATTTATCTGCATTTTAAATGGCAGATCATTGTTGAAGTTAACACAGGCTCTTAAAAAAGTGCTTTTAAAAAATAAAACAAAAGTGCTCTAAAGAAGTTCAACATGGGACTATGCTTTCTCTGTTCCTTAGCTTCCTCTAGATTCTTCCTTCTGTCTAAGAGCTCAGTCTTGATCTACTGCAGTAAAACGCCTGGATGACTCTTCCCTCCTTTTTTACCTGGCTGTTTGCCTGGCAGACTGCCTCTCTCTGGATTTCCAAGAAAACAAATAAATTGAGGATTCTGAGACAGAATGCATTCATAGCCAGACCAAACCATTCTGCTGGCCTTTGACATCTGCCCATCCCACACTTCCTCCATACTTTCTTACAACAGGTTTGCTCTGACCTGCAAAGGATTTCCTGTTCTGGTGCAACTGTCTCCTATCTCTACTCATCTTGACAGCTCCTTATCAAACCAAGCATCACAATATAAATAGTCATGGTTTCACACTCTTGAGAGGTTCAGAAAATGCATCACCGTAAATATTATTCTCATTTAGAAGGCAGGAAGGTGGGAAGGGAATTCTGTGTGTTGTTGCTTTCTCTAACGTGAAAGGTTAAGTGATGCTGGGCACTGCTGTTTCAGGTATCTGATCCCGTGCAACCACATGATGCTGAGCCAGCGGCGCGCTGTGAAAGAGAGAGACTGTTACTCTGTATCTGCTGCAAAACTGCTGGCCCTGACGCCTCTCTGCTGCTCCACTGGAATCACTTTGACACTTGAAAGCCAAGGAAAAGACTATATTCTCTGGACAAAACCAGCACAAACTAAAGGTAATTGATACTCAGGGGAAGATGAAATCATTAACTGAGTTTGATCTGGTAGCACCTTGTGGGAGGAATTGTGAAAGAATAGAAGGGGAAGGAAATGTGGTGGGCAACAATAAACTGGGCAAGGGTGGAGTAGAAAGTTTGTTTAATTCATTCCATATGTCCAGGTCTGTCAAAACCTTGTTTTAACAGCTATCCAGCTTGAATATGCATTCATGACAATAGTGTGCTGATACATGGCAGCAGCTCTGGCTGCTTCAGTGTGGTTTCTGCATTAAGGTTTGAATGCAGGCTGCTCTCATAGAAATCTTGAGTTACAGCTCTGTTGTTGTGATAGGAAAAAGTCATGTGTTTATGAGCAAATCTTAGTTGTTGTGCTTTGGTCTTCCTGCCTTATTGGATGGTTAGTGTTAAAGACTCTCCCTGCAATGTCTTAGTGGATGCCTTGCTGGAGAAAATTTGATGTACTACTCTTGATATGAGTCGTCTTCTTTACTTCCAGATCCTGGTAGATGCTCTTCTGAATCTGCTTGCATTGTGGAATATGGAAGGGCTGTGGACATCAGCTACTTGCAGTACCTGGGGGAAGCTCAAGAAGCCATCATCCAGTGCATGGAAGATTGTAAGGTTTGGTCTGCCTTGTATGATGGAGTAAATCCTGATCCAGACACCTTTATCCAGACGCTTGCAGAGGAGAACAGTACAGATGTGGAATACCCCATGTTTCGGCTCCAGCAAAGGACACCTAGCACATGTAGCTCTGCTCAAGCAACTCCATTCAGTGAGAAGATGCAGCTGGAACTAGAATGGGATGATAGCTATGACGCAGGGATTTCTCCTGGTTCTAATGTGAGCTCGCCACAACCGTATGATGATCTGGGAAGCACAGAAATGCAGCCACCTGCAGAGCCACCAAAACACATTCAAGAAATGAAAAAAAATGCCATTATGCTCATCAAAGGCTCTTATATAGAGGAGTCAGACTTTCAGGATGATGTTATGGTTTACAGGTTATGTGCCCAGAAGGATACTCAAGATGATGATAGCTCCAAGGAGAAAGCTTTAAATGTAGCCGGAGGACACAAGGTGCAGAGCCAGACCGTAGTCAATGGGTCTCTTGCAAAGACCCAGCTGGAAATGGACTTGGATGAGCACAGTAATAGAAATTCAAGCTCAACTAAAGGTGTAATGAGAGAACAAATAAACCAGAAAATGACTGAGATTGATCCACAGCCAGACCTAGAGTTAAAGATTTCTTCTCAGGAGGCAGATTGTAACTTAAGTGTAAAACTGCTGAGCGCAGATGGTGAGGATTTCATTGCACAGTATGACAGAATTATTAAGCAACTGGTTCCAAACACTGCAAGCTTGGAGGAGCAGAAGTTGGATGCTTCTGATCCTGTCTCTCCAGCAGAAGAGGAGGAGGACTTTGAGAATTTCTCAGCAGATACCCCTTCTGCAGAGAGCATATCATCTCCCTTTGGACCAAAGGAGGATATCTCTCCCAAGCACTCTCCAAGGAGCCAGAGTGCTCCGTTTACAGGTGGAATGTCCTATTAATTACATACATAACAAATATAAGAAGGCATGGTGATTAAAGGTGGCCAAATGGGATCACACTGTGTGGCACAAAATACAAGCATAGACCAAGGAAGAGTCCTGGCACTAAACAGGGTATAGCTCAAATAGCTGAAACCACTCCAAGGAGAGTGAGAGATCCAATGTAAAAATACAGCAGAGTCATCAGTGTGGTGAAAGCAAATGGTAGTGTTTCAGGGTTTTTTTTTTTCTTGGTAATTGTTTAGAGCAGGGGTTATGTTGTTTTTATGTGAGAGCTCTGTCACACCAGAGGAACCTTTTTCAGTTGCAAGGTGTTCGGAGTAGCAGTTTTAATATACAGAGGTCGAGTAAACAATTTGTTTTTCTGGCAACTTTCATCTCTGATGGGATGGATGCAACATCACAGTGCCATTTTTCCTCTCTCTGCTATTCCACATTGTAGCAGAAGGTGTCAGCACTGTTGCCATGTCTGTACGTGCCTTTCTCCCTGCTCTGCCCTGACATCCTGTTCTCCAGTGTCAGGTCTGCCCTCGCTGTAGGCATGCTTTTCTGTCTAGTGCCAGGCAGCAATTTAAGATTGCTCTCTGCTGACTGTCCAAGCTATTCAGGAATGACATTACTACTGGAGGTCAGAGTGGGCTTTTGATCTGTATTTGTGCAGCTTCTTGCACTGTGGGCTCCCGGTCTTTAATTAGGTCTCCTAGATACTGGAGTAATGCAAATAATAAAAAATAATCATGAGGTTTCCTCACCTAACACAAAACCTCTATAAGACAGCTTCTCATTCATTTGGAGGGGGAAAATGTGTGTTCATTGAAAAGCAGCCCTTTCTGGTCAGTTGTGGCCAGAATGCTTGGCACTGTTTCTTAATTGAAAAATACAGTCTGTTTTTGAACTAATTTGCTATTTTTGCTGTGGTGGCAATTTCCTTGTACCGGAAGCGAATTGTATCCAAATCTCTGTCTCCCATTATCTGCTGTCAGATGTAGCTCAAAAATGTTCTGTCTCTCATTCTTCATCTAGTCCCTCTCTCTGTTCATTTTCAAAAACCCACCCCTCGCCCAAAACCACGAAAACCTCAAAATTGAGGAAAACTGAGATAAAAAGCTAAAGACAATAAGCCTAGATGTTTGCTACCCATCTGCAGTGTGTTTTACTCTTAGACTCCTTATCTGGCTTTAATGGACATCTTTGCCATTGCATGTAAGGAGGTACTCGCAAAAACACCTTGGAAATGTTAAAATTGCATGGCCTTTCAAAGATAGCAACTTGGTCTAATGCAGGGTGTTCCTGCACAGGGTAGGGAGCTTGAAACTACATGGTCTTTGAGGTCCCTTCCAACCCAAACCATTCTATGATTCTGCATCTAATTTGGGATGCTGTATTATGTTTGTAGATATTTGATAAAGTTTTTAGGTTGCTTTTACTGTGTTGGGATGGCATTAAGGGATGAGGCCTCTCTCTGACAGGAGTTTTCCACAGCCAGTAAGTGTCAACAGTGCAATCCTCTGATTCTCATTTCAAGAAATTCTTGGAGTAGAAGTCATGCTATCACTTTTTAAAAAAAAATTATGTATTTGGTAACCTCCCTTGCATTGGCAAGCAGCTGTTGTTACTTGTACCTACCTTCAGCTTTACCTACTCAGCTTTGAAGTGTTACCTAAAGAAGAGAAACAGTGACACATCTCAGCTCCTTCTGCCGTCCCTTTTGATATAGTAGAGCTCCCCTCAGGAGCTCTGTGAAAATGTCACCATGAACAGGATAGGTTATGTTGGGACAGAGGAAACTATCTCAGCAAAAGTGTTTGGGGCTGCTCCATGGGTTACCCAGGCTCTGATGGCTGTGGTGGTGGTTGAAAGGCAGCAGTCGCATAAAGCCTTGTCAACACTGGCCTTCCCACCTTTCCTCTTGCGAGCGGAGCTGTGCCAGCATTAGCCTTGAGAGATGAGTCTGGAAGGAGTTCTTGCATTGTGCTCACAGTTGCTGTAAAGCATGACAGATTCCAGCCTTTAGTGGAGCTCTGTTAAGTGGAATGGCAACAGGGCACTCCTCATTTGATCCTTCCTGTTGCACTAGCCCAGAAGTGCCTTAGCCTCTGCTGCAGTTTCCAGCAGGCACATTGAACTGGGCTGCCCTGTGCCCAGCCAGCTCGAATGGCAGCCATGTGCAAGCTGAGGGGAGCTGGAATGGTGTTGGATTATGGCCACCTGCTTGACCCTAGAAATGCCCATGGCATGCATTTTTTTGCCAGGCTTGAGGATGGGATATTCAAAGATAACAGTGCTAATCATCCAGGGATTCTTCTGCATGGTTTTCCTAGCTCTTATGCAACTGGAATAGTGTGGTGGGACTGTGGGTGGGACAAGGGACATTTCTAAGACTTTACTTGTGAGTAGGTCTCTTGTACTGGCTGCCTCAAGTATCTCCCCATCTGTATGGTCTAACAGGATAGTATTTGGGAAAAGTCATTCTCAGTCCTGCAAAGATTTCTTAAGCTTGAGCACTAAGGGCTTAGGTACTTCATGGTAAATTCTTCTGTATTTCAATGGCTGTCCTTCGGCATGAATACACAAACTAAAGCTATTATTTATTGGTGACATTTATATTATAATGCCTATGTCTACCAGCAATTATGCTTATAAATCTGTTTTAATGTCTTCCCTGTGTTGTGTGACTGTTCGGTGTACTGAAGATGCCTTTTCTTGTGATGGGAACTATCACAGCTTGATTTTATGTTTAGAATAGCATTTTCATATTTTCTTTAGAACACTATTTTTTTTGATAGACCAAGAAAGCTCATGGTAATTCACTTTGCCCAGTCACTACATAGAAATAAGGCACAGGAAGAGTAAAAAGAGCAGATTCTATTTACATTAAAATTAGTAGTCCCCTTCCAATTTATTCGAGGGGAATAGAGTGGTAGACTGTAATGTCCTAGGCTAAATCCTTATTGGCACATGCAGGTGGAATAGTCATGCATGTTAAATATGCCATTAACGTAAACTGATTGGCTAGGCAGCAAATGTGCTGCTAACCACAAAAGCTTTCAACACCTGTTAAGTCTGCTTTCTCAGTTCTGCTACAGTTTGGGTTTTGTCCTTGCTGTCTTTAATTAGTGTGTGGGAGGGCTAATTCGGTTGGTTATGATGGTCAAAATTCCCTTTAAATGCCTTTTCCCTGGATCTTAGGGTTTTTCTTCTGTGAAAATGAAAGCATTGATTCCTTCTTATTTTCTTCCAGGACCATTCATCAGCGTAGTGTTGTCAAAGCTGGAGAACATGCTGGAGAATTCCTTGCATGTAAATTTGCTGCTTATTGGGATTATTACTCAGCTGGCAAGTTATCCACAGCCGCTTCTTCGCTCCTTTCTGCTCAACACCAACATGGTCTTTCAGCCTAGCGTGCGCTCACTCTATCAGGTATTTACCACAGGTGTTAGCCATGCCTACTGGAGCAGTGTCTTTAGTGTCTCCTTAAACCTTACATTAGCTCCTTTCACTTTCATATGTAGCTTTCCTACCAGTCTGAGAGCTTCTTATTTCATTTCCATGTTTTAATTACATTTGTGCAAAGAACTGGAAATTCTGTATGACCATAGCTTTTGTCAGAACTCTTATTTTAATGCAGGTGGAGAAAGCCTGAATATTCAGTCCATGGCTGCACTGGGAGCAAAGGAGAAGGAAGTAATTGTTGCTGTTGTTTTGGCAGGTGCTGGCATCTGTGAAAAATAAGATTGAACATTTTGCTTCCATTGAAAAAGATTTCCCAGGTCTTCTCCTGGAGGCCCAACAGTACTTGCTTTTTCGTGTGGACATGTCTGATGCTGCGGAAGAATTGCTCGCCAAAGGTAAATGATAACCATGCTCAGAGGAGGGCTGGTGGAATGACTTACCCCCGTCCTTTTCTCCAGATGATTAAAAGGTGTGGTGTGTTGTGAATGTCATTAGCCAGCTGTAGCCTTCTGACTTTAAAGAGATGATGCTCAGTAGACCACAGTGTATGGGTCTATTTGGATATTTGCTGTTTAGAAGTTTTTATTTGGTATATATAAAATATTTGTTTAAAGAAGTAACAAAATCAGTTCTTGGCTTGCTGTCAGTAAACAAACTTGCTTTCAAAGCATGAGGTGGCATATGTGCATGATTTCATTTTATTTTTAGCCTGACCTTCAGCTAGTCATTGGTTCTTTTTTGATAAATGTTAGAGAGGACAGAAGTCCAGGATGAATTGGTTTCTGCAACAATTGAATAAGGCTTGGTATCATGGTTGGGCTGTCATTGAAGGAGATAAGACACTGAAAGTTTTCTGGCGAGTATCTTTGTTGTATGACAAACAAAGCCAAACAAACAGAAAAAGGCAAAATATGTGTCTAAGAGCAGTGGGGAGTTAGACAGGTATCATCCCACCAAGCCAGCTTTGCAGGGGACTCTGTAACATCTGCTGCCTATGAAGCACAGTGCACACTGCACCTGTCTTTACAGTTACCTGTGCTTATTTTTACCACTATGGGGCAAGCTAGTAAAAATAAACAAAATGAAGTCTTATCTGCCAAATAAGAACCTTCCAGACACATGCAGGCAATGGGTAGAGCTGAAACCCTGCCCTGAGGACATGCTTGTTCTCAGCTTGCTGCTGAGTGGGCAATGTTGGATGCAGGCTTCTCTTAAAAGCCAATTTGCCACACGATGTGAGTGTGTCAAATTTGGTGAGTCATGAAGAGCTGACTCTGCAAGAGGGTTCAAGAGAGGCTGGATTTACAGGTGTGTGCTTACTAATCTTTGGGAGTCATTAATAATCACCCACTTTGCCCACACTTCTGTGAAGATGTTGATGCTTTTCTTGGATTTCCAGAGGTATGGAAATCAAGACTCTTTATGTGCCATTTTAATTGTGTTTTCATTTTTCAAGGCTCTGAAGAATAATCTACCTAGCTTGTAGTCAGCATAGTATGTGTTTCTAAGGTTTGCAGTATGTCTAGTCTGTAAAATTATGACCTTGCTAAAGGCTGCTTCCCCAAGAATTGATCTGTGGAAGGTGTCTGCTGTAAAAAAGCTGTGCACTGCACATGTCAGTAGCGTTTTAGGCTCTGCATTGTGGTGCCATAGAATAGAAAGCCTAACAATTAGATGGCATTGTAGCTAGCATGTGGGAGATGAGATTAGGAGGCATACATTCAGAGTCCTTTTTTTTCTCAGGTGCTGGCAATAAGAGCTTTTACATAATGTATTCCCAATGACATTTATTTATACTTCTTGTTTTACTCAGTTTTCTTCTGTGGACTTCAGAATTTGCCAGGTTGACTCATGCTGGTCATTATTTAGGAATTTGAAACAAGGCTGCTTAGTCACCCTGTTAGTACACTTCCTTCTCTATAGTGGCAACTCCTGCAAAGAAGGCTTCTCTTAACAAATAAGTGGAGAGTAAGTAAATGTCTGGATAACTGCAGATTTGGTTCCCTACAGGACTAGTGATGCAAGTCATCAGACTGTAATCCTGGGGGAGTGTTGTTTGAGTAGCCCATCAACCAGTAGTTCATGATATTGATTAAGAAGTGCAAGGTAGGAGCTGCTGCAATAATTGTAAATGAAAACAAAAAAAAAAAACAAACCACAAAACCAAAGCAAAACCAAACAACAAATTAGGAACTCCTCATGGACTTCTTTG
The DNA here is from genome assembly GCA_013397155.1 of Irena cyanogastra. Classification (NCBI taxonomy): domain Eukaryota; kingdom Metazoa; phylum Chordata; class Aves; order Passeriformes; family Irenidae; genus Irena; species Irena cyanogastra. Next base: position 107,635 of record VWZV01003535.1, read on the forward strand.
CATTAGCTTGAACACCACCTCTGACTGTCAGAGATATTGGTTGCTCTCTGGGGGATTATTCCCCTGAAAAGAAGTGGTGAATAAACCCCTATGTTCTCTGCAGGTCTGAGCATAGCCAGCCTCCTACAGAATTCACATATGAAAACCTGAAGCCAGAGTTAGTGAGAAAGACAAATGTAAAACCAAAACATTACAGAGAATTTTCTCTCTCTTTACAGGCTTGGTCTCTGAAGGTTTTTGAACAGAAATGGTACAATTTGTTCTTTTTTGCTTGCAGTAGTGTGTGGTTTCTTCCACAGCTTGGGCTCTGGTTACACATCTAGAGCTATCACGATGTAGTTCCATGTGCAAGCTGCCCCCCTTTCAGTGTGTTGGTAACAATCCTCAGAGTACTCATTTGCTCAGTTTTCAATTGTATGACTCAGATTGCATCCTGACCCTAGAGAGAAGTGAACAATCCTGATCAAAGAAAAAAAACCAAATCTCTAGTTCCTAGATTAGCTTTCAGTGCTTTTCTGGTTTTTGGGGTTTTTTTCCAAACAAGCAGTTAAATCTAAACCAAAAATATTTTTAGAAATGTATGGGTTGTGATTATTTTTAAAAGGAAGATTATAAAGAAAAGCAAAGCTTTGACAATACACTAGCATTCTGGTTATATTGCCTAAACTATTTTAAAAAATCTTAAAATATTAATTATGAAATCTCTTGACATTAGAAAATCTGAAAAAAATCTTCGGGGGAAGCTTAAAACTTTATCTTTTCGTTGTAATCTATAATTTAAGTTGTTTTTCCTCCCACAGTCAGATTTTCCCACAGAATAGAAATTCCTGTACTCTGTCTCTAGTAGGTAGAAATTTGTAGAATAACAACATGAATGATTGATAAGTCTGGAGTTGGAAAGGTGTTTTAAACTCAAGAAAAGTACGAGTCTGTTAAATGATTGAAATTTTTTTTTCCAAGTGTTTGGAAGAGTAGAGTAATTTCACAGTGCCTTGGGTGAAGTACAGGCAAGGAACAAAAGTGCAGAGCTGTTGAGCAGCGGGATTGCTGCGCAGCATTGAATGAGGCCTTCACCTACAGCTCCCCCTGTTCGCTGCTTGGAGAGGCTTCAGAGCAAGGCTGGCGTCACTTGAGACTGTTACTTTAACACAAACTGTGTGCCATGTAAGGGAGACCCCTCCTGAAGGCAGCAATGCAATGTTGGCCTTGTCTGCAGTTTGTGAATTAACATAAAAGCTCTTTTATTTCTTTTTAATGATTTACCTATACATCTCAGGAGAACATCCCACTTTTTGGTTAGACAAGACTTCATCTGTCTCCGCTGTTGGCCTCAATGATACCTTGTAGCAGGGAGTTCTGTCTTGAAGCAGTGAGTTCTACAGGTTAATTTTTCTTTGTTGAGTATTTATTTCCATCAGCATTAAATTTTGTCACCTTTTTAGTTTCACTAAATTAATTATCCTCTAATTAAAGGGCAGTTCTGCTTCAGGTTGAAACAAGGAGCAATTGATTGAAATTTAAGTGCTGCTGTCACTGTAATTCCATGCATTCTGATACTTGAGCTCTGATCCTCTGAACTCTGGCAGCAGAGATCATATAGCAGAACACAGAGTGGCTTTCACTTGCTCTCTTTTTAATGGTTAGTTGCTTTACAGGGAAGTAAGTGTAGTTAGCGGGGCCTATAGCTGCAGAAAAAATCCAATTTTAATTTTTTTTTCCCCTTAGTTTCTAACTTGCTTCCAACTCATGTGGTGATGTGATGGCTCGGCCCTGAACCCATTGACATGGTGATTCACAGGGAGAGGATAGAGAAAGAGAAGTAAAATCAAAACAACAGTTTGATCTGGGGGAGGGATAGAGCATAGTATTGTTGAAATGGAGACAACTGTGCTGGCTCTAGATGGGTAGATATTATCTGCTGTTTCAGAAGGTAAATCCGTATTACTCTTTCCCTTGACTCTTCTTCTGCCCACATATTTCTCTCATCAGATCTGTAACTGAATGATACACAACCTGGGGAAAGATAGGTAATAAAAAATGCAACAGAACCAGGCCACGCAGAACTTTAAAATTGCTGGATTAGTAGAGTATCTCCCTGCACGATCTGGGTACTGCAGATTACAGCTCTGAACACAATCCTTATAAACTGGGTTCGGACACTCTACAAATACTGTGTGCTTCATGTAGAGTCTTTTTTCTCTCCTCTTCCTCTCCTCCTGTCTTTAGGTAATGTCCATCACAGTGGCAACACAGGGAAAGGAAGGAATCTTCCCGAAGCTGTACTGCAGCCTTTCCTGGGACAGAAAGGAAAGAAAGGCCTGGCTCATCCCAGCCTTCCTGCTCACGTGAGGAACGCCGTACTCGCAGCTGCCCTTTTCCCAGAGTTCCTGAAGGAGCTGGCAGCTCTAGCCCAGGAACATTCCATTTTATGTTAAAAAATACTAGGGGATTTTGAAGTTTATTATTAGTGGGTTTTTTAAAACCTTTGGAGTTTAAACAGATTTTTAATGCAAAGCTGCTTTCAAAAGAAGGTTGTACTTCAATATTTCCTGAAAATACTTGATTTGGAGGGGGAAGAAGGAGGCAAAATATTATTCCAGTTAGGCCTTATAATTTCCCTCAGTGCTACATAACTTATTTGAGATTACTGATACTGCTCTTACTGCAGCTTCCTTCTTCATCCCTTCTTCTTTTACAGAGCCACCCTTTTTCAGTGTCGCTAATTCCTGTTGAATTTCTGCAATAGACACTTTTTGGCTGGCTAAGAGACAGAAACAAGTTACCTGTTCCAGAAATAATCTTCTGGATAACTTGTTAGGAGACAAGTTTGCTTGAAAAACATTGCCCCATGGGAAAAGTTCACAGTATAAAAAGACATGCAAATCTGCACAAAAGCCCTTTAATGTGAGGGCTGTATTTCTTGATGTCATTGTCCTCTTTGCCTCTTCCCTTGCTTCACCCTGAAGCCGAATTCTTACCAATCCACATCCAAAGCCCCCATTGTAACTACTGGCTCAGGTTTTCTGAATTCAAGTGATCTTATGTGTAGTAAACCCACAAGTAGCTGAAAGCAGGTGCTGGGCCCTACACATACCATATTGCCTTATGTTGCAGACAGATCTGCAGCTATCAGCTGTTGGGCTTTGAAGTCCAATGAAGTGTGTAAGTAGATGTGGGTTGCAGACTGCCTGGAATTTTCCTTGCAGTTCCTTGGCATTCCTTGATAACTCTTGCATTGCTACCTAAGCCCGCGAGCATGCCTTATTTAGTAAGATTTGCACAAAGTACAAAACAAAATGTTTCTATGCAAGCTGTTTTAGTGTCTAGTTTATTTGTATGCTTGTTTTAATAAGCTAAAGAAAGATACTCAGTATCCTTCTGTAGTGTTAAATGGACAGCAGGCTGTTTTTGTCTTTTTTGTGTTTTTTTTATTAAATGAAAAAGGTTTGCTTGCTCATGAAAGGTGTACTGTTTTATTGTTAATTTCTTTTGGTTAAGGGAAAGTTCAGTACTGTTTGTTTATTTTTAATTTAGGTGTTGACTTTTCCTAATATTGCATTTCTGGGATGGTGAGGGGAGGACCAGGCTATTCACCAGCTGCAGAAAAGGAAGGAGTAATGGGGAAAGCTGTCTGCTGGTGACTAACTGCTTGAGAAAATTCTCTTCTGTGAGTAATGGGCTTCATTAGAAGAACCCAAATGTGATGAATTGGTGCATCACCACTGCATTTTGTCTTATCTTAGCTGCGTAATTGTGCGAGCAGTGTGTCGTAGTTGGCTATGTAAAGAGGGGCTTAGTTCAAGAAAGCCATAAACTCTTTTGTTCAGGATGCAAACTAACAGTGACTCCAAAAAATATGAAGAAACAGAAATCAGAAATAAGACTTGCATACATTAGTTCTCCTGCTCATTGTAATTCCATAATGTGGAATTCCACTTAATCATATCCTGATTTTGAAACACACTTTCTCTGAGATTTCAAGGAAAAAACGGTTTCGAAACAAAAACCAAAGACACTCCAGAACAGTCTAATTAATTGCATGTCAAATTCCTCTGGAATGTGCAGTACAGTTTAAGCTCCTAAATCCTTTAGATAGTTCTGAAAAGTTCTTCCTTTAATATACAAGGTGTAGATTAAAATGTCTGCATTCATTGTGTCAGCCTGCTGTAGGCTATTCCAAGAAAAAAATCCCAAGGTCTACCTCCAACAAAATCACCTCCAGAACTTCTCTGGGTCCATCTTTACTGGTTTGCTGCACAGTCTTCTCTTCCATGATGGCTGGGGGTCCTTTTGCTTCCTAGCTGACTCTCTTTGGTTTGGTTTCATTTATGAGTTGTTTAGTTTTTCAGGTGCCACTGCATCACCATTCTGTAAATCACCTACTGACCTCCACATGGCCCTCTTTCACCTCACCAGCTTTCTTGGAAGGAGAAGTCAAAGCTGTGGGGTTTTTCCTTAAGTATTAGTTATTAGGTTGAAGAGAGCTCTTTCTTTTTCAGTTCCCCCCACCCCTGCATTGTTGTTGTAAATGGGTAATGAGATTGATTGATTTATTTTTTGAAAAATATTTTTTAAAACTTGTCCTAGGGCACTGTGGGTTCTTTCCCCACTCCCCCATTTCTGCTGCCTTCCATGCTGTACTCAAAGGCCTGGCCTGAGGGGGTTCAGTGTGCATGTTGGAAGTGTTTCAGCATTATGGTTGTAGAGTCAGTGCTTGCGCTGCTTCTCACCTCTTCTGCAAGAACTGCATGTGGGCAAAAGGAAAGTTTGATCAGCTGACTTTTAGTGGTTCAGAAACAATTGCTAAAATGCAGAAGCAATCTAATCTCTTTTTTTTTTTTTGAGGACTTTTTAAAAAGGAATTAGATTATTTCACTTTTTTAAAAATAAAGAACCGTGCAGACCGGTGCTCAAGGCAGTAAATTACTACCTGAACAATCCTTTGCTTTGTATTCTAAACTAAGAATCCTTATTTGCTGGGTAGAAGGCATTTCTTTTGAGATTGCTAATTTTAACTGGTGTTTTCAGCAAATGTACAAAATCACTGCCATTTCGTCCCGGCAGGCCTATTAAGCTGCATGAAGATTTTAAAATGTGGTCTGCTCATAAAAGCATCTGTAAATTTGAGGAAGGAGAGGATTTTCCTCATAAGTTTTAGTAGAGCTTATGTTTTACATCCAGTAGGATAAAGTCAGCCTTTGAAGTCTGGAGTTGTGTAGAAGACTTTTTGCTGAAAGCTCAGAGCTGTGTTTGTGTACAGTGTCCCCTCACAAACAAGAAATGTCTGTCAGCTCCCCAAAAGGAAGAGGTGGATGAGTGCAGTGACTCTGGCTTCAAATGTAAAAATGCAGATCATACGTGTACCTTTGCATTGCTTTTTTTCTGAGTGGGATCGGACTTGCAGCTGTGTCTCAGATGTAATAGCAGTATAATGTTTGGCAGCCAGCACAAAAAACTGTTGGTGGGAATTGCCTCTTCCTGCCTTCAAAATGCAGAACCTGTGATTTAGCTTGAAAATGTTGATCTTTTGAGATGAATCACATCTGTGTGCATAAGCTCTTCAGCCAAATGCTTCTCTAATAAGCTTCTTCCCTCCAGTTAGATAATGTGTTATCCTGTCTCTCACCAATGATACATCCTTTCCCAAAAAAACCCCTGTGCTTGTGGTCCAAGCTGTGGTCCTGCCTGTAGGTCCCTGGAGGACAACAGCCTTATGCTGCTTTTTCCAAGAACAAGGAAGTGCTTTATGATCCGGTTTTCCCCACACTCAGGTGGGTGCGTGACTGGAGCAGTCCCTCTTTGGTACATTGGCTCAGCATCAGTTCCAAATGAGGTGCCTTGGCAGATCTATTCCAAAGACTGCAGGTGGTGGCTCAGTGATACCAAAGTGAATTTCCAGTCTCCTACTAGATGCTTCGAACTGTGAATGCCACATTTCCAATTATGTAGCCTTGGAGTGTGTTTTAAGCTGTTCTGCTATAGCATGGAGTCTTTCCAGCATTTTCAACCTGTTTTTTGTGCGTGTGTGGTTTTGGTTTGGTTTAGTTTCTGTTTATTTTGTTTTTGCAACCTACCTATAAAGTGAGCACTTTGTCTTCAAAAAATTGTAGTCATTCTCTTTTACCTTTGGCCATTTTTAGATGCTTTCTGGGTTAGTCTCAGTAAACATACACATGGTTTGTATTAATTGAACTAAAGCACTCAGCAGTTTCATTCAAGCTTGTGCTGATCTTTGGACATGTATAGTCAGATGCAGTTCATGTGTTGCTGGATGTGCTTACTACCTTTATTACTGTATTCTAGGCATTTTTCTTAAATTTGATCTTTTCCATGTGTGATAAAGAATATCATGGTATTTCAAATGAGATCAAGTTGTTGGTGTTGCAGTTCTGGGTGTGAAAAATGCATTGTCTTTTTTTATCCTGGTAACTTCTGACTTTGGTTTGGAAGAACAGAAATGAGAACTTCTGTTTTCAGATGTATTCTGCAGGGATGAGGAAATTTCAGTATCAAGCGTGACTGTCCCTCCCACCAGCAGGCCCAGGTAAATGCTTCCAAGCATCCAGTTCATAAATTACTTGTTTCTTCTTTCTTAGGGGTTTGTCACTTTGCAAAACATCTGAATTCAGTGGTGTCATGCTGTGGTACAAAGCACTTGCCTTTCAGGTGTGATTTGGTATTTTTAGTAAGATTGGTAAATTTCCTAGGATGGGAGAAAACAAAGTGTGATTGAGGTGGACCTTGGACATCAGCAGGGGGGCGTGCTTTGGAATGGGAGCAGGGCTGGATAGACAGGAAGCCTGAGCAGCATTCCTGCCACCAATGCTGCTCTTTGGCCTGTGCACAAAGCCCAAGTGGTCTGTTCAGTCCTTCAGAGAAAAACATTTGCAAACAAACTTGCAGCATCCTGCAGAGTCCAAGGGTTTAAGTTCAAGAGGTTAAGATCTATTTACCAAGAGAAGTTCACCATCCAGCACAGCGTGTACACACTCACTACCCTTTTGTGCACTCTGCTTAAGCCTCTCAGAAGATTTCATGCTTCAGGAAGGTTTTTTAGCTCCCCTAAGATGCTCTAAAATCTCAGGGGTGGAAAGAAAAGGATGGGAGCAGTGTGATTTGTTGCAGTTAAATTATCTCATTGTATCATTTGAATTTGTAGCCACAGCTCCTGTTTGAGGATGGCTTGATTTAATAAGCAATTTACTCTGCTGTATTAACTGAAATTGCTATGTCATGCCTGCAGTTCTTATGACAGCTTCCATTACATTTGTAACATTTAAATTGCATCTGTGTTTATGAGTAGAATACTGGGATTTTCCTCTTTCTTTTCTTTTAATTCAGATAGCTCTGGCAATTTACAGTAACGATACTGCTGTGTCCAGATCCGATTTAGATAATTAGAGCATGTTCCTCCTTGCACTCTTTGAGCGTTATCAGCAGAAATGGAGGATACATGGCAGTTGGGCTGCTTACATTAATGAGCAAACCAAAGGTAAAATGCCACAGATTAGCAGAGGGCACTTCCCTCTGTGTGAAATGCAGAATTTATGTTTGTGTTGCTCTGATTTATCAGGGACCAGAAAGAAAAAGCTCAAACTTGAAAAATGAATATGACCATGTCATACAGTACCTGTCCAAGGGGACAGCAGTGCTGTGTGATGTTTTAGGACAGAAATGTGCAAAGGAGGGTAAAAATTGCTCCTTGTGAAGGTGGTGTCAGACTTGCATAAATAGGTACTTGGGTCAGACGATAGTGGTGCCAGCTGTTTGACCGCAGACAGCCACAGAATGCAGCACTATTTCTGTGACTTTGTTGGTGGTTAAAGCCCTGCTCTGACTAAATGCACTTTATTTTTTAGTGGCACCCAGCTTTTCTAAACATGTTGGGGCCTGGCATCAATGTACTTCATTTGTTACATGCTCAGTTGGAAGCCTCTTATTTATGAAAAGGAGCATTACTTGGATTCTCAAATATGTAGGTGCTTAAAGTGGCGTTTTGTTGCTGACTGTGCAAATCTTCTTTTTGTTCATTGATTATAATGGTTCTTGTGTGGCAGCTGGATTAAATTAAGACTGAAGTCTCTGGGCTAAAAGCCCTGATGGAACTTTTGTGCAAAGGCTGCATTTCTCAACTTTGGCACTTCAGCAGACTGCCCGCATACAATTACATACTGTGGACTAAATACCTGCAAACCTACGTCTCTGATGAAGCCAACTCCACAGCAGCTGTGTTTTATTGCAGGCTACTTTAAAAATAACTGGCTTGGATTTAGACCAAAAAATAACATGGACGAGTCAAATCCGAGACAACTAAACTGTGTCCAGCTCAGTGCTGCTGTGTCAGTTTGGCCAGAGCTCAGATGAAATGCCAGCTCGTCCTCAAAGGCGAGGGAGTGGCTCTGGGTCTCAGTATCCCTTGCTGCAGCTTGAGCCAACAACTCGTATCTCTTGGTGTCCAAGCACAACTTGGAGTTTAGAAACACTGATCAGTGTCTTCTGTAAATCTCTGGGGTCATAACACTGGTTTCTGAGCTTCAGTGTGGAAAAGATCTAGCAGCCTCTAAGACCAGCCTGAAAGTGTGGCCTCTTGAGCAGCTAAAATACATCTTACTGATAGCTATGACTGCCTAGTGGGTTAGACAGTTACAGCTGTGGCTGATGCAGCCACACGTTGGGAGAACTTCTGCTTTGTGCTTACACAAAAGGCTGTGCATGGAGGGAGCATTCCCTACAGTGAAGCTGTTGCCTCTTGTGAGGATCACGGCAGTACAGCTCTGCAGCTCCAAGTACTGGACTTGGAGGCCTTTCTCCAAAGGCTGCAATGACAAGGCAGGGAATGTTGCATGGGTTAGTTTGCTGCCTGTGTATGAGGTGGGATAACATGGGATCTGGCAGAGCTGTCACTAGTCTTTTTCTTGGGCACAGCCAGCAGGCAAGATGGGAATCGTTCAAAGGGTCATGCATTGGACTCCAACACACAGATAAAGGGGAGAAACCAAAGGTCAGGATCCCTCACCACTTATTTCTGCAGCTGGTCAGCAAATGCTGCAGACAGTTGTGAAATGTCTATACACCCTACAGGAGATCTTAAGGATCTGGGACTAAAATGGTCCTAGAGGGAAGGTTCAGTTCCGCTGGGATCATGCACAGCTGTGTTGCTCACTAAACTACCTTCTTTCTGCAGCTTTGTTCCCTTATGGTGGCACCCGAGCATTTCTGCAGCTTGCTTTATTGCAGTTAAAATTCAGGCTGTATAGTCTAATGTGGGATGTGGGCTGGAGTACAGTCAGGAGAGAAGTAGTTCCCAGTGGTTTTGTGTTTCCACTGCAGTCATCCCTAGTTACTGATTGTGCTTGGCCCAGGGGCTCTTGAAGATGGAGTCTAAATTTACCATCAAAATGGGCAGAAAAATGCACAGCAAATTACATGTCATGACAATTTGGGATTTTGTATTTTACTGCATTCCTCACACTGTTTAGCAATAGAATCCTCGCTGTCTGTGTATTACCTGCATGTTTTCAGCTTCTGAGGGGACAGGGGACAACTTGCATTTGAAGTCAATCCAATGCAGGGAAGCTTCTGAGCATTTGGGTTGATAAATGTAAACCTCTTGTCTGCTGTAACTTGGTTTTAAGTGGCCACTGCCTGATTCAGAATCCAGTGTGTGAGTATGAGTATGTGTAAATAGCATTTTAAGAAGATGCTGGCAATGAGGGCAAACCAACCAGGAGCATGCTATTCCTTCTTCTCCCTCACACAGTCTGAGAACAGAGAGCTGACTGAAAACCCGATTTGTTTTCCTTTATGTGTGAAAAAACAAACACTCTCCAGGTTGAGCATGCACACAAGGCCATAAATCCCTGGTAAGGTGCTGCTGAGGTCAGTGGTTGTGTAAGTGTAGGTAGAGGGTGCTCAGAAGAGACACAGGAGCATCCCAGAACCCCGACACCACACTGCAAAGCAGGGTGGAAAAGGGCCACACTGAAATCATAGCTGAATGCTCTGCTGTAATTTTTTAGTTAAGGTTCCTATCGTGTGCTTCTATTTTTAACACAGTTAAAATTAAACTCTGCAGCCAAGGCTGAGCGCTAGAAATTCTTTCTTCACTACTTAGAGCATTGCCAGCATCTTTTTAGACAACTTTCTTCTCTTCTTCTGCAGCCTCAGATACAGGATACTTCAGCTATATGGGATAGTAAGTATCAGCTCTCCACCCTCAGGCCTGACCTCCTAAAAGACTTCCAGCAATGAGTAGATGAGATGGTCGTGACAGTGTCTGGTGTCAGCTTTTAATTTGTGAGCATTTTCCTTGGTCTTCTGTTCGTGGATAGTAACTGCTGAAAATCTGCATGAAACTGTCCTTAATTCACCCTGCTTGATGCTGTTGCACAGATGGTATCTGCAATCATTAGATCAGAGAGCACTGGAGTAGCTAAATGAGACTTCCAAGTTGGGGTCAAAGCCTCAATCTTCATTCCGGAGTTCCAGCCTTGATACAACCATACTTGGAACAGCCTCCTGGTCTGCAGGATGTTCTACATCCAACACTTCAGAGTCAGGCTCTGCCTTCTATCCTGCAGACCCACCTGTCCTGTAGTGGCGTTTTATTTGTCTTTAAATAGCAGAAACTAAATTCCTTGAGGCTGCTCCTTCTGCTTTTTTTATGTGCTCATCAACTACTGCTAAGCAGATACAAACCAAAGCTGTTTGTTTTGTTCAGTACAGCACTCCACTTGTTGAGTATTTAGAATTTGTCTTGAGCACCATTTAGGAGAATGGGAAGGTGGTGGTTGTATTTAGGCTGCTGTATAAGGGTCTTGGCAGGCAAAAAAGGATCCCGTGTTTTGGCTGTATTGGTTCAGTCAGAAGGGTGTGAGGTGACTGATGACCCCCTTAACACAGGCTTGGATAGTGGGAGCAATGTGAGCTTGCCCAACTGAGCCTTCCCATCGCTAGGTCTGAGCACTGCCAGCTAACCACTGCTTTGAAGTTGGTAGCTGGTATCTCCACAAATGTTAAAAAGCTTCATTATCTTGATCTCAATTGACTCAAACCACTTTTTTCCCCTATCAAAAAGAAATTTACATTTTGTGTTTGTCTGCAAAAGAGTTCTTTAAAAATTTCAGAAGTGACTGTTTCATAATATAGTGCAAAATTTATAGACTATGGCTGCTCTTTACCTTCCCTGGAAGGGAAGAATATTACAATTATCTCATTTTAATCTTTCTTGTTATCCATTGTGTCTGGCAGGTGGAGGTGAAAATAGGTAAGAGACTTAACAGTAAATCACAGAATGGTTGGAAGGGACCTTAATACAATTCTAACCCCCCCCCCCCCTTCCTTCCCACAGGCAGGGACACCTTCCACTACACCAGGCTGCCCAAAGCCCCATCCAACCTGGCCTTGAACACTTCTAGTGATGAGGCATCTATAGCTTTAATGGGCAACCTCTTCCAGTGCTTCACAGTAGAGACTTTTTTCCTAATAGCCAATCTAAACCTGCCCTCTCTCATCTTAAAGCCATTTCCCCTCATCCTACCACTAAATGCCTTTGTCCTTCTCCACTTCTCCAGTTCTCTTGTTGGCCCTCTTGAGTTACTGGAAGGTGCCATAAGGTTTCTCCAGAGCCTTCTCCTCTTCAGGCTGAACAGCCCCAACTGTCTCAGCCTGTTCTCACAGGTGAGATGTTCCAGCCCTCTGATCACCTTCATGGTCTCCTTTGGACTTGCTCCAACAGGTCCCTGTTCTTCCTGTGCTGGGACCCCAGAGCTGGATGCAGCACTGCAGGTGGGGTCTCACCAGAGCAGACCACAGGGGCAAAATCCCTTCCCTTGCCCTGCTGCCCACAGGGCTTTGGATGCAGCCCAGGACATATTTGGCCTTCTGGGCTGCGAGTGCACATTGCCAGGTCGTATCAAGTTTGTCATCCCTCAGCACCCTGAAGTCCCCCTTCTTTGCACAGCCCCACTTCTCAAACCTGTCCAGATCCCTCTGGATGGTATCCTTGTCCTGCAGTGTGTCAACCATGCCACAGAGCTTGTGAACCATGCCGTGCCATGCCATGCCACTTGCTGATGGATGAGGGAACACTCGATCCCGTGATCCACGTCACCTGCAAAGATGTCAAACAGGGCAAGGCCCAGTGACAACTGCCAGACAAGCCCACTCATCACTGGCCTCCACCTGGACATCAAGATATTGACTATAGTTCTTTGAGTGCAACCAGCCAGCCAATTCCTTATCCCCTGAAGGTCCACCCATCAAATCCATGTCTCTCCAGTTTAGATATAAGGATGCCACGCAGGACAGTGTCCAGTGCTTTGCACAGGCCCAGGTGCATGATGTACTGGCACAGACTCCACTCAGAGAGAACCTGGCTAATGATTTTTAACACGTTTTGCACCATATTAGCAAAGTGTAATTCTATAGTAAAAGAGTGGCTAAGAAGAAGTAGCCCATAGAGAGAATTATCAGCAGTAGCCTTGCTACATTAGTTGAGATCCTTCCTTCTTTTAAATCATCTTTTTTATTACTCTTGTAATACATTGTTCTGATTTCTCTTTTTAAAAGGCACCCAGTGCAGCAGTGGGGAACTCAGCACAGCAGTATCCAGCTGTGCCTCAACAAACACTAACCTTGAAGGACCACCTCTGGGAAACAACTATGTTTTTCTAAACTGAGAGAGGATCTCTAAGATTCTAGATTTCATGGAGAAACCCTTGTGCCTTCTTGTTTCTTGCTGCCATGGAAAGAGTTGAACAGAATTCCAATAGTTTGTAATCTAAACCTTTATTGACTGAACACTTACTGAAAACTCACACTATGCTAAGTAAAAATGGTACTCATGATGTGAAAAGTGATAGTAGAATTCTTAGTGAGAAGGTCAAATTACATGAAAATCCTGGGCATGGTATGATTTGGGGAGTTTTTGGAGGTTTAGGCTTTTTGGTTGATTGGTTTTTGAAGGGTCACAGTTTTTGACTGCAGTCATGTTACTGCTTTTTTTTAAGCTGTAGGATGATGTTTGAATTGTAAAAGTACTTATTTGTGAATAATGGGTATACATTTTATTCATTAAATGTATTGAACACCGAAGGGGTTTTTTCCTTCTAATGAAGGAGTTTGTACTTGAACCTCATCCAGTTTGTACAGCAACATCCTCTTCAAGATATAAGTGCTGCCACTCAGGAGGAGGAACTGCCATCAGCCTACTTTGAACTAGTGCTGCAAGCACCACATTTGCCAAAGGTGACTGAAGTCCCAGAGCCACACCTGCTTCACTCCTGTGACAATGTTTGCCCTGCAGGCACATCCTGAAGAACAATTCTGAAGAAGTAGCTATGAGGCTCAAGGTAGGTGTGATCTTTAAAAAGTATGGCTTAGCAGTCTCCAGGAGGGATTTAAGAACTTCAAGCATCTGGTACTAAATTGTATTTATTTCCCTACTACATGAAAATTTGACAGGCTCCTTCTTGTTGCATTTCCTGTTAATGGCTCGATCAGCTGAAGTTGGTTGTGATGGGGAAGTTTATTCCAGATCCCTGCATTTCAGGATTAAGTAGTGGAGAAGGACTGAACCTCAGCTGAATCCAGCTCAGTTTTGGTAAGCTAACTGCATGTTCCATTCCTTCCCCAAAGCAGTGCAGTTCCAGATGACAGGAGAAAACCACATGCCAAAGCAGCAGCAGCCCGGGGCATTGGGCATTTGTAACATGGGGCCAAGTTCTTGCCTGCAGAGGAAAAAAAAATGAACTGGAGCTCAGGCTATCCTGTTCAGGGCCAGGAGCTGGACTCCAGTGATCAACTCCAGCTATTCTATGATTCTGCTTGTTCTGCTATAGATTGTACAGGGCTGGCAGAAGCACATCTGCTGTTCTGAGCCTCTGATGCCAAAATGGGATGTGGCCCTCAGAAGGGGGACACACCCCTCAGGCACTCCTCAGAACTGAGGGCAGGCACAGCAGGTATGTAGATGCAGAACTGGAAGGAGAGCAAACAATCTGACGGGGTGAGATACCAGCACTTCTGTCTATGGGACTACCCTTAGGTACACAGTTAAGCAGCTGATGGCTTCATCCTTTCCCCTTTCCTCAGAAACCAGGGAGAATGACAGCAGTGAACTTTTTGTTCCCTTCTGTAAGGCATCGAGGCACATGTGGTCTCCTCAATTACTTCTGGGCGTTTTAATCATTGTTTCTGCTATGCTCACACTGACAGTTACAGTGTGCACACCCAGACTGAGCATTTGAGATTGTGAATCCCCCTTCTCACAAACAGGCAGTCAGAAAAGCTGAGTTTGTACTCACTTTATTGGAAAACTAACCTATGCAGTTCCAGTTCTCTGTGTACAGACACCTCTGGGAGTTTGTTTCCCAGGGCTCTGTGGAAATCACATTTCCAAGTGCCACATCAAAGCATGGGAGATGCAAATGGATGTATCCTGCTTTCCTCTGGCCCATCTGCCTTTGGCTGATCCATCTAGGGGAGGCTGGGACTTGAAGCTGCTTGAAGTATAACCAACAAGCATGATGCTGCCCAAGGAGACACCGAAGTTCATCTGCAGACAGAACGACGCACATGCTTCTTTTTGCTGGTGTGCTTTTTCTCTTGTGGCTACTCTGATAGCTTCTTCTCTAAAAATTGCTTCACCAGAACAGGATTGGACCGTCCTTGTGTTTTCTTTTGTACCAGACCAATTAACTTATTTAGAACTTTTTGATTTCCTGCCTTTATCGCCATAACCTTGAAAAAAAAATGCAACAGACACCATTGTTACAGGAAAACTGAACATCTTCACTCATTCCCAACCAAGGTATGAATATTTTTGTTCTTTGGACTGTTGTGACAAAAGACTGCATTTTGATATAAAGTGTTATTTATAAAAACTGCCTTCAGCCTTGCAATAAGCTCCTGCTCTGCTCCCATGAGAGAACAGCAAGTCTCTACAGCATCAGGGCCTTACAACTAATAGAAAGAGCTCCTCTTATTGATAGAGTCAGAAAATACTTTTGGATTTTACAATGTCTGCAGCTTGAACAGCAGCTTCCTGGAAGAAAGCCAGAGAAGTGAGATGGACTTTCATTGCTAATAGGATCTGCCATTTTACTGAATATAACGTCCTGTTATAACAGGTAATTTGAACCTAATCAAAATCTATTTGATAATATTGGTGAGGTCCTTCAAGCACAGACATAGGTGTTTTTCATTTTCTTCAAGCACGTAGTCCTTTGCAACGTAATGATTAATTAACAGGTCAAATATGACCTCCTATCAGACAGCCTTTAATGCACAATCTCCTGCTACATTGCAAGGGCCACGTTTAAAAGCTGAAAGGATCAGAAATTTCACCTTTGGGCCTTCCTAAAGGAGATGCTACTACTAAAAGACAAGCATCTGGCTACTGTTTGTGTGGCAGGGAAGGTATTCTCTACCTTGTCAGAGTTACTGGGCAGAACACAATAGATGCAAAGAAACAGGATGACATACTTGCAGATATTCAGGGAAGGGTTGCAAACGTAGGAGCTATGCACCGTGCCAATACCAAATTCAGATGCAAATACCGCTTCTCATTACCATATCTGAATTATTGTCAGTCTAAAACCTTCTCTGTTATGTTACACAGTGGAAAGGACTCATTACTCTGGATCTGCTAGAAATTACCTATGTGGGATAGGTCTTGCAGTGTCATAAAGTGCTCAGTGTTGGTTTGAGCAGCTGTTTAGAAGCTGTTTTGTTCTGAAAAAAGTTACTCTCAAAGCACACTGAAATGGGAGTGTGGTTATGGACCTTCCAGCTCCTGCACTTCCCAGTCAGTTCTAACGTTCTCTCCCTCCCTGCCTGTGCTTTCATACCAGCCTGGAAATACAGCAGCACTTTTATCAGGCTCTGCAAATGAGTCAAGTCGGATGGAGGTCACACCGACCTACTGCAAGCTCATTTTATCAAAAGCTCTTGCAGAGCTGTTAGCATCCCCCAATGAGATCTGGAGTGGGTGGTATTGTTCTCAAAAGATGTTAATGTTTTTTTCCAAATGGCAAAGGAAGCTAGACATTGTTTATATTAGAAGTAAGCTGTTCACTTCTGCTTTTACATTTTTGCTCCAGAGAACATATAAGCACTTGATTTCATTTTGCTTTTTGTAAAGCAGGTTATATAGACTCTGTCAAGATCCCTTCCCACTCCTCCCCTTCATGATCAACAAGGGTTTTTTCCCTTTTTTTCCAGATCAGACCTTGTTAGATGGAACCACACTGGCTGCTGTGTGTCTTTCCAAGGAGATGGGGAAGAGCCAATCATCCCCTGCGGGGGAGTGTTTGTGTTGCTGCCACAGCCCAGCAGAACAGCAGAGTGGGCAGCAGCTCTGGAGCTGCTGCTGCTGCCACAGGGCTCTGGCTCCTCCCCACCCCGCAGCCTTTGTCAGGCAGGGGAGCCAGTGAGGTTTCCTTTCTTTGGCAGTGGACAGAGACAGGGACGTGGCAAAAAGTCAGATGCAAGTAGAATTTCTGCCTTGCCAGCTCTGATTCAGTCTCTAATTCCATAACTAATATATGCCTTGCTGGCAGGTAACTTCAATCTCCAGCTTCAGAACAGTTTAACACTGTTTCCCCAGTATCACAACAGATGACATAAAAATCAGAGTTATGTGGCTGGGTGGCAGGGTCAGGTTAATGGCAGTACAGCTGGAGAGGGACAGGGCCCTGCAGTTTTGCTTTCCTGCATTAAAGTTTTATGGGCTCTCAGAATGACTTAGCACATTAGCCAGACTGGTAATTTGTTTTGCAGATCATTTTGCCTCAGTTTCAAAAAACCCACTTAGTAAAATAAGAAAGAAGAAAAGCCTGATAATATCTTGGCAGCAGCTTTACTGCTCTGGCTCTAGAGCTCAAATGCTATCAAAAGGAAAAAAAAGAGAGGCTATTTTAACCCCCTTTCAGTGCCACAGACTGCCACAGTGCAGAAGGTTCCCAGCACCATCATAATCACCTCATTTTCTTGTCCATCAATCACTGCCTGGCAGATCTGTTCAAGCTCTTTTTGATCCTGTAACAGTTCAAGTTTCTGTTCTTTAACAATTTCAAGGGGAGTCTTCCCTTCTCCCTTCCACAATTCTGCAAGCACCTGAAAATCACAATAAAAGCAGCAAAGGTCAGTGGCTTGACTTACCAGCATTGTTTACATGCAGTATTTCGGTTATGGATCCAAGAAGCCCTATTTTCGCTAAGAGCAGATTGTCTAAACGTGAACAAGCCCAAGATTTAATCATGTGCCTCTCTGAAAGAGCCCTTGTACCTCCCTCCTTCTCTGCCACCTGTACTGAGACAAAGCATTGCCACTTCCTGCACGAGTCCAGGTTAATGGTTGGCAGCAGGTGCTGTGCAGCCTCCCGCAGCCCGGGCCCTGCCCACTCCCCCAGTGCTGGGGTCTCTCCAGAGGGACAGCCCCCTGCTCATCATGCCCAGAGCTGCCACCCTCTGGCTGGGAGAGGAGCCACGGCAAAGGGGATGGCTGCAAGGCTGCACCTCCACCAGTACTCCTGCTCTTCTCACATCATTCACAGAACTGCCTGGGAGCAGCAAGGAAATGCATCTCCATGAGCAATGGCTCTGCCCGGGAACTGATGATTAGCTGACTATTGTACCAAGTCCAATCCCAGGTAACTCATCCCATTACCAGTCCTCGCCAGCAGGCTGTAATGAGGATACGTATGACAAAGCAAAAGAAAAATGGTGCCAAGCAGAATGAATGCAGCAGCTCCAGCCCACCCATGCATCATCTCCAGGTACTGGACTGCTGGGCAAACCCCGGCCTGTGGAATAATCACTTGTTAATGCTAGTGTTTTCCTACACTGCAGCAGGACTACTGCCCTGGAATACACTTGAGAGGAGAGAACATTTATAAAAAACCAATTTCCTTGGGCAGTCATTTTCTGTATTCCCTTTGCTTTTATTTCAGGGCCGTGGGAAGAGAGTAAGAAAATCCTTATTAAAACAGCTCGTTGTGTTTCATCCTGAGCTGAAGATATAATTGTATGTTTGGGCCATTGCTGTGTCCCAATATGGAAATGAATGTCATGTCAAAATTTCAGCATGAAATATTCCCCGTAGGATGAAGAAGAGGCTGGGATGGGAAGACAAGGAGAGGCATTCAGACTGCATGTTAAATAATTTGCAGGGCAGCAAGAGAACTCAGGTAGAATGATGCACATGGGATGGGATCTTAACTACCCCAGCAATTTACTTCAGCATGACAAATTTTCAGACCTTTGGTTACAGAGTTCTCTATTCACAGCAAGTATTTAAGAACTGTGCATTCATACAATTGCTGCAAGAGGATATTTGTTTGCCAGTGGCACTCTGAAGCTTTTTATGGGATCTTATCAACTCTTCTGGAGACCTTGTGAGAGGGTAATGAGACACAGTTGTATTGTAGCAGCTACATCTTAATTTTTCTTTGAGAGAGGGCCAAAGGCAGATCACAATATTGAAGTTACTGATAAGCAGCCAGAGTTACAATAGCTATAAGTAAAGCTTTCAGATCTTTACACTGAATAAAGCAGTGCTGTATATGATGTCTTCTACAAGATCTTCCTTCTAGTGTGATATTTAAAAATCATCATGCCAGTGCTGCCTGGAATAACCCTAGAAATAAATATATCATATCCAACAGAGATTCAGCCTATCTGCAGCTGTTTGCCTTTTTTTGTGATGGTGTTTTTTTGATTTTTGGTTTTTGTGGGTTTTTTTTGTTGCGCTCCATTGCTACTCCTGCTTCTTCACTGAGGGATGAAGCAGGAAAATTTCTGTCCTGGAAGCCTCCCAAGGTACCCACACTGTATGTCACCCTTCAGAATGAGCCCTGTCCTTGCCGGGCACAGCACAGCCTCTAGCAAAATACTCTGGACAGTCTAAAGTACTGCAAAAATCAGAGTGGACAATGAATAAGCCCTTTCACTCTCCTGAAAAAAGGCAGATGGGATTTTTAGGACTGGTACATATTCAAGCAGGATGCCATGGGCTGCAGGAAGGGGAAATCTGCAACAAACAAAACCTATGTAGCTAACCATGGCAGAGTTACCCTGGAGCAACACATACATCAGGCTGACTTAGATCAGGGGCAGGACAGCTTGACAGTCAGATATCCAGCTCTGATTCCCTCTTATGCCTATGCCAAATATTTCCTGGCACTGAGGAAAGCTTGCCCATTAGAAACCTTGAAGGCACCAGATTTTCTCTGTGACAGCTGCATCGTGTGTCCCTTCCCATTTGGTAACAAGCATCTCTACTTAGTAGAGCAACAATGTTATCAAGGCCCTTGCTTGTTTACAGGTATGTAGGAAAGCAGAAAGAGATGTGGCCAAGACCTGTCAAAAATGCACTTTTAAAAAATGTGTTTCTCCACTTGGCAAGGAGTACAAATCTAAAGAAAGCAGTTTAAAAAACGATTTCAACTCATTTACACAAACTGCCTGCACCAGCACAGGAGGATCAAATTATGAAGTCTCCAGAGCCAAAATGTGAATCTCAGGCCTCATTTCATTACTGAAATCTCAGTAGCTTCTACTATTGATTCTTGCCTGAGCGTGATTAGATTTTAATGATGTTCTGTGGTCTCCACCTATGCAGGCTTAGCAGCATTGGTCAAGATGAATTAATCAGGACTTACACGTCTGGCTGTCATGGGCATCATATCAAACATTTTGCAACTGGCGACCATGCCAGCTGACTGCTGTGCCTAAGAATGCTCCAACTGGAAACCCTATCTGCAGTGATTTGCTGCCAAGGGCGGGAGGAAAGCAGCAGGCAGCACCATTCCAGCAAGTGCTGTGGGCACTCCTCCTTTCCAGTGATGGAAGCCTTCATGTCTGGCAGGTGTCCCTGAGCCTCTCAGAAGAGTGGGGGGCAGGTTGGGTCCAGTCCTCCAGATGGTGTAGCCATAATTGTCAAAGTAGATGATTCTGTTTAGATATGGGTACTGTACTCATTTCCCTGCTATCTACTTTAAAGTAGGGGTGCCTGGGAGGTCTGTTGAAGTTATTCCTATGTGAGTGACATATGCAACTGCAGAAGCCAGCAAAACCCAAGGTCTGATCTGCACCGTGGCCTGCTGGGCATGGATCCCCCATGAACCAGCGACAAGGGAGTCCACACAGAGTTGCTCCAGGATGGCTGTTGGCAGCAGGGACAAGTTTCCACTCCCCTGGCCCAGGAACACCATAACTCACAGGCAAGTCTGTTATGCCAGACATGGACCTGCTGCCAGCCTGGCAACTTGAGGAGCAAGGCACATGGCAGGCACACTCCCATTAGACTGGTTTCAGCCCTGGGTGGGTAGCGCCAACTCCTCGCACTCTGGGCTTCAAAATGGTGTCTCTGGGCCACAGGCAATGTGTATCCATGTGATCCAGGACATGCTCACCCACAGCCGCACATGCCAGCAGAGCTGGAAGCTGCCCTTCCCTTTGCACAGGCACGCCAGCCTGGAACTGCTTTGGAGACCTCTGGAGTGGGATGCTATGCTTGATGGCAAGTTGAGCATGAGCTCTGTAATTACCTACACAGTAATTATGTGAGCACACTGTGCCCTTAGCTTGGCACTGCATCCCACCACACGATGCTCGGTGTGTACAGCCAGTGCTCACAGCTTTTATCTGCCTCTTTTACTGCCTTAGACAGCAGACCCCAAACACAAAACCTTTTCAATCATTTAAGTGGTTAACAGCTTCCTGCAGTGAGCACATATGTGTACACATGTCTGTGTGCTCACCCCATTGAACCCTTCCATCCTTTCCCATTGGATCGGTGTCTGCCACCGCAGATCATGCTCCCCTCCCCAAGAGCTGCAATTCATCTGCTGGTGTGTATATATAGCCCTTTCTGCCCTCGGGCCATCCAGCGTCTCTGCCTACTGCTGAGAATTGTTATAAGCATTTGTTACTCTTCTGACATCCAGGCAACCAAAATACTTTTCTAAATGTGGCAAGGTTTCTGCAGTTCGATAGCATCATCACTCGGTGAGGGCAAAGTACTGTGATTTCTGGGTCCAGTTTCAGATCACTGAGGACAACATGCACATTACAAGGAGTTGGTAATTAAACAACAAATGCATTTCTGAAATTCTTAACACTTCACAATGTGCCAGAAGTCTCCGGCACACAAATGTATCACAAAGCAGAAAATCCCATAGAAGAGCATTAGTACCCTGTCCCTATCTCCACAAGGAAGGGACTTCAGACTGGAGTTCTGAAGCTTCCTTTTCAAATGCAGACACCAAACTGATGGGTGTGCCACAAACCCGCAGGCAAAGAGCTGCTCTGCATTCCAGTGCTCTTCCTATTAATACTTTATCTCCTTTTTGAAGCTTTTACTTTTCCAGGACAAAATTCCGAAACACACATGCCTGAAGCCAGGCACTTAAATCCCTATTTATGACGCCTGTCTTACGCAGCTGGCTATCCACAGACACAACTTAATTAAGAACCACAAGCATCTCCAAAAAAAGAAAACAAACCAGAAAGGTCATTCACAGTTCATTAACAGTTTCACTGATAAACACTGAAACAGTCACCTAATGCACTTAACTAGAATATAATAATTAATCGAAAAGACAAATCATTCCATATAAATGAGCTTGCTACAATTTACAGTGAATAACTGATTATGGCCCATCACAAAAAAGCCTCTAAATTTTGTCTACAAACACAGCAGTACTGTTCCCATCATAACCAGTTCACAATTTTAGATATAAATCATCAAGAGCTGATTTTTCAGACTGTCCTAGGCAAGATGAAAAAAACCACCCAGCTTTACTTGCTTGAGAGCTTCATGATAGCACTTGCTCAAAGAAGCAAGGATAAAAGAAAGGCCAGACCTCTGCCACTTTTGACTCAGGTACACCAATGCAGAGCTCTTGGATGAATTCTATCCTTTCCCATGTGCTAATGCTTGGGAATGTAGACTTTACTGTCCCTAGGAATCTGGTAACTGATACTCTCATCTTAACTGCAAGCCATGGATTAGCTCCCACTGACCTTTCATGCAGGCCTGACTGGAATAGTGAAATTGAGATCTACTGTCTGCTCTGTTCAGAAGCAGGATTTATTTGAGTTCAGTTCACATTGTTTAAGTCTACAATTTAGCTTCTGCCCTCTTCTAAAAGTGAATATGCAGTAATATCTCTAAGATTATATACAAACATAAGGCATTTGCATCTATTATATGTTTATAGCATAGATAGAGAAGTTGTCATTTATCAACACTGTAAATAATTTCCCTTTAAAGCAACCATAGTACTGGTACACAATGATTATACATCACTACAACTGAAGTAAGCAGCTACAGATGCAGAGTACAGCAAAATCAAAAAGGTACTTACCTGCTTTGCTGCTGTAGAAGAAATTTCTTTTTTTTCTAGAAGGTTCAAGAGGTCAGCCAGGAGAAAAGAACTGACTGGGCTAGAGAAAAAGTGGGCAGAAGTTACCTCAGAGAATAAGGTGGTGCAGTGTATCTGTGCTACTGCTGCTTGCCTAAAGATCACACAGTTCAGTACAACAAGCTATTTTTTCTCATGCTTGGTACTAATGGCGTGACTATGCCTTACCATCATCACACTCTAAAAACTGCTATTCTTAACTACATGATCCTCTTGTCTGCCATGTATTTGTCTAACTCTATTCATCAAGACATAGCCAAGGCCTGTGCAGGGCTGCCTGGAGTAACAAACTTCACAGGTGTGGTCCCACAACTTAGGTCAGAGAGTCAGAAAACTGCATTTTTCAGGGTTGGCTTGAGACTCCAAGAAGTCCTAGCCAAAATAATGATAACCTGTTCTTATAACAATATGCACGTGCTGGTTTTCCTTTCTTTCCATTTTTTTCTCTTCTTTCTAAGATAGTTTACTAAAAGCTGTTGAGTTGGCCACCCAACCAGGTATAATGTATTGATTAGTTAACCAATCCAATCCAGCTGGATCGGAATAGTGTGTAAAAGGAGAGAACTTTGTAATAAAAGTATTTTTTCCTGAAAACCCAGCCTTGGAGTCTGTGTTGTTCTCGTACCGTAATAGCGACACACAGGTAGCAACTAAAGCAGCTGCAAGCAATGGAGTGACATGGTACCAGTGAAAAGGATCACTTTGTCTCACCACTGTGGCAATGAAGAAGACTGACCTTTCCTTTACTGTAAGGGAATGTTGTTTCAAGTAACTCAGCAGGTCATTTAGAATCCAGCCGATCACCTTCTTTGGCTTCATTTGGGTCTGTTTTACCACACTTTCAAAGAATTCTGCCAGTCCGTCTTCATTCTGTTTTTAAAAAGGTAAATGTATCAAAGGGGTACTGGAGTGCAAACATGATTACAGAGTCACAGAATTGTTAGAGTTGGAAGGGACCTCTGGAGATCACCCAGTCCAACCCCTCTGCCAAGGCAGGGTCACCTGGAGCAGGTGACACAGGTTACAGGTTACAATTAATTATACAATTACGCTCAGCATATAAATGCTCAGTCCTAAAGTAAACTTTAGCTGTGAATTCATTGCAAAGTCATGAGACTTTGGAGTAATTTTATTAACATAACAGCAAACAATCTTATGCCTAGAACAGGAACATACAGTTTATCTGTCAGCCTGTGTTTCAGTGGAACTTCCAACAAATAAGCTATCATTTTTCTCTTAATGCCTCCCTAAAATTAGCATTTGGACAGAAGCTTTCTCATCTTTGCAAGTGTTTTATGTATAATACTAGAAAATACAATGCTGCCATTTCACAGGCTGTCATACTACCTTTTACCAAGAAGAGCCTTTTCCTGAAATTGTCTGCAACTACTTCACTCTTGATCTTAAAATAAATTCTATTTATTTTGGATTGAATTAGTAAGTTTAGCTTGGATTTACCCTTCAGAGATATGGAAGAGTCATATATAAGAAGCAGGGTTTTATTTTCCAGGTTTTTTTCTGAGAAGCTGTGGTAAGCTTTTATACAGCACACTAACAGCTCAGAAGATATGACAGTGGGAGATTCAATTTATAGCCTAAGTGAAATCTGAGATTGTTTTTAGAAGAACTGATACTGCACAGTCTGTTGACTGCTGTGGTGTTTGTCATCAAGGCACTGATGGACCTTTAAACGCAGCACAGAACTCATTAGGTTTAGTGAAGGCTCAAGAGGTATGAAGTGGCAGCTCCTACCTTTTAAAGGAGGAATCCAAATCCAGCATGCCACTGGACTTCTGCAGTATGTGCCATAAACACACGGGAAGACAAGCCAGCTCTCAGAAGTCAGGAGGTAACAGCTTAGAGATAGCCAAGGAGCTATTCTAAGTATACAGTCATCACAGCAAAAACATTTCTCAAGTACATACTGCAGCCAGATCTCTGAACAGTTATGTGCAAAAAGAGAGCAGGGTAACCAGAAAAAGCCTGAGTTCTCCACTCACATCCCATCAAAACAGTCTCATTTGTCCTTGTTTTTAAAGGCAATTTACTGCCATAGCAATATAGAATTTTAGACTTTCCTTCTCCAAACTTTCACAACACAAACTTCCAAAAGCTCCAGATACCACATTTTTCATTGATAATGATGTATGGCTTTTGAGAAGACTGCAAACTACTGATCTCTGTTCTGTGAAACAAACAAAATGTACCTAGATTAATGTCTGTAAAACTGGTGCTGTAAAACTGGTGTGATAAAAATCAGACCCATCCCCTTCACCTTGAGACCATGACCAAAGAAACCAAGTTCTCAGCCTGGGAAACCACTGAGGTCTTTTGTGAACCAAGTTACACCTTCTAACTCCCACTAGTTGTCTGTCTAATGCACATTGACATCATTCTCTTCTTCTCCGGCATTCTAATTTAACTAGCAGTTATTCTCTAATCAAATTATGCACAACTAAGGCTAAATAGACTAGAGGAACAAATTTGACTTAAAAAAACCAGTAAAGGAATGACATGATTACCAAAGCACAGTAAACTTGATTAAAAACTGTGTGTGTTAAGCAAAATTCCTAGAATGATGTATTGCCAAGTACTGTACTCTTTCTAATTCACCTCAGGATTCAATAGCACAAACACACACTCATTATTTAAATAGTGGGTTCCTTTACACAGCAACAATTGTCCAATCTAGGTAGGAAAAAATGAGCATGTCTGAATGCTGGTTTCTTTACACATGCTGCAGTACGTTTTACAAACATTCCAGGCAGAGTAGGTCTAGCTACAACATTATGCACAGGCAAATAATGTCTGCAGATGCCACATGTCTGAATGCAGCTACACAGCTCAGACGCAGCACGTCCAGCACTTCCATCATGTATAGGCCACAGAGTGTATCCCTAGCAGTGGGCACATCCCAATTTCTGGATACTTACAGCCTGGCTGGAGTTACAGTTACAGTTCTGATCCTTCTGCCAGACCTTTGAAAAATCAAGGACAAACATATGCAGCCCTCGCATTTCAATCAGATGATTTCCAGGCAGCAAGTGTAGAAAAGCCCAGGAAAACTCAGAGAGACAGACTTACATACACTACCAAGTCTCTGAACCCCATACTCACTACTTGTGCACACATAACCAGAAAGATTCCCCAAAATTCCCTTGCATTTAATTTTGGGTTTTTTAAAGACACTGTCATTTTCTGTAGCCAAAGAGAAGGAAGACCCAGTAATGCTAGACTGAAATGAATACGGCAAAATGTCAAAACATCAGAGTGACTGACAGAAATGAAACATTTTCCTTGTTTTCTTGTCATATTAAAAAAAATGTAGGTATAACTTGATTAGCTTCAATTTCTAGATACTGCATTACTTGACTTTAATTTGGTTTACATTTTGGTAAACATTCTTCCTGCCAAATACACTCCAACTACCAACACACTCACAGACCTGTCCCTTGCGGCAAATTTGAGCTGAAAACCACTGCACCCTCCAACATGCCGGATTTACAGGAATGCTGATTGCCTGTTCTTTCTTAATTCTGAATACTCTACTCCAAACTTTATTGAAAGAAAACCAGAAATCTGGAATAGTAGTATCATGTTTGTGATCCAGGCCACTCTGTGCTCTCATTACACACCAAATATGCTGTAATTTATTCATGCGAGTCTCACTGGCATGAAACCTGACATACCAATATTTCAATGAGATGCAAATTTCTTTATTAAACATGGTTTAAAATGATGATTTTGTAGCAGTGAGATGTAAAAACCCTAGTGATGTAGTGATTTCAGGTACCTTTTAAACAAATTTAAAACAACACTTTATTCTACAGAATACCATGGGTACAATCTTTAGGGACACTGGGACTGTAATGCAAACTTACTCTTTTAAAGACCAGTAATGTTTCCCAAAGAACTAAAGAAGAAAACTGCTTCAATGTTCACAAAGAAAATGTCATTTGCTGCTTTGTTATTCCCATTTTCACCATCACAGTTCCTACAGTAACCAACCGTGAGGTAACAACTGCTGCAAAAATGTACAAGACTGTCAGGGGAAAAAACCCCAGAATATCCAGGAGACAAGCTGACCAGTCAAAGAAAGTTCAAACTTTTTCCTAAAGCTTCTTGTAAAATGATCTGAAGTCTAAGAGAAGCATAAGTTCACCTGCACACTAACATGTATAAGAATGGCAGGGCATGAAACAAAATGGTCAAAACCAATTTCTCCAGCAACCCACTTCGGACTGTTTGAAGGAGTCACCAATGTGATTGTTCCACCAGGGCAATCAGCCCAGGTGGAACAGCCACTTTTATCTAAGTAAGCAGAGGAATAGTAGATGCGCAGGAAGACTTGGAATTCACATGACAAAGGAAGTGATGAGACTGTTTTTTCTCATGCTATACTGTGAAAATTGATGTATTTTCTGGTTGGACCTCCCTGGACCTCAGCACGCATTTTGAAAATGAAGCGTTGCATTAACACATTAATGTCTGCGCTAATACATTAATGTCTATGCCAATATATCTTATTTTTTTACTCAACAAATCGCAAGATGAAAATACTGTAATACCATAACTGGCAAAGTTGTCAGAGATCCTTCTTGACTGATGTATTTGCCAGCTTACCAGTTTACAGAGCAAAGTAGAAATTGCATGAAGAAACTGAGTACCCAAATACCATGGAGTCTACATGGCTCAAAGAATTACGAGTAAGAATAATTCTGCATGAAGAAAAATCAGAAACATCATTTATTTCTGCAATTTATATAAAACTGCCAAAAATGAAGCCATTTACATGTAAGGCATTTCAGATATCATGATATTAACAGGATACTACTTCTCTTTCAGTATATCCTGTAATTAGGCAAAGGGAGGAATCTCAGTTTCTCAACACCACAGTATGTACAGGCAGCTCCCGTGTATGAGGACAAAGCTCTGGAAGCAAGCTCAGGAGCTAGCCTGCATTCTGGAGTATGTATGTTTGTAACTTTGGCACAAAATGCTTTCTCAAGTTGGTGCAGAACAGACTTTGCATTTAAGAGCCATTCCTCTACAACTGCCATTTATTTAATGAGCACTCCTGGGCACTCTAACCTGAAAGAATGCTCATTAGATGTGTGCATCTGGCCCTATCAGCAATCCTGTGCAGCCTCTGATGCAAGCTGAAGGCAGCAACGGACACGGCGCTTCTCGATGAATTAAGGTGAACGGGTGTCCCAGTGCACAAGCAAGCAGCTCTGGTGGGGAGTGTGCAGGCTGACATTCTAATGCACAATAAAAGGAGATCTGCAACGAAGAACGTGCTTGCTTCATGCATTCAAATGGATGCATTAGCTCATTACAAGCCGAATCCCAAATTTCAGCTTGGGAGCTCATTAATTGTCTTACACGTCGCAAAAAGGAAAAGGGGGAAAGCAAAGGCAATAAAGGATCTCAGAGAACAGCTGAAAGAAAGGGCAGCTGATGAGGCAAATATATAGGGCCAGTTGGCAGAGATGACAGAACCCATGCCAGCAACTTGATACACACAAAAGGTGGGCTGATGCCAAGTGAAAGGAGTGGGTGCCCTGGGTGTGGCTGCCATGGAGTTTATGTTCTAAAGAGGGTGCTGTGGTTTGGATTTGTGACCACAGCAACGCCGACAACACACAGGTGTTTTGGCTACTGCTGAGCAACTTCCTTTCTCTGCTCTGTCCCCCACAGCAAATAGGCCAAGGATGAGCACAAAGCCAGGTGGGACACAGTCTAACAGCCAGCCCAAACTAGTTATATTCCCTGCCCTGCTCAACTAGGAAAACTGAGGGAAGGGCATTTTGGGGCATACAGTCAGTGTCATTGGCTGCAGACTGGCAGCACATCAGTCTGCTTGTGGAGTGGTGAGTGATTGTATTTGCATCATTTTTAGGTTTTCCCCTACTCCATTCCTACACTGAAGTGTTTCTCTCAAACCATGAGCCTTACTTTTGCTTTTCCTAATCTCCTCCCTGTACTACTGGCTTGGAAAATGAGCAAGCAACTGTAGTACTTAGCAGCTGGCAGGACCAACACACTACAGAGAGGAAGAAGTAGAAAAATTTCGAAAAAAAGGATGCAGGACCTATCTACTCTTTATACTCTTATGCTTAATTTAATATGTTAAAATATGTGAAAAAATGCATGTATGAACAGGAATACTGGCTGCAAAATTATATTTGCAGCTTATACAATGAAATAGAAAGCTAAGAACTGCTGACACCTCTCAATACTGTGACTGCAGTCCTTGATTAGAATTATGACTCACCTGCTCACCAAACAGTCCGCAACTCACTAAAATGGCACAGCAGCACAAAAGCAGTTTTCCTAACAGCTTTCCTCAGACCACAGAATTATTTTCTTCCTGTAGAATCAGCCTCTATACAAGTGTAATAAATTACAGACATACAAAGAAGGGATATGAGGTAGTTATGTGCACTGCTCTCCCTTCATTTATAGTCAAAGGAAAGGATCTCCTCCAGAGGACAACTTAAAGTACTTACAGTTCTGCTCTGAGTCTCACTCTGAAAAAAGTTCTTTTCCTTCTGTCTCCACTAATGACAGTGGTAACCAAAGCAGGACATTCTCCTAGCTTAGCTGGGTATGTGAAATGTCTAATCTAGGATGAGTATACTAACTCTCTCCCCAGGGTTACCACTGGCAAAGAGAGATGACAGTTTGCATTTAAGAAGCTCATTCTCCTCTAGAATAATTTTGGGAGTTATGAGATTTTGCTGTCACTTCTTTATTTACAACTGTGTTGGCCACATTGTTTCCCTTCTCATCCCCTCTTCTGAACCTATCCCTGGTAAACTGCACTATGTGGTCAAAGCTGATACTGTGTAACCATTTTGTATATTTCCCTAAGAATAAATCTGGGGGGCAAGGAGGGGAAGTGTTTCCAATAATGCGGAAGGTAGGTCACGGAGCACATGAAACTGAAAGATTGATACTTTGGATTTGGATTTGTGTTTGTTAAATCTGGTCAATGTGCCCAGCCTTGCAGCAGACCCAGAGGTGAAGAGCAGACACTTGCAGACCAGGGACAGGATCCAGAAGCTGTACATTTGTTGGCATCAGCCAGGGGTGGAGCAATGTCTAGACAGACGAGATCAATATTAAGCACCAGTTATTTAACTGCACTTTGTGTGAGAAACACTTCTTGGCACACTGTGTCTGGCTCACTTTTGCCACCATTCTATGTGTATGGCTCCATGGTACAAAGTATGCATTGGACACACTTCTAAGTCAGAATATTCACAAGGACTGACAGCTGGTTAATATGACATTTGTAAATCTTTTCAAGAACCATCCAACTTTGAAGTTTCTACACTTATTTTAGCACTTGATCAATAGACCTACCAGTAAGGTGAAGCTGTGTTCAGGAAGAATCCCATACTGCTCAACGAGCTTTTCTCTCTTCACACTGGGGAGGTCAGGAAGTCTCTCATGAATCCAATCAATATTTATCACTTGCTGATGGTTCATATTAGCTGGCAAAGATTTTGCATCGTACAGAATCAATGGGGGAAGGTTTGGCTCTGGCATGAACCTAGTAAAAATGAAGAAAAACTCCTTTATAATTATTTTCACTCAGAAGCTAAGCAACAAGGAATAAAATTTATAACACAAGTTTATACTTCCCTGAAAGCTGTATCACCCTTTCAACTAAACAAAATATTGAAAATTAAATACCTGGTGTATCACTGGCAAGTAGAAAGAGATCAGGCCCCAAACTGTTGCAAAACCTCTGTTTTTTTTTTTTCTTCAGGAATTTTCCACCAATTGTTAAGAGTTCATAATACCAAAGGGTTAAATTCTTAAAGAGTTCATAATTCAAACACTTCCGCACCAAAAATAATAATAAAAAGTCCCAATAGCACCAGTAAAAGATATGGAAACAGCCCACTCTTTTTGGCATCAAACATGAATTACAGACCTGGATAAGAATGGGAGTGGGATGGCAGGCAAGAACTTCGATTGACAGCCAGCTGCCAGAAGTGATCTGGGCAGGTTGTAACCTTTTCCAGCCAAACTTCAAAAATCTTGATGAAATCTCATGCTGTGCTAAAAGCAAAGTTACTGTGCTCAGCAGGGTGCTATCACAGAACAAAAGGCTCCCTTAAAGAGAAGGCCAATTCAAATGACTCAAATAACTGCGATTGAAGCAGAGACCTCACTCTTACATGATCAAATGAGGGGTTCAAAACCACTAGAATAAAGGGTATTGAGCTATAATGATTTCTATTTCAAAATCTGCCTAAACATAGATTTTAAGATTAATATATCATGTGCAGCACTAAGTCACAAAAAACCCTAAAAAACAAAGTTTACAGTTTAATACCGTTCCTAATCTTAGTACTAGTAATAATCTTTATGGTCTTTTTTTGAAATATCTTAGACTCAACAGTTTTGTCTAGGTTTTAATGAATCTTCTTTTGCATTTTTTCAAATTAGTCTTTTTAAATAAGCCCCATGCCTGCCCCTACCGTAACAAGGAATTCACAAAATGATCACCGCTGCATTTCTACAAAAACATCATGTAAAAAGCAGATTTAAATTCAAAGTTTGTGGGATGTTTTCAAAATTGTTGTTCTGCTGTAGCAAGATCAGTGGCAGAATATAAGATCTAACAGGAACACAGAGCTGACAACGCTAAGAGGCTCTGGAATTTCTCCTGCTGGAAAGTGAACTGTGGCAGTAACAGGAAGCTCTCTTGGGGATGCAAAGCTAGGGAACTACTGGGAGGATTGGCACTACAATGGCCCCAAGTAGCTGTGCTGCTGCCTTACAGTGTTGCCTCAGAACTCGTTCCCAGCAGCATTACTTTCCAACAGCACTCATGCCTTGTCCCCTCAGCCCCCACAGCTAAATCCTTCCTGGGTGGTATTTAGCAAGGTAGCACCTTCATTAGGTCTACAAAGAACTTCAGGTAGAAACCTGCCCATGAAATGCTGACACCTTTCAATAGCAGCTAGGATTTTCAAACAGTATTTGTGATCTGTGATCACAGAATCTAAGCATGGAGAGGGCAGGGCCTGGTAGCTGAAAACCGATTCCCTCTGTATTTACTTAAAAGCAGGCACGATGCTGAACTCAGAAATTCTGGTGTTTTATGTCAGGCATTCTTAAGAATACACTTATAATGGCCATACAGTAAACCTTCAACTTTCCCAGTTTGAACTGAAGTACTCCCAGCCTAGTCTTTGGGAAAGGTCCAGGGATTCTACCAGAAATGAGAAACAAATCCAGATCTGAACTGCTCAGACTAGCACTGATTTTGATAGGTCTCTGCCCCTTCCAGTAAACTTCCAACTCATACTCACTGTACTGACTAACTTTACATCCTTATTACATTTGCTACACTTCAGAAATTTAATAAATTCTCAGTTCGTGAAATGTTAAGTCTATTTTTAAAAATACCGATAATCCTGTTTTCCTTCTTTGTCTCTCATTGGTACTGTGCACCTAAAATAAAAACAAAACAAGATGTGGTAAGAGATACACAGAGTTAATTTTATGGCAAAACCACAACCCAAAACCTCTGCCTCATGAAGATTAGGAGAGCCTCTTAAAACCACTTCAAAGAATAAGTGCATGTAAGAGGGCAGTCATTTTCACAGACACTGCCTGATGCAGCACACAATCTGTTGTGAAAAAGCTTCAGCCTTAAATTCCTCCCTAAGAGGAGACTATACTTGTGAACATTAGCTTTAGAAGACAAGTTGAGCAACACTATTACGGCTTCTGATCATGTCACTAGGTATATGTGGGCACTCAAAAGCAGCTGTTCCTATGTTCCTCCAAAATACAACTCACCCAAGCTTGGAATCAAAGGCTCTTGTTTCATTCAAAATTGTCCCTCCATTTTCAAGTTCTTCAATTTGCCTCTGTATTTCATAGTCTGACAGTAATAAAAGAAAAAAAAGAGTAGGCTTGTTAGACTACACTATTAGCTTTAGTGCACTCCACTATTTCATTTTTCACTGCTAGGCCATAATGGAAGACTTTGTTGTTTTAACCTTAATGAAATCAACAGCAATAGTTATGGGCAGAATTATCAGTCACTGTCTCTCTCCAGCACTTTTTTTTCCTTGTGTATTTTCCTCATCTGCTTTCATTTCCTTTAAATGGAAACCATTTTCTCCCAGGCACTGCAGTCAAATCATACATTCCTGGTGACCTTGCAGTCACCCAGTTCAGTTTTCTTTTGGAGATGTAACAATCAGCTTTTTTTTCCTCATACCCAAGCTGCATCTGAACTTCACACACATCACACACCATACTCAGTGGAAAGCAATCATCTCCACTGGAGGACACAAAACCACTCCTACCATATTTTAGTACACGCTAGGCACTGAACTACCTGCTTTGTTCTTGTAGGCAGAGGTTTTACTGCAAAAAATCTGCAAACTAACATGCCTGCTCTTCCCAGAGTATCCCACACTAAGATTTATTCTGTCAGGGAGCTGGAAGAATGGGGCTGCTCCACAGAGAGGGATAAGCAGGAGTAAAGGGTGAAGGGTGACCAGAGCCCAGGCCATGCCCTCATGGTCTGATGCAGTCCCACTAGTCTGAACAGTGTGAGCAGGGGCAGGTGCTACTAACAGTCCTCTGACAGTGCCAGTGGAGGTGAGGGGATGAGCTGAGTACAAGGTCCATTCAGAGAGCTCAGGGAGAAGCAGAAGGAGCTAAGGTCTGGGAACAAGATTACAGAACCAGTCCAAGGTCCTTCAGGAGACAGGACTGAAAACTGGCACACCTGTGACACAGCCATTTAGGCAAGGTCTGAAGGGCCCTGCCTGAGCCTAAATGACAACACTGTACCCACAGGCAAGGCACACTGAGGAGACACCCAGGTGAAGCTCATCAGGGCATTTAAGGTCAATTACTGCACTAAGGAGCCTGACATGTTTCATCTCAGACCACATAAAATACCTACAATGCTCTTGTAATGAAGCAACCACCATTTACCTACTGCTTTTGCCAGAAATCGTATGCTATTGATATTTTTCACTTCAGTCCTCACTCCATAAGGCTCTCCAGGGAGATGCACAGAAACATTGGCATCCACTCTCAGCTGACCCTCTGTAAAAGGAAATTTTATTAACAGAAACAGTCTGCCCTGTACACTACAGTTAAAAACCTTGGCATGCATTAATAAACTGTATGTTATGTGCAGAGCCTTAATAGCAGACTTCTCTATGTTCAGAAAGGAGTAACAACCACTTCATCATAGCTTTCTGTATGTGATTCCATCTCAAGGGACTGCCTTGAATCATTCAAAATAGTTTTAAATCATTGCTTATAATTCCTCTCAGAAAACTGCATGATGCAGTGCAGCACAGATCCTCTATGCCATACAGTAAAAAGAGCTTCTGATTCACAGCTCTTAAATAAAGGGCAGAATTAGACAAGCAAAGTGGTGGATTGTGAGCTTCCATTCCTCTCCAAGCAGCACAAAAATACCTTTTGGAATTGCAGTTTGATGGGTATATACTACCCTAGCATGGAACACAAGAATTTAAGGTTATGTTGAACAGATTTACTAAGGTCTTCTTGGAAATTTACAGCTCAAGGACAAAATGTGAGAAGCAGTGGATTTTTTTGTAATTTTCTTCCTCTACTTCAGGAAATTGCAATCTTACTCCCCAAAATGTCCCTGGCTGCCAAAAAGTGCACAAAGTTTTATATAAAAGCATCGTGCACTCTCAGTCCAAAATGGATCAATGTCCTTAAAAATTTTTCATGACTCAACCACAAGGAAATCATAATTGCATCTTTCTAAGTATTGTCCCTCTAAAGACATCTCTTCCGAGAAGAAAAGCCTTGCCACAGTTATCAGCTGCTGGGAATATACAAACAGGAGAGGTTGTATTACATCCTGGAACATTGAGAAACATTATTTTCCCCATATTTCACAGTGAACATCTGCAGCCTTTCCCTCTTTTTTTTAAATTAATTTTTTTATTTTAAATACAGATAAAAAGAAACAAATGCCTACTGATTGGATATGTTATAATATTCTAGAATTATAACTGAGAGTGCAAAATGGCTCAGAGTTAAAACTGTGAAAATGCTATGGCTTCAGAAACCCATTCTGGTCAATAGATTTAAATTGACCGACGAGGCCCTGGTACAATTTGTAAAAGCAGGCTGGATGACAGCACACTAATTTCCTCTGTCTTCATAGAGCCCTGCCAGACATGCAAATGAGACAAAGATGCTGGAATGACCCAACATCTCTTTCAAGGGAAGTGTTTTGCATCTGCTCCCTCTTTGGAGTGAAACTTGTACTTGTTCCAAACAAGAAATAGTCTTGTCCTGCCCTTGCTTCAATTTGAGACACGACCTGTTTCTACTTGGATGTAAGTGTCAGTGTGACCAGACAATTAATTTAATCAGGCATAAGCAAAAGACCCAGGCTGCAAAAGTTTCTAAAATAAAAAAAAAAAAAACAACACAAAAATAAAACCAAAAAAGAGCTTTTTTTAAGCCCAGCTACTTTTCTTTCACTTTACAATGAAAGCATCTTTTCATCTGTTTATTGTTAATGAAATAACATCTGATAAAACCAGGCACATGTCTTCACTGTACATGCAAAAGCCCCTAAAACCTTTGCAGAAAGGAAGAAAAAAGAAAGAAAAAAAAAATCGAAATACTTTTATAGCTAACTATGCTGGAAGAAAAATACTTCCAATACTGGAATTCTCATATAAAGTCAGAAATCTCCCTGCGATAAAGATATCACAATGCAATTCCAATGGCAATCTTAGGGCCAAATTCTGTAGTGACAAATGATTATATATATGTATGCCCACAAAGGCCCTTGAAGAAGCATCCAAACTGGCTGCTTAATACTGACAACTGTGCCTTATTTGACATGTGGGACACTTGTGTGAGAAAAGATTCAGAGGAATAGATAATGTCTAGCTATTATTGTTTCCTGCTACATTAAATTAAAGTTGCATCAGTAGCCAACATTTATTGGACTCCATTTATTGTGTGATGCATAGACCACTCTGACTCAGTTTTTCAGGAGACATCCACTTGTATAATGGACTGAATTTGTTGCCAGACAGTGAGGCCAACTGTCACAGGCAAAAATATAGCTTACACTGTGAACACTAATAAGCAGCTGCTAATTGTGGGTATGTGTCCAGGGGATGAGTGCCTGAAACTACTTTTAAATTCTTAAGCAGATCTCTGCTATATGCTACCTGTAACCACGGGCTAGTTGTAAATTTTGGTAATGTTAAGACTGAGGAAAAATGGGATTATCTGAATCTCAGGATTAATGAGACAAAATCACCAGTTAGGAGGCTGAATGCAGGCTATGCTTCCACACATCACTTATTGTGAAAATTTGGGCCTTAAAATTACAGAAAGAGATGGTGCCAAAGCGATGCTTCCTGCAAGTGGAAGTGGTCTTGGAAAGATAGGTAATCTTGGCTACATTTAACCCCAGCACTCATTTCTGTATATGCTGCTGTTTACTCCATCTCATCCACGACACCAGCAGGAGTTTACTGCCTACATCAATTTTATGACCAGCTGAGACCTGACACTTAGAAGATGATCCATGCTCCCACTGTTTTGTCCCTTTGTCCCTTCCATACTCTACAATTAATCCTTGCTACAGATCTCCTGTGCTGCAGTGCTGTGGCAAGCAAGTTAGAGAGAGACTGGGAGAAGCACTGCAAGAACCCTGGGGATGTTTCTTCCTGCCCAGCTTTATCCTGTAAAACTACTGTGTGAGGAAACA
Source organism: Irena cyanogastra (assembly GCA_013397155.1). NCBI lineage: Eukaryota > Metazoa > Chordata > Aves > Passeriformes > Irenidae > Irena > Irena cyanogastra. The sequence goes on from VWZV01003535.1 coordinate 143,838, forward strand.
TAACATCTAGCATGGCAAACCTCTGCAGACAAAGGCAGGCCTATAAGCATGGCAGACATTAGGACAGACTCTGAGGACTGTAAAACAACAGCTAGAAAGGGCTATGCATTATAAGCAACCAGAGAGCAAAAGAACCAGAAGCTGCAAAACTCCTGCAAATGCAGAGAATTACTGGTGACAAGGGAGCACGCCTTTCTCCCCTCAGTACCTGCCATGACTGCCTGGCTGCTCCCAAGTGTTTGCAGAATGAGCTGAAGCTCTCTGACTGCTGCAGCTGCTTCTTCCCCACAGCACATATCAGGCTCCATGACAACCTCCATGAGACCAACTCCTATCAGGAAAAGAGACAGGAGATTTTCAACAATAGCTTTTGATCTTGGCATATGAGAGTGCAACTGGCTAACAAATGAAAGAACTTGGACTTCTTTTAAAAAAAACCAAAAAAACACATAAACCCCTATGTATTATTTAGTAACTATCACAATGGGCCAAGCTGCAGATTGCTATAAAAACTCTTCCTGCTATTTTTTTTAAAGTAACAGATAAACTGCAGACAACTCTCCACCCTTTGGGGACATGCAGATCAGAAGGACTCATTCCTCTTCTGCCTTTCTCTAAAAGAACTCTCATTTAAAGCCAATTGGGTTCCAGATGCAAATTTATTTATCTTAAACTAAATTTGGAGCAGGCAGAACTCTAAACAGATGTAGTCTAGTTTTTAGCTTCAAGACCTAACTTTCAAGGGATCTGAGCAGCCACAGCCCTCAGCTTCCACGGACACCAGAGTACTTCATCCAGTTAGGCTAGACCAGCCAGGTTGCTGCCCATGTTGTGCACTCCTTTGGATCACTCCATTTACAATTTCCAAGTTAAAAGAGAAAATCTACATTTCTTCAAAGCTCATAATTAAAAGAAATGTCTGACTCATGCACCAACAGATTCCAACAGCTGCTTGTTCTATACACAAACTTGATTCACTAGATCTGTAATATTTTACTTTTGTTAACAACACCCACAGTGCAGAGCTTAAATAGCTGAGTGGCTCTATGTGACTGACACAGTTTTGAGCAAACGGGAGCCAAGAGATTTCTAACTTGCTACTGCCAATTGCCATCAACCAACAGCAAATGGGAAAGGTTTACTGGCCATTTAAAAAATCAAGTATTCATCTGTTTCCAGTGTAACAGTTATTTTCATGAACTATCTTTTCAAGGAGAGAACCATAAAGCTGTTTTTAATTTTTGCCTGTTTCCTGTCATCTATTTACCTTTAAAGACTCATCTTAACCCAAAAGGAGGAAAAAAATAGGAAAATAATCCAAGCCTACCAGCCCTATTCAAGTCCACAAGGGTTTGGCTCCTTGTGTCATCGTGGAGACTTTTTCCACTGTCTTGCTCCAACTGAATTTGTTTAATCCTCACAGTTTTGGTCACCATCTGGCTCATCTTCTTGTCTATGCAGAGACTGTATGACAGACTTCCATTCACTGCAATAGGAACTCTTTGCTGAGTGATTTGATAGCCAGCCTGTCAACAAAATTAGCTTTATATGCGACTGAAACATTCACTTTTCAGAATGCAGACCAAGTGCAAATATAATTGACTAAGAACAAAACTGAAAATGCAACATCTTTCATAGTGACCTATATAAGAGGAGAAAATATATGCATATATAAATTCAAAAGTTACTTTGATTAAATGGAAAGGAAGCAAGCTAGAAGATGAGTCTAGAATTCAACATAACAGTAAGAAGTTGGAAGTCTGGAAAAAATATGAGGATTCCTCAACACAGACAAATATACGACACCATACTAATGCTGAAATATTCAATAATCAACTACACAATCTCTTGCCAAGGATGACAAACTTCTCTGATACTGCCCTGGGGTAGGAAACGGACTGGAAGAGGTTCTTCCATGTCTGTGGTCCAACAATCATGTTATATGTTGTTTGAAGCCAGTCACTGTACTTCCATGCCCAAGCTGGGGCTATCACTCATCCTCCCAACAGGCTGGATATCCCCTTCTGTCTGTTCCAAACTGTACTCATTAGAGGGGAGGAGAGGGAAGGGCTGGAGGTGTGGAAATCAAGAAAATGAGAAAGCTCTATTTCCTTAATGTAGCAATTTAAAAGATAAGACACTGCAACCCCACACAAGGCACACAGCTGATAAATGCCACCTCACTCCTGGGATGCCACTCAAAGGGGAAATTGCTGGCCAAACCAGTGGCTGCCAGTGACAAGGTATTGGAATAGCTGCAATGATGTAAAAATAGAGAACTTAATCAATAACAGCTGAGGGGGGTCCCCTTTGCTTCCTCCTTCCTCACCTGCCTATGGTGGTGAAAATTAAAAAACAGTCTGGCAGACACAAATTATTTGGGAAGAGTATTTGCATATTTTGCAGGGATGACAAGCTCACTCTAAAATGTAGAGATGGTGAATTCTAGGGCACTGGAATGGAGAACAGTGGTCTGGCCCTGTCAACACCCCAATTTATATATGCAGTGAAGTGCATGACCTACTAGACATAATCATTGTAAGAAAAAGAAAATAACTGACTCTCTGCAGCCTATGCTAATCACAGGCTCTTCTCATCTCCTAGAAGTTCTCATTAAAATGATTTTTTTACAGCCTGAAATATTGAGTGACAATAAATAATATGAATCCCCATTTCCCATCCAAAGCCCCGTTTTCAGGAGTAACAAGAATCCCATTGTCAAATGACCCTAAGAGCTGGATTTATCTGTTCTGTTCAGCTCATTAGCCTAAACTCTGCATCTTATTACAGGGTTCCTGACTAGACTGTTCACTATGAAATGCAGGTCGGGCAGTTTATTGTCACTGCTTAAACTGCAGAAGTCAGTCAGTAAAAAGCCAGAATTACATGTTTCAAACTAATAAAACGTGTCAGCATCTCCCTGACCAAATGCCCATGCTTATGTAGCCAGAGGATCCTGTAATTCATGTCTGCAGAGTCCCACAGTTTCTTCCACCTCAACTGTTCTCTTGGACACATGGATGTGGATTGTTTCCCAGGACAACATTCACCCACATAGCTGCTATCAGCAGACAGATAGCATCAGACATCGCAAGAATATCAGAGTGATTTCAGTTTAAAAGAGTAAGCACTAAAGGTAAATTGCAAACAATTTGTTTGTGATGTTTTTGATGTTTCTTCATGATGTGTAAAGGAATTTCAAAAGTCATATTTATTTCCTGCTATTTCACCTTTTTCCCCTTCAGGTCTTGAAATGGGCTTTAAGATAGTTCCACATGTTCAAAAAAAAGTACTGGCAATTCAGACTGCTAAGTTTGTTTTTCACATTCCCAGCAGGTCACTGCACATCTCCCAATAAAAGGGCCTCTTAATGGCTTACAAATATTTGCAAAGTTATCCCCAGAAACCAAATCAAAATTATAGAAACTTCACAGAAGATACGCAAGTTCACAACCTAGAAGAAAATAAAACAGAAATCTTTTTGGAGATCCAGGTCTCCAGTGGACAGCTATAATTCTCTTTCTAAGGTGGGAAACAATTGTATTTGAAATACAATTTGAAATGTTTTGTGTAATTTCAAAGTATTTTCAATACCTGAACAAGAATGGGAAAGGAAGTCATCTGGTTAATAATACAGCACCTCTACAGATTCATCTGGGATCTGACAGGTCTCCCACTCTGCTTCTCTGGATGTCTGAAACTCCTCACCTAAAGAGAGGATCTTTCCCAAATAAAATAAACCCATATATTTTTATTTTCATGTCATCAGATCTTTACCCCAAAAACATAGAAATGAAAAATAGCTTCCTCCCTTTGATATATTAGTGTTAAACTGAACATTCAGTACAAATAAGCTCATGCAAAAATAAGTTAAAAATTAGAAAGGTTGAATGCCGTTAGAGAGAAAAAAAGGCCCAAACAGTGCTGCAGCCTGGTGCAAGGACAGAAGTCAGGTCCTTAAACTATTTCAGTATTTCTACATCTATGTCAAATGCAGCAAAATACATCCGATTTCTAGTGGCACCTTCTACACAATATGAAACCTACCAACAAACCACACTGCAAAGACTCGATTCCTCAGTTGTTTTGGTTTTTTCATTTATTGGAACCACGGCTGGGAAAGTTTTGAAGGGAAATTAAATATTTATAGGTCCCTAAGCACACACAAATAAGACACTACTGTGTTTATTCCACTGGAGCCTATGTTGGTTATACATTCACTTTAAATGAAGGACTTTTATCAGATTGCTTTTACCCTAACGGACAATTAGTACAAAACACCAGGAATGGACAACTTAAGGGACAAAGCAGCTCCAGCTCCCAATCCAATTACATTAGGCTACTGGAATTGTGCAGCTAAGCAAGGAGTCAGCAATCAGAGCAATCATATTCAATCAGTGAGCACAAGGGTACAGCTGCCTATTCCATCAGGGCACAGTGCAGCATCCTGCTGGGGTGAGCAGAGCACTGACTGAAAACAGAAAAAGCATCAGTGCACTCCTCCCCTACCTATCCGTACTGCAGCCCTGTCCTTCCCACGGCCCAGGCGGGACCAGCCATACTGCATACTTACAGGCAGATCTGCATAGAAGTAGTGTTTTCTGTCAAACAAGGACTTCTTGTTTATGCTGCAGTTGAGAGCCAGGCCTGTCATCACTGCTGCTTCCACACATCTCCTGTTGAGAACCTAAGGAAACATGACACATGGTTTTGCTCAGATACTCAGTATGTTACAAATGTGTCTCCCACACGCTGCCGTATAAGGAGCATATATTCAATTTCACTTGCCTTCAGTCACCATTAGATCTCTTTCTTTGTGTGGGTAGCTCTTATTCATCATTAAAGTTGCGGTAGCTATAAATCTGCAAGGCTTTACGATGAGAATACAAGCTATTCAGTCATTTTGTCATACCACATATGGAGGTGTGCACTGTTCTGGCTTGCTACTTTTGCAAACATTCAGTGCTTTTGAATCTTTGAGGGTACAGGAGACAAATCACAGCACATGATAACTGGCTTGTAACCAGCTGTCAGCTCATACAGGGAATTAGAAGCACAGGGGATTTGCATTAGGGACTGCAGTGCAGTTACAGTAGAACACTTCAGAACACCTGTAACCACAGAACTACACTGATTTTATGAGTATGTACATATACCACAGATTTTAATGCTTTGCTTAACCCAGATGAAATGATGCACACTTACATCTCTGCTACAGAATCCAAAAGACAGCAACTGATCCCATGGCTACAAGTATACACGTTTCCAGCACCCAAGAAACCCATGTGTTTAAGGTTTTCGCAGAATGCCGCATGATCTAAAAGATCCAGCAAGATCTTCACAAAGAAATAAAGGAGTTAAATGCAGTTTTTCACTATGGACTCATCATTCTCAGCACTACACCATTCCATCTCCTCAGCAGGTTAAGGATCCAGAGGAAAAGAAAATTTCACTCCAAAAACTACTGACAAATGATGTTTTTTTTCAGATGTGCTCTCATTAATTTAACAGTTCGTTTAACTAACATTAAATGGATGAAACTGAAAAAGAAAAAAGACTGAAATTGTCTTAGTACAATTCTGACATGCTCACACTTACAGCATTTTGAAACAGGAACAGAACTTTATCCATCTTGTTCTGCACTGTACAGCTGCCAAGCAGTCTATTTCCAGCAGGACCATTAAAGAAGCACATTATGTAAAAGAATGTACATGACTTCATCTGCATTGACCAGGACATAAAAGGCTTAAATAATGTTTTCTTCCATGTTTCTGACAGTATTTACTTTTTATATTCTCCAGCCTGATTTCTAAAAACATATTAAGCAGCTGTACATTTCCCATCATCCCACATCTTCAGCCAGAAAATTAATCTCTTTATTTTATCCATTTAGGTTTTAAAAATCAAAATAGTAAGAGAGGATATGGGCAACTCTTCATGTAACAAAAACTTTAAAATTGCTTATACAGAAAAGAAATTAAATATTTAAGACATTTAACAAGGGAACTTTCAGATCTTTAGTGTAGCTATATATGGCTAACTAGAACACATCATCTGTTCAGGCATATTTTACTTATTAAAAAATTTAAGAGATACATAAAGCAAATTCTAGACAAGAAAAAAGGAAGAACAATCTCCCTTTGAAATATCAATCCACAGCAAAATGCATGCAATTAGTCCTGACTCTAATCTAAAGAAAATTGAAAACTACAAAATATTAATTTATTTTAGTAGCATAACTGCAGTTCATTATATAGTAGATGCTCCTGTTTTCAATAAATGCTTCCAGACAGTCCAGACACTTTTTTTTTTCTGTTTAAGGAACTATGTAACAGTGGTAGTCAAACTGTTCAATGTTTAAAAGATCTTCCTATTTCTAAATACACAGGCAAATTTCCTCTTACTAAAGCCTTAAGGCACAATCCTGTTCAGCTTTACAAATTAGTGAGGACCTTGCCAGTCAGTCCGTTAAAAACTGGCCACCAGAAAGCCATTAAGCCTCCATAAGGACTGTCAGACTCAAAACACCACAGCTTCAAAGCAGTGAGCCAGTATTTTTTTACAGTTCCTGACGGTGCAGGGGCTGTGACTGACTGCAATCAGTGAACAAGACAAAACCCAACTCCCGAGTCACAATCAGTGAAAGCTCCATAGCACTTCATTGCTCTTCAATTTTTACCTCAAACAGGGTAGTGTGCATCTTACTCATTGTCCTAAAGGTGAAAAAAATAATCTCCATATATATGCTACTTAAACCAGAGAGAACCTTTTGCCCTACTGCTGATGAAACATTTTAGTGGCTCTGGGGAAAAACAGGCATAAAAACATGAAGTACTGATTATTTTTTATGTAGTATTACTAAGCAATTAGATAACTCTGATGTGTATATGTCCTCAGTGTACTGGATCATAGTAGCCAAATCATTGTATATGCATCACTACTCACATTACTCATTCAACTTCCCATGCTATTCCTTCACCAATCCCAGTGGTGAGAGAAGGCCTTGCAAAGCAGATCTTTCCTGCCATGGCACACTGAGATGGCAGCCATGCCCATCTGCTTCCTCTGCCCTCTGTGCCTTTAAGAAAACACAAACCAAACCCAACCAGATGACCCTCTTCTTCTTCAAAAATCAAAACTTATCGAATATTGCTTCATGTTTCAAGTGATTTTTACTACCCACTGCCATGATCAAGGCTGTAAGCACCAAAGAACTACTACCTTTCCTTCAAACAAGTCTTGCTTTCCAAACAATCTGCAGTAATAAACATCAATTCAGTATGTGAAACTTCCCATACTAATGACCTACAGTAAGTCCTCCAGCTTGTTTATGCAGTAAGCTGTTATTAAGTTGACAGCTTTGACTAGCACCAAAGATTTAAATTACTGGCTTGAACTGACAAACTGCCTGTCTGCTATGTTAGCAAACTGCTGGCCTTGAAACCAAGCAGTGTAGTTCCTGCAGTAGCTATGGACAAAACACAGTAGTCTATAAAGACTTCAATATACTCTTCTAAATGGGAAGCATCCCTCCTAGAATTTGAAGAAAATCCTACAGAGCTATTACAAAAGGAAATGTAAATTGTTTGTATTGGAAACTCGTGAAAAACCTTAACAATGGTTTCACAACACCAGCACCATTTCCGCTGTAGCTATGGTCTCCTGCTACAGCACCATGGTAACTCAGCACTAAAGGAATTAAAGAACAGTCCAACCAAGATCTCTTTTTCTGCTACTTGTCTATTCTTTACATCTGTCTATTCTTACTTGTCTATTCTTTACACAAGTGGAAAAACTCCTTTTAAGAATTTATCTTTATTTACAAGTCCAGTTTAGTCAAGACCTTCGTTTTAAATACAATATTCAATAGCTATTCAAAACTATACACAATACCTTCAACGGCACAAATTCCCACCAAAAGCAATTTTCTAACAGCTTTTTCTTTAACAACAGGTTTAGTCCTTATATTAATATATTAAAGAAAGTTGGGACCCTTTTACATAAAGATATTTCTTTTTATATTTAGTAAATTACCATGTTTATATTTTAAAGAGTGTAGGTATGCAGCTTCTTGTTGTGCTAATGAGTATTATATAGGATAATTGGGGAGAAAAAGAAGAAATATCTAAATAACTCTCCTGTAAAAAGTTTATTTTTGCTACCTCTTACAAAAAAACAATAATCTCTGCAATAACATTTGCGCCCAGGAAGCCTACCTTACAGAAGAAAATATTCCTTGAACTAAAAACAGTAAAATCGAAACAATTGCCCAGAAATTTGTGAAGTTTTTGATTCTAGGTCACACATTTTAATAAAGTAGATTTAATATTCACTGGCTATCTTAAGATCTTCAGACCTACTTACAATCATGAAAAAATCAGCATTAATCAGATTAACTACAGGACTGTTTATCTAAGAAATATTTAATTCTAGCTCCTTTTCATTCAAAATAATATCTGAAAGAAGGAAGTAGTACAATATACTCAGCCAGCTCTCTGTAGACCAGACACCAATCTTTAGAAACCTCAACAGATATATCTAATCACATTTTCAAGTACTCCTATTTCATCGCACTCTGATTTTTATTTGCTTCTACTAATGGATATACCCAGTCTTGCTATTCTAGCTGTGTTAAAAGTACCAAATTGCTGCAATATATGGTTCTTTGAAGTGCAATCATAAGTTAAACTTCAAAATAGAATACCCTTCTATGTATTTAGTCGCAGTGTAATTGTGGCTGTTCAGTCTGACACTGTAGATGAGTACTTACTGCTCTGCAGCATTCTGCCTTGGCATCCTCCCACACACAGAGAAGGGACCAACTGGAGCTATGCACATACAGAGTGTCAATACAAAAAAATCAAGAGCTGACCATCTCCCAGATTTATTTCAAAGGGTTACAATCAGACTCCATCCCCCGATGCACACAGTAAAAATTTAAAAAACAAGACAACTTAAGTCCTGTCTTTTGTTAGGTGTTCAAAGAACCCACATTCCAAAATCTGAGGTCTCGAATTTCAGGGAAAATTAAAAAAACTTCAGTTTAGTGTCCTCTGCACTTATTCCAGCAACTACTTCACAGCATGTTTGCTGCTCCAATATAAGCATTATGTTCTTATCTCTAAGGAAAGGGGCAAGACAGAAGGGGAAGAAGCACCAGACATTTTAAACTGAAATCTTAGTTTTATTGAAAGAGATTCCAGCTAAAGAGAACAAAATGGCAACCCAGAAGCTGAAACAGCAAAGGCTACGAGGGGCTTTAAACACACTTAATGCATTTTGTAACTTCACCTTCCCATAGCATACATTGCTATACAAAATGTATTACTGCTAACCTTGTCTAGTGGCAAAGTTGGCTTGTGGTGATGCAGCACACAATGATTCCAGTTATATCTAAAAACTAGGCAGTTCTGCCATCAAGAAGTACCCAGCTCCCAAACACACTGCTTCAGGTGTACTCAACAGAATACTGAAAATTTCTGAAAGCTGAAGAGCTAGGCTGAAAGCTTGGATCACAAGGCTTAGGATGGAGGAATCATCTTCCACTGTCAGTGATGACGAGAAAAATGCAACAGCAGCAGGGAGAAATGCTGACCCCTGGGAGCAAGAGAAATTGAATGTTACACCAGATATTTCGATATTGACAGAATTTGAGGTTTCTCAGCCCAACAGGAGTTGGTAGAAGACACACAGAAGGAAAAATCCATTCAGACCACTGTGTGGGCAAAGTGCTCAATTGTCTCAATAGAATAAACTTGTTTTCTGGGAAGCAGCCAATCCAGATCGTATCTTTGATCCCATCAGCAGCACCTAAAACCAAACAAAATTCTAGCCTGCAGAACCAGTTCCAAGAAGGAGAACCCACAGAGAAGACAGGACAATGCAATGGTGATACAGTGGTTCATGAAATTCATAACCAAATGCTGTGCTTATGTGGTGCTCCCATCAAGAAGTCCAGGACCTCTCTAACATCCATGCTCTCCTTGTTGACACTAGACTTCTGCATCTGCCACACGGCGTTTTTTGACCTGACATAAGGATGCTCCCTCTCTAATTCCAGCTGGAATTTAAATCACTGCTAATGCTATCTGATCCAGGGCACATTTAACGCAGGAAGATCCAGTGATAACACTTCACTGCTGCTGGAGGTAGGGGACTGAGCAGTGGCTAAAACTTAAGTTACAGACTATGATCAAATCCAAAGGCAACAAGATGTTTAAGGAGAACCATCTCAGACCTTTCTTCCTACACAGAGTTCCAGAAAAAAAAGGCTTTTGAATGTGAATATCACCTGCCTTTTTCAACATAACATAGATGGTTTAATTTCTTAAATGAAGACACTCAGAGCATTTAGGACAACTCCTACCCTGTTTCTCCTTGCAGATGGTCCTTTGCTCGTAGGCTTGGTAAGAACCAGCCCTGTGGTTTTCTGAGTCATAACAAATTCTGACCTCTGATCCCCATTTACTGTCATTTTCTATTATTTCTAAGTCCTGGCTACCAGCCCTCTGCTCCTTCTTGCAATTTTTGTGTGTCTGAAAGCCCACACTAAACCCACACTAAACTCTCAGCCCTTTGCTCCGACTCCCTCATTCCTTTTTTCTCCAACAGCTATCTCCCAAAACATGCTTATTTGTTCTCAGCCATCTTTTCCTGCAGGCTGACCCAGGTCTCTTAAGAGAGCACAATTTACTCAAATTAGGAGTAAACCAGAAGTGGTCTTTTACACATAGATTATACTAATTTGGGAAAACAATAGGTGACATAATGCAACAAGTCTTGCAAAGAGCTATTAAGAAATTATTAGAGAGAAACTGTAAGAGAGCAAACAGATATTATTTGCTTTTAATAAAGTTTTTCTGCAATAGCAGAACCAACAGAGACTAATTTCCTTTAAATAACAGCCCTAGTTTGTTTTACCTAAGCAGTGACCCCAAAACTCTCTCTCCCATGACTCTCCCATTTTCTCCTCATTTCATCAAACATCCCAAAATGAGTATAAAGTGTCACAAGTATCTGAAGAGCAGCCGCCCCACAAAAGCTGAGATCAGTGGGGAAGACTAAATTAATTCCTTCTTCATACACTTGCTAATGTATTCATAACAACCCTCTACAAGCCTAAAATTTTTTGGTGGAAAATTTGGGCAAACTTGGCAGCAAAACAAGCATTTCTGTATAGAAAACAATAGTCCTCGTGGCAAAATCTGCATATGCAACTAGCAAACATAACTTGCAGAAGTTTACATAATCGTCTCAAAATCATATACAGTCATATTTAAGGTGGCAAGGTGACTGATAATCAGAGAGAACACAAAGAAATTAATTTTACCCCAGGAACTGATTACAGCCTAATTGCACCAAGATAAGTTTCAAACAAAATACAAAAACCTGACAGTTATGCAACATTACTCACCAGACAGCTAACCATAAGATAACAAAGACCAGTCTACAATTATCTGTCATTACTGTCAGATAATGCTTCCCTAAACACCTTTTAAAGAAAAACTCTTCAAGGAAACAATTGCTAAGAAGAAGAATGAAGTAGCAAGAGGTCCATTTGCAAAGTTAAAATGCTAAGAAATTGATTAAACTATGAAACTTTTTCTTAAGAGAGCACTGCTAACATACACATATATACAACATAGTACCTTGGATTTCCCCAAATGGAGCCACCTGGAACCAGACTGCCTACATACTGTGAGAAAACAAAACCAAATAAAAAACTTAAGGATGCCAGAACACCTACAGTGACTGTGAACAGAGGTAACAGAAATTTGCAACAATAAAACCCCTCTCAGGTCCCACTTAAATTCCCATCCACTGAGAAAAGCTACTGCAAAAAGCAAATATGCATTTCAGCAGCATTTCCAAAGGAATTCAGAAAGGGGGGAAGACTGATATGTCATGCAGTGGTTGTTCTGTCCATAAGTGTCCAAGATGGCAGACTAACTGCAGTAATAGGACAGTGTGAAAGGAAGGAAACAAGATACTGCCAACTCCTGCTCTCCCACTAAGAAGTAGAAAAATATCTGTGTAAAACAAAAGGTAAAGTGATTAAAAAGAAACAACAGAAAAGGAGCAAAGAGAAAATACACAGGCAGCATCATTGATGCATTGAAGGATCTACTGAAATGGGTGATAACAAGATGTTGTATCAACTCAATGCTATTCTACACAGGCAAGTTTGCATCAGCCAGAGGAACCTGTTAAGGATGAACAGTAAAGCCAACAAGAACAAACAGGGAGTTCAACACTAACTGAGGTGCTAAGGAGACAGCCCAATCTGAACTGTTAACCTCGACAAAAAGATTAAAACACCCAGAATGAGGGTCAGAAATACCCACAAATATATGAGACATAGCAAAAAGTGAGAGAAAATGTTACAAGAGACACCTGCAAAGCTTGAGAGAGGAGCAACAAATGTCACATACTTCAATACACAAGAAGAGAGAGCCTCCAGAAAAAAACGGCCTAAGTATGACACAAAGTTGAGCTAAGCAACTGCAGTAATGGAGGAAATATAACATTTCTCAGACCCCGGCGAAGGAGTTTGGTACCAGAGGTAGCCCCGAGGCTATGAATGATCCTATGGAGCACAAAGAAATAGAATGAGAAACAACCTGCACCATACCCCAGTACTGAAAGTCACCTAAAGCCAGCATCTAATCATCTTTCAAAGGCCTCTTCTGACCAGTATAACAGCTTCAAACTGATTAATAGTTTGAAATTGTGTAGGGAGGCTTTAATTCACCATGAATTTGGACATTTAAGGGTCTATGAACCACAAAGGCATCCTCCAAGAGCAATGGTTTAAAAGCCTAATTCGGTCCTCTAGGCTTTTTCTAAATTATTTGGGATTTTCTTCATAGAAGTTTTCTGGACTGCAAGCCCAGCAAGCTGGGACTGTGTGAGCAAGAAAAGACCCCCAAGCACTGACAATACAATGCATGTTGCAAACTCAAATATTATCAAGAAAGAAAGGACTGCAACAGAAAGGTACCATCAAATTCTATTAAAAAAAAAAAATCCTCCTTTTTTTCCTAAGTACAGTTACTACAGTTTTAGGGAAATAAGTAATGAGGGGTTTAAATGAACCTAGACATAGGTAAACAGCTTAAAACAAGCATGAACTCACTTTTTTTTGTCAGGCATTGCCACTAATTCATTTTTAGAGGAGAGCTCATGGATACGAAAACCTAGCCATCATATGGTATCAAAGGAAAGAAGAAAATGTATGTAACGGAAGCTAAAAAAACATCCATACAATGATCAGGAGATTGTTCAATTCCCCATGAAAAGTGCCCGCAATTAAAACTGTAGTTATCAAAAGTCAAGCTAAGAAGCAGGCTTTTTTTTCAAAACAAAGTAGTAGAAGAAGGGAGTAAATTCACATGCATGCCAGCAGGAATGTCAAAACAAAACTGAAATCACAAGTTGGTAAAGCAGCTGCTGCAATCATCAGATTTAACAGGCACAGGATATAAAAAAAAAATCTAGTTTCAAGCTGTAAAGTATAAACTCTGGTCTCAAATGCTGTTTCTGTTCCAGTATGAATAGCTGACAGACAGATCCACCAAAATCTCACACAAACCTCTCAGAGCCTTTGAAAGCAAATGTATCAGATAAATCCCATATATTCTGATGAACTGTGGATGTTATTTGAGTCTGGTATTCCATCACCCAAAACATCTGGAAAAACACTGAGTACCTGCCAGTGGCAAGAACAGATGGAAACACCCTCTATAACCCCAAACTGGGAATTAGCCCTGTCACATGCCTGGGCAGCCTCCTCAGCAGCCCAGCACTGCAAGGCAACAGCCCGACCCAGGTGCTCTCAGCAACTACGCAGTGCTGTGCTGGCAACTGCCAGCTTCAGACCAGCCCGAGCTCAGAGCTGGAGTGCCAGAGGTGCAATGCCAGAAGGAACAAGGGCTGATAGCTGCTCTAGCACTGTTCTCTTCCATGAAAAAGAGTGATCTGGTTGCCCCATGTGTTTCTGAAAAGCCTGTTGTAAAAAAAAAAAAAGATAAAACAGATAAAACACACTAAGAGGAGAATGAAATTCAAATGCATGAGTAGATATAAAAAAAAAAAAAATCAAAATATTTCAGACTGTAGGGCTAATATTCATTCAAATCTTATTAATTTACACTTTGGATATGTAAATCCTAGATTATTTCTTTATATACTTACCTACAAAGGATTGCCTACAATAGGATCATGGTTTCACTTCAGTTATGCCAGAGACAAACATAACATGTGCGACAAAGACTAAGTGCTGACAAAAAGGTTTCAGCCTTTAGCTGCTAGATCTACTATCTTATTTCTGTGACTGAGCTATAACTAACTTTTAGTCAACCACCTCCATCACAAAAACAGATAATCATGGATTCGTTTTACTGTGAGCCCAGTTTTAGCTTTAAAAACCTTTCTAAAGCCTCTCAGAATTTTCAGAGGCTAAATCAGATTGGGAGGGCAATCACCTTTAATCCTCAGAAGAATTTTAGTCCAGTCTGAAGATGTAATGCACTATCTGCTATAGAATAGGTCTTCAGAAGATACCAAGTCAAGATCATTGCCAAGTCCATTCCCAAGCTAAAAACTCCAGGCTTTTGCAAATTTCATTACATGAAATGAAATGTATGTAGTCAGATGTAGCCCCCAACTGCCAGTGGAGATGCAATTGGGTGGGTGGTGGCCCTAAAAGAGCTGTGGTCATCTGTTCAATGCCCAAATGGAGACTGGTGATGAGTGTTGTTAAGTGGTCTCAGCTGGGACCAGAGCTGTTTAATGTCTTTGTCAGTGACAGGGACAGTAGGACCAGGTGCATTCTCAGCAAGTTCACTGATGACAACAAGCTGTGTGGTGTGGTCAACATGCTGCAGGGCAGGGATGCCATCCAGAGAAATCTGGGCAGGCTTGGGAAGTGGGCCTGTGCAAACCTCATGAAGTTCAACAAGGCCAAGTGCAAAATCCTGCACCTGGATCACGGCAATCCCAAGCATCAGTATAGGCTGGGCAGAGAATGGATTGACAGCAGCCCCAAGGAGAAGGACTTGGGGTGTTGACTGAGGAAATGCTCAGCATGAGCCACAAACCACATCTGTAGTCCAGAAAGCAAACCATGTTCTGGGCTACATCCAAATCAATGTGGGCAGCAGGTCAAGGGAGAGGATTCTGCCCCTCTACTCCACTCTTTTGAGTTCCCACCTGGAGTGCTGCGTCCAGCTCTGGGACCCCCAACATAAGAGGGACATGGACCTACTGGAGAGGGTCTGAGGAGGGCCATGAAGATGACCAGAGGGCTGGAACACCTCTCCTATGAAGACAGGCTGACAGAGTTGGGGTTGTTCAGCACTGAGAAGAGAAAACTCTGGAAAGACCTTACAGCACTTTCAAGTACCTGAAGAGGACATACAATAGAGCCAGATGGACATTTTACAAGGGCTTGTAATGATAAGACATGGTTTTAAACTGACACAGGGCAGGTTTAGGTTAGATGTTACAAAGAAATTCCTTACTGTGAGGGTGTTGAGGCACAGGCTGCCCAGAGAAGCTGTGGCTGCCCCATCCCTGGAAGTGTTCAAGGCCAGGCTGGATGGAGCTCTGAGCAACCTGGTCTAGTGCAAGGAGTACCTGCCCATGGCAAGGGGGCTGGAACCAGATGAGCTGTAAGGTCCCTGGCACTCAAACCATCCCACGATTCTATAATCATTTTTTTTCTGTCTCATGCCAAATAGAAGGGCACCTGCATAGCTCCTCCTGCCTGTAGCTGTCTCTCAGAGGCACTTTATGAGAACAACACAGTGAAATGGCCATGCCACTTCCACTGTGATGACCCTCCCAAGGCCTACTTGCAGCAGAAGGACAAAATAAGCTGTATTAACCTTACAGGAAGCAAATACAAAAAGGAAAGCAGGAGGAGGGCTAAACACACTCTTCTAGTTTCACCTCCCCTGTGTAGAGCATAGCAAAAGCTCACACCAACACTTACTGTGACCCAGAAATGCACGGCAACCTGAAAAGCTCCCTTCAGCACCATCATTTCTGGTCCCACTGTGAAGGAGCAAATACTAGGACAGCTCTCTATCACTGCCATCTCCTTGTCACACAGTAAATTTAAATCCCTGTGACATCGAAAACTGTCCCTATAGTTCTCAGGTTAAAACAGCAGTCATTCTATTCTAGAGACAGCACAACTACTGTATAAAAACTTTGCTGCTATGTTTTTCGTTTTTCAAGAAAAAGGAGCCCAAATGAAAGCCAAATACTTATCTTCTAGGTAGTCTTATTAGGCAATAATCTAACATTTATTAAAATAGCTTTTGTTGGTTTTATTCTACAAATACTCTGAATTTTCAAAAATGACCTTGCATCTTTCAAAATCTACCAAAATTCAATTCTGCTTCAGATACTACTGCCATGTACAAATTTACACATAGAAAACAAGCCCATGTGATTCCAGAACAAAAGCTGGTCTCTTAGCAGCAGCAGGTACGATGGGAAAACAGAGCTACCACTACCGACTGGATTTTGAATCACATTCCAACATGCAGGAACATGTATCTTGTAACATCTACTTTCAACTCTATTTTCATCAGTACTACAGTAAGAAAAATCTATCTTCTCTTTGTATAGATAAAAGCAGCTAGTAGACCCTAACATAGCATCACTACTTTAAAATTAACCTAACCATTCTGGATTTTTTCTTCTCAGGTGCAGTTATTTTACCTACCAAAGCCCACATGTACTGTGGTCTTCTTAAAAAGGTCATACCAAGCCTCGTTTTAAAGCCCCATTAATAAAGAAAAAAGACACACACACACACATTGCACCCTTGATAAACAGTAATGTGCAGAAAAATTAACCTCCTCATAAATACTAATTTTTGTTCATTCAAGAACAGCTTTTCTACTTGACTGAAGATAAGTACTAGACAATTTAAGAGAATTCCTGCGCATTAACAGAATGTTAAGTAGAAGGTCCAAAACCAGAATCTTGAACTCTTTTGGATTTTCTCACTAACCTAGCCCTGCTCCCAAATGAAAGGAACTAACTTTCTGTCTTTAAGTCTAGCTAGACTCTTCTAAAACCAAATTATTGCATAAGATTCACTTTATCTCCAGGAAGTTTTCAGAATTTCAATATAGTTAAATCTCAAACTCAGCTCTGAATTGCTGCTGCAACCAGAGGGAAGTCCCAATTTTATCAGCATCTAAACTTCACTTCTTTAGTTTTCAATACCTTTGCAAATACAGAAATAAAAATAAAATAACAACACAATTTTTCTTTTTAAGTATCATGACATATATCAAGACCCTAGAAATCCAGCCACTAGTTCTCAATTTTAGATTATCTGAGGCTGTTCTATGGTGATGAAAAGCTTCAACTACATTTAAAAATACACTTCTGTAACTGGAATTCAAATCTGCACTTTAATGAATATAGTCAGTGAAATGTTTCTGCTTTAAATAATTAGACTCCATTTTAGTCTCTGCAGAGTTGCTGCATGTGGCAATGCTAAGTCTATTAAATATTTATTTTCACTGTATTGTAAGAGCTTATGTTATAAGTTTTTTAACTTTTATTTTTATATTAAACTTGTTAGATACTCAGAGAATTCCACAGCAGTACTGTCATAGCCATCACAGTTATAATTAAGCTGTGAATTCAAACACTTATTAAGTTTTCACTAATAAACCTTATTGCTAAGTGCTAGCTAGTTATTCTGACCTATTAATCCCCAATGTCTCACACAGATTACTTTTTTTTTTTAATAATTGCTTTGCTCTGGAAATAGGAATGGTTGACACTTTCCTAAATTAGAGACTTTCTACTCAGGAAGCAAACTCCTCAGTGAGACATTCCAAATGGCAAATGACAGCTACATAAACAAACATATGGCAAAATAACATCAAATAGCCACTCAGAAATCTAAGATGTTCTTCTCACTGGGCTTTAGGCATCTCTCATATTTAAGGAATTTCCTGTGTGGCATACTAACCAAACACACCCACTCTGGCCTCAAAGAAATACCACAATCCATTCACTATGTTGAAGAGACACTCCTGATTTTTCTCCCATTCAGAGGATATAAAGTATCTGAGACACTAAATAGGGAGTGAAGCAATGGAAAAGAAACAGTTCTAGGCATCTCATGTTATGAAACACACAGAAACTAGAAAAGTAAGGAAAAGTAGTCATATACATGACTTCAGTCAAATCCTGGGAAGAATAAAAGAAACATACGCAAAGTTGTCTGACATTAATCCTGACATAAATGAAATTGCAGCTTCACTTACTGGTAAAGTTCCTGGTAAAGAGGCATCAAAGAAAGATACCAAAGAGTTGGGAGGTGCTGCAAACTGGACTTGGGAACCAGAGAAGAGTTTTGAGTTGGAACTGATCTGTGCATGAATTTCCAGACCCACAACTGGTACCCATGGAGCAAGGCTGAAAAGGAAAGAGGAGAAGGGAGAAACAATTTAAATATAGATGATGTTAAAAATCATGGAAACCCAGAAACAGAAGAATTAGGAACACTTAATTTATTAAAAAAAATTGTAGTTATAAAAACACTGTAAACAATGTTGCAAATACATCTACACTGTAATGGAAAAAGCTGTGCTGTGATACTGGAGAACAGAGGCTACTGGGACTATATGGCAGTGTTCATTAAATGCAAAAAAGAATGTCATAAAAAATGTAATGGTTTAAAACTTTTAACTTTTCCTTACGTGAGAAATCGCAGAGAAATTAATGAGGCACACTTGCATGCTGGATGAGCCCTAATTTGGTACCTCGTGAAAATCCCCAAATCATCATAAATATGAATTACTTCTCCGGTAGTTTGATAAATCTCCAACAGACAGGTGGCATAATAAATTATGTATTCTCTGTCAGATAGACACTTGCATGCTGGGAAAGGTGGCTCTCCAGAGCAGCGTTAGTAGAATATTAGCATAAACATTAGTAATCTGGTAATAGAGAAATCATCATTTCAACTAGAGAGCTACTGTTCTCTGAATGTATTCCGCAGAATAAAGCTTCTCTGTATCATCTAAAAAGTAATTGCAATTCTCACATCCATAACCTTTATATGGACAAGAGAAAAAGGTCACCTTTACAGTATGAATTGCTTGACAGTTTCTGTAAGTAATTATCTGGCCTTGTACAAATGAAGTGGCACAAATAATATTTCACTGATGAAATCACATTTCTGTGGCAGAATACTTCAGCAGTATGAGTACCCAGATAGCTATAAGAGATAAGCAAGCTAAGGAAAAACATCACACAAATCTATCAAGTGCAGTGTTTCTTCCAAAGGTGAACATTCTGCATTGGCAAGATTTTAGTTCTCCATCTGCCCTCCAACAGCTGAGGAAATCCCTACAAACTAGCAATGCAGATGCCTCTTATATTGATGCATTAGGAAGAAGAATATTATAATGAATAATATGCATGAAAGATTAAGGTTCAGATGTTTAAAGGAGCTAACACATTTTCTATCATTGAAATAGTATTATTTCTCAGTATTTTCAACTGAACATACAAACGCTTTAAGGTTTAAGAAACAATGTGGGCTTTCTTTTACATTTTGGAGGCAAATTTATTCAATTGCTTCCTTTATTCTTCAGAAATGCCTATCATATCATGGCATTAAAAATTACACCAGGTTTTGCTTCATCAGTGTATTGGCTTACACTCAGAGAAAAAGTGACGTGCACCTTCAATCCTACTAACACTGAGGAGGCACCTGGAGCTTCTTGCCGTGCTCGTTCAAGGACTATGTTTATCTCTGTCTCTAAAGAACTAGCAGCACGCTTCTGCCGCTCTCTGCACAACTTTCTGGAAGTGATCAGCTATGCAGACACTCGTGGGGCACCAGAGAACACGAGAAGTTGTTCAGGACGTGACTTTCAGCTGCAGCAGAAATAAATGCTCTACTCCAGGCACACCGCCCAAATCTCACAATACTCCACTTGGAAGAGAAAGCCTCTTTTGGACTAGAATAACCCTCGAAAACACGCTCATGAGAGCTGGTGCAGCCCTCGCTGCCGCTTCTCGGCACACGTGAGCGCTGACGCTTCCCGAGCTGCGGGCTCTCACCGCAGCCCGGCGTGGCAGAGGTCACGGCCCCGCTGCCGCGGCAATCGCCGTCCGCGCTTCGGGGAGGGCTGCGAGACAAACGCGTGCTGAGCAGGCGCTGCCTGCACCAATGCCTTACACGCCCAGACGCCGGAATTTACCCCGGGCCCCGCTGCTATCACTGCCGCTCCCACGCCCAAGCCCGGAGCCCCACACCCAGCTCCGCCCCGAAGGCGGGATGCCCCAGGGCAGAACCAGCTCCACTGGCCCCTCTCCCCGCGCCGTCCCGGCACCGTACCCACTCTTCCCCGCCGGCACCGCCCCGCCTCTCGCGTTATAGGCGACAGCTCTCTGCCTGCGGGGAAAAGGACCGGGCCCGGGCCCCGGCCACCCCGCGCCGCGCTGCCGCGCCTGGCGCCAAATCCCGCCGCAGCCCCGCGCCGCCGCGGCCGCCATTGCCCCGCTAGCAGCTGCCAGCCGCCCGCAGCGCCCCCTGGGAAATGCAGTCCGGGATGGCTGCGCGGAGCGCGGGCTGTGCGGGCGGACTACAACTCCCGTCAGGCCGTGGGGCCGGCCCTGCCCCGCCGGCGGGATCTGGGTGCGCAGGTGCTCTGCTCATCCCGGGAATGCTGGAGCGGGGCGTGGCGATGGCTCCTTGGCCGCTCTTTGAAACGCACCAGGTGGCTCAGGCCCTCAAAGGGCGTTGCATGTGGTTTTCTTCTGGGCTCACGCTTTTACAAAACCGGCTGCCGTTTGATCGGCGGGCGTTTGCAAGCATAGGTTGGAAAATGATGCGGTAGCACGCGGCTGAGGTCTTGGAGCTCAGCTTCTCCTACCCAGAGCAGCAAAGTTCAGTCTCGGCAGCGCTTGGGCGTGTTCTGTGGTAATAAAGAGTCTTGTCCGGGACATAGGCAAACTTCCTTCATGTCTGCGTAGCTACATTGCACAGATAACAGAATTAATGACATTCCGTCCCAAGCCACCGGCGTGTGGAGATTAAATGGGAATGAACTTGAGCTGCTGTCGCTGATGTCACCTGTGCACTATGTCAGCGGCTGCCAACAGAAGCTGATCGGTCACACACACACATCAGTGAGGCTGATTTCTTCCAGCAGAGGACAGTGGTGCACACGGGCACTTGAAAGTGTCTTGGAACTCTTATGACCTCTTGTCTTCCCAAGATCCAGTATTGGATGCTGAATGGTTCTGAAATCATGCAGAAGATAATTTACCCAAGAAAATGTCTTATAAACAGTGTTTTGTAGCCCTACTTTCCGATTTCTCAAGCTGTGTCAAGGGAGATATAGGTTGGAAAAAGTTTTAGTATTAGGAAAACTTTTAGGAAAGTTTTAGTATTAGGAAAAAGCTTTTCATGGAAAGAGTTATAAAGTTCTGGAATGGTCTGCCTGGGGAGGTGGCAGAGTCACCATCCCTGGATGTGTTTAAAAAAAGCCTGGATATGGCACTCAGTGCCATGGTTTAGTTGAGGTGTTATAGCTGGGTTGGACTCGATGGTCTCTAAGGTCTCTTCCAACTCAGTGATTCTGTGATATGTTTATATTTTTAATAAATTACCTGGAAGTGCTGCAAAAGAAGAACCAGTTGAGAGATGCTTTCAGCAGACACTGATGTATAGTTACTTGTGCAATATATATTTTTAAGATTAGTTTGTCACATTCCTTTTCTTGGGAAATATCCCTCCCTTGTGCAACACAGAGTGACCAAGAAAAAATTCCTTTCCAATACAGAAGACCTGACCACGGGTCATCTTTTACATGTTGTGGAGATGGAAAGAACATTGGAGTGGCCTTTTTCCTTCTCTCCTGTAGGAAACTTCTTCATATATGAAGTAAACTAATATAATTCCCTGTGTGATAGTCTTTAAGCCAATGAAATATTTAAGAACTTTTGATAATTCTGATTTGAGGAAAACCCCTTTTTCATTTGGACTTAGCAGGGGCCTATGCAATCTCTTGTGATGAAAAATGCTTTTCAGACTGAAGCTTTAGTACATGGTTTTTATTTCTGCAACAAGTTTATTCTCCTTACAATTGTTCTCCATGAACTCTGGACTTAGTTAGTTTTTGATACTATGTAGGGATTGGCAGGTCGTTTCAACCCAGTTGTCAGGATAGGTTCTAAATATAGCTCTGAAGTGTTTCTACTGGTGTAAAACCAGTAAATTTCAGATTATTTGACTTTCTTTTAAGCCTGTTATCCTGATGTAATAGAAGATTTCATAAATAGCTGCTAAGTTAAAACCAAATGAATATTAAAGTCATGTTACTTAAAGCCTTACTTTGCCTTGATTGCAAGACTTCTGCCCTTTGCACATATTATTTAGAAGGGAGTAGACAGCACAAAAAAGTTGAAATCCATCCCAAACAATTTGTCTGGAATTTTAGCTGTGTTAGGTGTTGTCTTACAGAGAGAGAGGGAGGCTGGGAAGTGCCATTGTGATTTAAATTATCTTTGTGTTATTTTAATTTAGTTCTCAGAAAAAAATCCCTTTAGAAGAACCTCTGCAGCCTTTTGCCAGTAAGTGGGTAGGTAATAAATGAAAGCCCATGCATCCATATGCAGGAAGCTGGTCAATCACAGGGAATAATTGCCTTTCCCAGCAGCTTGCTTTGAGGTGGGAAAGGCTATACATATCTGTTCCTTATTGCAGTGTGTTTACAGATCATGCTGTGGCTTGGAATAGGAAAATAGCACTGCATAAAGATTTGTGCTATGGTAGTTCAGTACCATGTAGACTCATATCTTAGAGAGGGTAGACCCAGGGGACAGTTTGCTCTGAGTCTCTTGTTACTGTAGGAATTTAACTGATGTCTGAGAGGAAATCGGAATTTTGCAGAGAGCAAAAACCCAACAGCATATCGTTTAAACCATAAACAAGCAGTCTATCCCATTTATTTGAAAGAAGATCCCTCCAAATTTTAGTTTCTAGGGTCTGAGCTCTAAAATCTGCTTTCTTGCAAGTCATACTTAGCACGCATACTTACTCCTTTTGGGGACTGTGAGGTCTCCTTTTGGTATAGCAGGGAATGAGATATTCAGACTGGAGTGTTAGATACTTCACAGGCTGCCTGCAGTGTCTTATTTCAGCATGTGAAATAAGGAGCAGACAGGAATCTCTGCTAGATTTTGAAGCAGAGGTTGTGACTTTTGGAAGAGTAGATCCATAGTCTATCAAAAATACAGACATTGGCCTGCAGGGAAGAGTAACAAAGCAGATTGCTAAGTTTGGAAGCAAACTATGGTAAGGGATGTTTTCAAACTTTTAGGCCCCTAGGAGCACCTGTATACCTTCAAAACTTTTTTTTTTTCCCTGTGGGTATAAAGAGAGAAATTTTCTTTATTTCCTGCAACTTGGAACTAATAGTGACAATGAACTGTTTCAGTCTGGAATATGGATTCAACTTGTCTATCTAGCAGTAAGGGGACATGGCAAATACAAAAATGTGTAGTTGATCTTGAGGATTGGGAAAGGATATTTCTATTGACCACAGGAAAGAGTACTTAAGGACCTAACAGAGCTGCCTTGTATGATCTGCTTACCATGTGTGTATGCATGTGATAGATTGAGTAATATGAACAGCCTCATGATTTGAGGGTTCTTGTATCAAAGTGCCATCAATTTCCTAACTGGGATGTAGTGCCATTTTATTTTATTTACCAAAATCATCATAACTCATGAGTTGAAAAATAAGGGCCAGACTTGGATAGGAAATAAAACACCACAAGAAATATGCATGCACAAGCAATTTCTATGAACAGTAACAAAAACATGTAAGTTACATCTAGGTCCTGGTGTAGAAGGTGAATTCACTGCTCCTCAGAGGCTGTGTTGTTGAAGAGAACCAGTATCCTTGGTTCAGCCATGAGGAACCTGTGTATTGCCACCTTTCTGTACTGGTTTCACCTGGTGTGTCTTGCCTGGGAGTGCTGCACTGAGCATTGGCTACACCTGTGATTTGAATCAGGTGCTGGCAATCCTGGAAACTTTCACTTACAGACTACAATCTCTTACTTACAGCTACAGTCCTTTGTCTTGGGACCCTGAGCTGGAAGTGAAGTAGTTACTGGGCTTGTTTTAGTTGAGGTTTATGTAAACCCACTTGGCAGAGGCAGTGTTTGAGGAAGTCTGGTGCCACTAACCTTATCTGAGGGTGAGTACTATCCTAGCCTTATTTTTCCAGTGTGGAGTTCCACTATTATAGGCATAAGAGGATTTCCTAGCATATCACTGCTGTGTTGGTATTGCAGCTTGATTAAGTTGTTTGAAAATCTACATTATGAGTCTATGCTGCCTTTAGTATGATTCCTAGTTGCCTAGGGATTAGTTTCTTTTGGTTGAAAATCAGTATGATTTACCTACAGGGTGATCACTCATTAGATTTGGACCTGCTGTAAGGCACAATGTTTGAATTGTAGTTCTGAAGCTATGTCAGGTTTACACTTAGATATAGTTCAGTCTATAAGGAATATGTTATGGTGGTTTATTTTTATAGTATTTTTCCAGCAATGGAAATGTCATTTGGAAACAGCAGAGGCTAGGCTAAATCATCTATAATAAAGTCAAATAAACTTATTGTGAGGACTGTCTGTGATGATTATGCAGAAGGAAGTGATTGATAATATTTCAGCTGATCTAAATTTTACTAGCCTGTTCTCTGTAATTGTATTGGTATCTGCAAGTAAACCTTTAAAATGTCTTTCTAACTTTTGTTTTTTACTTTGGTTCATTTAGAACAAGGAAGAATAGAGGTGAAACCATGTTAGAAGTGAGACTAATTTATTCTTGTATTTCATTTGCATTGCATTTTTGTGTAATGTTCTTCTGCTCATGATTTTCAACTGAAATTTTCAAAGAGCTGTTATGTCTTCAGCCTGTTTCTTCCTAAATTAAGAGCCATAACTCTTGTTTTGCAGGCTGTCTATGACGTTATATATGTATAAAAGTCACGGAGCTAACATTTCAGCAGTACATAGTTTCACATAACTGATACTCAAACAAGAACTTTCATATTCTCAGTTATAAGATTACAGCTGACAGCCCAACCTAGGAGAAAACAGACACAAAGATCTATGCTAAATTTGTTAAAGAAGAAAAATTTTAGCTGAACAGTCAAATTGGGAATACTCATCAAAGTGTTTTCCCTGACTAAGAGATGGTATTAGGAATCAGCAAAGCCTTCAATTATTATTGACTTCTCTGCCATGAATAAAGTGAAGGAATAGTTTGAAGGAGTTGTCAAGCAATGTAATGCTGGGAGCAAGCTGGTTATAATAATGTCATTAGTTTAGTCTAAAATTAATTTTTTAATCAAAACCAATCTAAAGATAGTCTGAAATGTTAAATTCTGTCAAGCTGCTGCTTATAAGAGGGGGATTTCTTTAAAACATGAGATTACTAGTAGGTTGAACTCAATTTCAGAAGGTGATATTTAAAAAAAATTGCATTCCACAGCTCAGCATGATGCTTCTAAGGGCTGCCTTTATTGTTCTTAATGCTAAGGATTGATTTTAATTGTCTAAAGCAGTAAGGATGTTAACTAAAACTGTTGTCCAGATGGAACTTTGTGATTTATTACTTCACTAAAAGCACAGCAGAAATGTAAATGATGGAAAATACTGCAGATAAGTGTTCCAAAGCTTTGAATAAAGTTGCAGATCCCGAAGTGAGACAGCCCTATATTTTCCCATTGCAGGAACACAGAGTTCTGTTTTACTTATTTAGGATTGATTTAGGAGTTAGCTAGTTGTTTTCAAAACTTTTTGTATATTCCTTGCCTCCAATGCCACCTATACATTGTATTATGTTTAACTCAGGTGGGCGTGAAGAGCATGTGTTGAAACCTTTGTCCTGCTGGATATAGCGTTTTCACTCTGGAACATAAATTTTTCTTTCTTTAATTGCCTAGTTGCACTGCTGTCTTCATCTTCACACAATGCCTGTGGCATTCAAACAAAACCTGGTTTATGTTCTGCTTTTTAGTAATAACTGACAAGAATGTTTATGATGTGTCTTTGGCTTTTTTCCCCTCTGTACTGTATTTATGCCATACCTATGTGCTTGGTAGCTTTTCTTACAGTGTAATAAAAAATGTAAAGATCGCTTCTTCCTGAGAATGAGAAGAGAATGGCAGTGCCCTTGAAATAAAACATCCATCTCACAGTTTGATGCAGTTTTGGGTTGGTTTTGGGGTTTTTATGGGTTCTTGTTTTCTTTTTTCCTTTCCTGCAGACTCATTGTTTTTGCATCCAGATTATGATTTCTCCATGGACCTGGTAAAGATAGTGTGTTAGTCACAGGCATTAACTCAGAGCTTGCAGGTGGAGACAGATTGTGACAACCTGGAGAAATGAGAGCCTTTGGGTATAAAACAGGCCAGAATACACAGAAGCAGTACAAACATATTTTCTGTTTTGTTACTTGTGTATCTGGTGTTCTAGTAGAAAGTACTGCAAAAAAATTTTAGACAAGGGTTTCCTTGTGAGTCATTTATTCTGTCCTTGGGCTTTCTGTGGTGCCATCAGTTCATGCTGACTGGTGTGAACTGCTACCCACCAGTAACCACAGCTGATGTGAAATAGGCTGATAACTAACCAGAGCCTTTTTATTTCATTATAAACTTCACCTGGGAGTTGTCCCTTCTGTTGAGATTGACCTGAGTTACCCCTTGCTCATGGGATAACTTGGCCCATTGAAGACTCCTGG
The DNA here is from genome assembly GCA_013397155.1 of Irena cyanogastra. Lineage (NCBI taxonomy): Eukaryota > Metazoa > Chordata > Aves > Passeriformes > Irenidae > Irena > Irena cyanogastra. Next base: position 170,650 of record VWZV01003535.1, read on the forward strand.
TGTTTCATATGTATTGTATCACACAGTTTGTTTTTCAACTTATTTTTTGGAAAAAGTATACAGTCTTGTGGACAGCAGACATTTTGAAGTCCTGCGTCAGTGTATAAATTACATTGATAGTAGAATAGCTGTTTTAGTATTATTTTAAAGGTAAGGAAAGTAATTAAGTGCTGGTATTTGGTTTGGTTTTGTTGTTCAAGCATTATTTTGGAGGGAAAGAAGTTGGGCTTGGGATCTTTTTGATTTTATGTGAAGTTTGTCCGGTATGTAGGGTTGTGTTTTTTGTATGGGGGGTTGATGGGGTTTTTTTGTGTGCTTTTGGTTTGGTTTTTTTTTCCCTGTTTTCTTTTGGTTTTTTTTTTTTCTTTTTTTTTTTAATGTCACCTCAGATTAGATGAGATTATATTTTTCCATTGTGGTGGAAGTGAAATTTTCTCTGTAGAAACTTTTATTAACTGTTCAATCAGTAACTACTTTGGGACTGAAGTGCTTCAGCAAGTGATGGCATCATCTCAGACTAGATGAAATTCTTCCACTATGGAAGTGAAGTTCTCTCTGTAGGAACTTCTATTAACCAATCAGTCAGTAACTGCTTTGGGAGTGAGGTGCTTCAGCTTTAGTAGCTGATTAATAAATTGCAGTCTGAAGCCAGAACGTAAGAGATGTTGTGTGCTCTGCACATATTGGGGCAATGACTCATTAAGTTTTAATACATTGGATAATCTTTGAAGTTTGTATTTCCACCTTGCTTTGTCCAGGATGGCAGCACATGCAGGGAGTTCACAGCAGCATGGGGATACTTAGACTGTGTCAAAGGGCAGCTTCTACAGGACTTGTTCAAAGAGAGCTCTGGGATATTTGAGTAAGAGTTTGGGTTTGACTCCCCAAACCATTGCTAAAGCAAACCCAAAGGAGGTAGCATGTGTTAGGCAACTGCAATAACAACTTTGCCAAAGGGACTTTAGAGACCAACCTTTCCAGCTTTGCCATATGTCCTTCTCTTTCCTTTCCAGATGTTAGCATTTGTACTCTGGTAGCATAGCTTTCTCTTTAGAAGTATTTTCTTTCTCCTGATGCTCACAGTAGTGGCCAAAAGTAATGGTAATGGCATGAGAATACATTGCTGGCTTTTGTTCTAACAGGGCTTTTGAACTCTCTTCTGTCATTTTCTGCTACTGTGTAGATTAAGGCAGTGCATGAGTGATGGCACAGGAAGCCTTTTTCATCAGGGTGGTGTCTGTAGGAGAAGGGATACTCTGCCAAGGAATGAGACAATTCTTGTGTTTTTACTGCATGTAAAGAAGAATCTTGCTGGTGGGCCAGGCCTGGAGTAGCAACTATATCTGAAAGGTTACATGGCCTCAAAGGCACACTTTGGATTATGGCTTCCTGTGTTACTGAGGTGGAAATTCAGTGACACCTTCTTTGGAATAGATATGCAGCTGCCTTACGCATGGCTGAAAGAAATATATCTGTGTATCAACACATTCTGTTTTTCCAGTTATGATCTCCTGTCTTGTGGTACTAGATAGGAGCTGTCTAGTTCAGTAAGCATTTTATTTACTTCTGTATGGATTATGTAAAGCTTGCTGTTTCTTTTAGGTCCTGTGAGAGAGAGATTTTTATTTCCTCTTGGACTCTTTTTTCTCAAAGTATGTTGGGTTTTGTGGTTTTTTGGGGATTTTTTTTTCTTTTTTTTTTTTTTTTCCTCCTTACAGTCTTTTGAAATATGGACACTTGCTTGTGTATCTTACTTGTGATTATGTTTACTTGGTCTTTCCCCGTCTCCATCTGTGTAATTTTAAATCCATTTTTGTTGTTACACACAGAAAACAAACATATACTTCTAGCCAGGATGATTTTACTCTAACGTAAGGAGAAGAAAGAATGAGAATTTTCCTTAAAAATATAGTCAGTGTATCTGCTTACCTCTTTGGAACTGAACAAAAATGAATTTATTGTCTCATTTTACCAGAATGCTTGAAAGGTTTGCAAATGCATGATAGCAGTTTAGTAAATAATCAGCATATTGTAAATGTATCTTTTAAAGGCCAAGGAATAGCATAAATACTCTTTCAACTTGTGGATGATATAAAACATTTCTAGTTGGATCATGTATAGAGTAATTACTTTTGACAAGTTAATTTTGCAAGTGTCCAATTAAGCTATTCATTCATAGCTTATCTCTTCACAGTGTGGCTGTATTCACTTAGCTGTTCAGGCTTGAATTCCTATTGTGCATTTAAATATGGATCCAAATTCATGGGATGTGAATTCATTGAAAGGGCAGTTCTTAGTGGTGAGGGTTTAAACCCTCCCAAATCACATCACAAGACTCACTTTAAATCAAGAGGGTTATTTTTTTCTTTTTCCTTTCTTTTCTAAGTAGTAGTAAATGTTTGTTAATTACTTGGCTTCTGTTTTCCCAAAACAGTTAAGATTCATAGTCTCAGTTTTTCTTTAAACTCATTTTAATTCAAAATATAAAGTCAAATTTAGAGGTGTGATTTCTCATGAAATACCAAACTCCCAGCTAAAGTCTCAAAGCTGGGACTTTAAAATGAAATACCAAAAGGTAGCTGAGAATTACAAGATACTGAACTAACTCTTATGAATGTTACAAAGTAAGTATGATGAGTGTATAGGGAATTGAATCTTTGAGATCCTAGGATGTCACTAGGTATTTTCAGTTGATAATGGAAGCTCTTGATTTAGTGCTCTTGATGAAAGTGGAAATAAATCAAGTCAGGAGCATCCTGTGATTATTCAAAGGGTTCAAGGGCATCTGTAACCTGCTTCAATCAGTCAGATGTTTGGATTTTAGGAACAAACTAATAAAGTGCATTAAAGATGGACCTGGGCCTCTAGAAGCTTGTAAAAAAAGAACCTTAAAAAATTAGTATCTAATACTTATCCTCTGAGTGAACAGAGCAGGATTACGGAACTGCTACATGATTAATCAAGCTAGAGTTTATACCGAACTGTAAACTCGAGGGACCAAATTTACTAGGCAGGTAATTCACACAATCTGCCCTGGTATTAGTAAGGCAAATTCAACGAGTCATATGATAGTGGTGGCAGACAGTGTTTCTTCTTTGCTATCCATCCTGTTTTTCACTTGCACAGAAATGTCTCTAGTAGTAATGGGACTAGGTCAGAACATAGCTGCGCCTTTGTAGTTCTTTGCTGCTACACAGAAATCTGCAGGTTGCTATTCTAAATCCATCTAAGGGGGGACAGAGAGAAGCAGGGCCATCATAGTAATGATGAAAACCTGGAATAATTGCCCTGGACTTTCTGCCTCTTCCATCCATACTTGCAAGTCAACTGTCCCAAACTGGGAGCATCGATCAAGCCATACATCCCCACAAACACATCCCCATAAACTCCTTTGGCTGAAGTTCACGTGGACACACACACAGACTCGAGTACTTCTGAGCTCTTTCAGTTCCTTTGCCTGTATTGACACTTCAGCTGTCAATGGATCATGACAGTGGGTTTCACACAGAGGTCTAGATATCTGGCTGTCTCATCCCACACGTATTTGGGTTAATTGCATATCTATTCTACACCTCTCACTTTGACACCTGGTTAAACATAAAAAAAAGTCTAGCTTTCCCCTGCAATGGCTGGAATCCAAGCTAGGCCAGAAAAGTACATATTGAGACAGAAAATTGAAAGCTCTTAATGTTACTTGGCTTTTTAGGATGGATGGGTGAGCCCAGCAAATTTCCATCACCCATCTTCATTACTGCCATCCAACAGTGCAGTCTGTAAACAGCAGCAATTCTTTTTCCCAGACTCTGTGTGGCTTTCTCAAAAACTGCACTCTGGAGAAGACCCTCCACTATAACTTACCAAGTGGTTCAGGATGCCAAGAAATGCTGTCTCCTCAAAGATGCCTGAGTCTGTCTATCCAGCACACTGCTTTTTAAGTACTGTTGACTTAGGTTTCTTAAACAAGACTTGTCTAATGCTATTAATCTACCTGCTTATTTAACAAAAAAAAAAAAAAATTGACCTTCAGTATTTGTCCATTGGGCTATTTCTCTGAGATGAATTCTGTAAGAGATAGTTGAAAATAGCTTTATATATTGGCTTTCATATCCCACTGTGGAATTATCTAGAGGTTAATAGGAATATAAATCTTCCACCCAGATGTTATGGAATTGTTTCTACTTTTTTTTTTTTTAAGCACCGTTACACTAGGTCTGGGTTCAGGCTTCCATTGTTTCCAGTGGCTTTGATTTCAGAGGCAGTAGCATTAACAATGCAAAATAAATATATGGAGGGCCTAGAGTAGGGCCTTCACAAAAGCATTAAATCTATGAAGATTTTCCAGTAAAGAAAGCCTGTTCAGATATTGCTGTTGTAAGTAGATTGTCACAAAGTTGGTGTGAGAAAGCTGAAGAGGTCATATGGTTTTGACTGAAGAAATAAAGCATAATTGTTCTTCCTTTGAGTGTTGATAATCCTGGACTTCTGAGAAACTGGTTAAGTCCTGTTACAGAAATGGAACTGATGCTCATTCTCAACAGCTCTTTGTGCTAGTGAAGTGTGGATGTGGCTGAATGTTTTCTTCCTATAATCAGTGGCAGTAAACAGAACTGTGGTGCAGTTGAAGTTAGGTGAATGTAGTCAAGGTTGGGATTCAGTCCAGAAAGTTTGTTTATTGGGTAGAGGATTTCATGAATGGACTGCATCTGCTCTGCTGCCTGGAAGTAAACAGGTGAATGCAGTGTTTGATGTCCTACAGCTTGGGCTGATCCTGCTTGGACTACTGCCTTGCCTCAGCAATTAATACTGATATAGTACAGTAATTGGGTGTTGCATGTTGCATATTTGGTTTTGATTTGATTTTTGCATATTTTTATTTTGGTCAAGATTCGAAGGTGTTTTAACCTTCAGTTTCACAGTTTGTCCACATGTTTCATAAGTACATGATTAGTAAACCTTAGAACTCTCACTGTACTTCTTATCTTGTGTCACTGCGCTAGCACTGGAAATCTTCATTTCATTGTTATATATTTATTAGCATAGGCAAACACCCAGGTCTGGATTCATTGTCCAAGTAATAAGTAGTAAAATTATTTAAATACAGGGAAAATACCACTCTAGGGAATTAAAGTAAGCAGGAGGGAGTCTAATTTATATATTGGGACAAGTTGGGGTTAGCCAAACATTGACTGACAACCCATTCAACTAGGTTGGAATGGAAATAGAGAGAAAGTGTTGTCAGCAGAGAAATGTGGTTTATTGAAATGTGTATACATATATATATATATGTCTCTGGGCCTTTAGGGAAATTCCTTTTGAGAGAGGAAGTGAGTGCCCTATCTCTTCCCTTTTCATGCAAGAGAAAAATAAATAGTCAGACCCACAGTCTGACTCAATCTGAATACAGTCACCAGATGAGTCTCTGGTAGGCAACAGGAACATTGCCACCTCTGCTACAGCCCCTGGGGAGGTAGCTTTTGCTGTATCAGCCCTGTTCTTCACCTGTGGGCCAGGTGGAGACACCACTTCCCTGCAGCAGGGCACGAGGAGTGTGTCTGTGCTTTGCTGTGTTGGCACAAGCCATGACAGAGGATAGGTTTGTGCTAATGTGCTGGAGCTGGCTGAGATACAGTCACGGTTTTGCCATCCTGTCCAGGATTCCACTTGTGCTGCTTCTACATTTGCTCCAGCAGTAGAATTAAGCTATTCACTTATTCTGTGCCTCACTCTGATCCTTTAAATCAGTGAGACTGAGGTGTAAATTACTGCTCTTTATGAATATGTTATTTGACCCTGTCCTTCAGAAAAGTAGAAGTTTCATATGCTGATAATAGTATTGGACTAGAATTGTTGCCTCATTCCACAATTTATATCAAAAATGGAGAAAAATATTTTTGGATCAAACCTTCAGTCTTTTCTTCCCTGGATAGTTCCTTGACTGCACAGAGTCCCATAAGATTTTACACTCATAAAGACTATTTAATCGAGTGGACACATGTATCCTGAAACATTCAACAAAACTATGCTTAAATTGTAGCAAGATTTAACATAGAATTTGCTAGGTTTGTTGTGTCTAGTTGCCTGAAGCTTTGTACGGTTCATCCTACTGGAGCCTGTAGGAATCCTGTTGTTTTTAAGTTCTTACTGAAAGGTAGATAACATAACTGAAGTAAGAGGTTAATCAGTGCAGTGGTGCAAGAGCTTTTTTTAATAGAGACCCCCAGACACCTCCTGCCTGTGTGCAACGCTTCAAATAATTATTATTTATTACCAAAACATTTGCACCATCTGCCCCCATACTTATAAGTGCAACTGTGCTATCCATTGATAAACCTTTTCCTTAACTCCTGTTTCTCTGCCACCTCCTCCTTCCATGAATAAATGCTAGAGCTGCTAAATCGTGTGTAAGGCATGAACAAATTCTTAAATGCTTCGAGAAAGGAGTCAGATTATCTGCTTGATGTAGTGATTTATTTGACAAACAAACCCAGAGAAGGATAAGGCATGCAAATATTGCTGTGTTCTTGCTTTGTCACTTTTGAAATTTCTTTCTTAACTTCCTTTATTTCAGTCCCTAAGTACAATTAGTAAATGCATGTAAGTGTTAGGTTCCAGATGCTGTCTTTCTAGAATTTACATAGCTTTTCAAAATTTTTGAAAGAGAAATAAAATATAGTATTCTGCATAAGTTGACAAGTCTGATGTATTGCTTCTTAGCCACAGTCTGCATATGTTTGGTTTAGCATGAAGATTCTTGTACTAGCCCTCAAGAAATCTCATAGTGGATTGTACTTCCTAAGTTATTACTTCATTTTTTTGTATTACTTTTTTCCCATCCCAAATTCAGGTACTTTCTATATATTTTTTTAATCCAATAGACTTTATTTCAGCTAAAATTAGGCATGGGTTTTTTAGTCCTCAGACCTAGTGGTTCTTCTTGCTACAGCTTTCAATGAGTGAATGAACACTTGTACTACCCCAGACCACAAAGTGGAGATGGGCTAAAATGCAAAACAGATACTCTTTTTCCCCTTTAAAGTGTTTTGCAGAATATATGTAGAAAATCAAGAGATTCTGTTGAATTACGTGAAGTCATCTGTGTCTGGGCCTGTACTCTGATGGTGCTCCTGACAGGTGTTTGTCTAGCTTGTTCTCAAAGGCCACTGGTAGCAGGGATTTCCTACTTCTTTTAGTCGTTCACTAATGCAAAATTTTGTTTACCACAAACTCTCTTTTTTTTTTCTTTTTTTTCCCCCCCTATGATCAAGACAACTTCTTGTTGTCCTGTCCATAGCGGGTAGGCAGAACAAATGAATCCCTTCCTCTTTGCAGCAGTCCTGTATAATCCAGTAAGACTCTCACTAGTACATTTCCATTGATCTCTTCGAGCTAAATAGTCTTGTGTCTGTCTTTATTCATATCTGGTATTTTTTAGGTTTCTGATCTCTGTTCTTCTCTGAACTCTCTATGTGGTTGAGGTTTTTCTTGAAATGTCATATCTTGATGGGAATTCTGGCTTAACTGGTGCTGAGTAGAGATACTTCACTTATCTTTCAGCTTATATTTATGGCTATAAATGGCATTAACATCTATGTTTTTATTTTATGGCACTAAAACAAAGAAACAACTATTAAATTAGTATTTGTGGTCCAATTTTACCTACCAGATTCTTCTGACAGAAGTGACACCTAGCAAGATGTCCTCCACTGTTTGCTTTGAGCAGTTAATTATTCCTACCTGTGTATAAACTTGCAGTATAAACACTTTCAAATTGCTGTTAGAAGTTATGTAGGTTTTCTGAATGGACTAATTGTTCTGCTTGAGAGAAGGCAGATTCTATTAATTTCCATGTGAGAGAAATACTTGCAATACAGATATAATTTTAATGATGGCAATTAAAAAATAGATGGTGAGTCAGCCTTCTCTAGGGAACTTTCCTGGTATTTAAGTTGAATGGACTTTTCAGTAGCACTTTAGGACTTCTCTTTTGAGTAGTGGTTTTCCCCCCCCACCCCCCGACTCTGAAATAGAAAGAGGAGACTAGTTTTGAAAATCTCAGCAAGCTTACAATGGGCTCACAGGCAGCAGTGGTGACTGCAAAATTTCCTGGAGCAACCACAACATGGTTTGTCCTGTCAGGTCCAAAACTGTCTCTTAGCATTTCAGAAGCAAATAGAATTTTAGGGATGTGATGACCTTTTCAACTCATTTTTTCCTGCCATTTCATTTTCAGAATGTTCCCTTATAGGATTGCAATATAAGTGTAGATTTGATTGTTAGAAAATGTATGTATTTAAAGAGCTGATTTTAGAGAGAATAAATTCTTTTATGGAAAACAAGAGAGGGATGAAAATTGTTAGCAAAGAGGGTTGTAATAACCCCAAGTTTTTGTAGCCCACCTGGCTGGGGCATGTGAACTGCATATGATAAACAGATTGTAAGGCCTTCTGTGCCCTAAGTGCTTGGGAAACCATTACAGTGCAACCTCAGTTGGTTTGATGGAAAAAATATGACCTCCTCTCAGATCATAGCATACATAGGTCTTGTTCAGAGGCTTGACTTTAAAAAGAGCAGCAGCAAGTTTTTAAATCTTCTAAGCAGGGAATTTAAAAAAAAAAACCAAACCAAAACAAAAAAACCCAACAAAAAGCACCGCAAGCAAACAGCAACACTGAAGGGAAAAGCCTGAAGTGGTCGCAGTTGTCCCAAGGGTCTAGGAACAGTCCAAAACCTAAAGCACTTTCTCCTCTCAGTAACTTGGGTGTTCCCATCAGCATACTTCATCAATAAAAGGTGTTATTTTGAGACCTCCGCAGAGACCGAGATGTCTGACATGTTGACTTGCATTGTCCAGCTGATCTCTGATCTGAGGAGGTGTTGCAGGCTCAAGAGACAATGATGTGGATTATTAATCTTTTATTATTGTGATTGTGATCCCATGGATTTTGTGAAAAAGAATGATAGCTGTTGTAAAATTCAGTGACAGATTTGCATATATTATTGCATAATTGCAAAAATAAAGATTAAAGTGGGATGCAACAAATTGCCCTAGTAATGATTTTTAAAGCACCATCTGTGGCCTGATACTTCTGGCTCTCTAAAAGGGGTATTGCTCAGAAATCTGTTGTGTGGCATACAGGTGGCTCATTCTATGCTTGCCTGCCATCAGCAGTAGCCTGTGTTAATGGGGGATACCTCCACAATGAAAGACAATGGTATTTATCATATTTTTGGAGCAGAAGCACTCCCCACAGGCTGTAACATGATTTTTTGTTTTGGTTGTCAATTTCCCACAAGACCAAGTTTCCTGAAAAGGACGAACAATAAGCCAAATGCTCATTATTTGGCTTCATGTATTTGAGCACAACACAGCATCTGATATAATTGATTCAATTCCACTAAGTAGCATATGATGATGTTGTTATTTTAGGTGCACTGTACAGGGAAAACAGCAGGAAGAAAAACACTCTGGTGTCATGTCCTTATCTAGTGACCTTCAAAGCTGACTGCTCTGTGTTACTGAATCTTAACTCAAAAAAACCAACAACAGAGTAGTCAGACACAAATAACACCCCTCTCCACTAAACTCCCCAAAACAAACAAAACCCCCCCAAGCCTCAATCCCTTTGGAATAAGTCTTGAGTCCCCTGAATACATTAGTGAAAGTTGATGTCAAGTAATCCATATTTAATTTGTATATTTTTCTCCTCCCAGCTCCTTCTTCTTTTCTCCTTTAGCTCCTTCTGCTAGCTGTCACTCCTTTATTGGGCCCACATCATCATAAATTATATTGCCTACTCTGTGCCATTTTTGCAAACAGAACCTTAAAGGGTGGTAGCGTAGTAGAGGGGAAATAAGTTCTACTCCAGGGAATTCAGAGGAGTTGTTAGTTAAAGTTGTTAGTTACCTTTAAAGGGCAGGGTTTAGAGTGAGTTTTGCAGTCAGTAGCTGTCCTTCCTGTGGCAGCGAGAAGTGCGTGTTTTGCTGTCAGCTCAACCTTCCAGCACCCTAAATTACCACATGCCCCCATGGGAAGCCTATTGATGGGAAGACAGGGGTTACCACATGGGGAAAGCAAACTAAAAATGTTAATTTTACTGTGTTGCTGTGCAGTGGCAGGACTTGGCAGTCAAGCTGGCATCCTGTGGTACGTCAGTGTGTTATTTTACATGCACTGAAGTGCCAGGCTGGAAAGTGTGATTAGCAGATAGGGGCACAGTGTGGTCAGAGCAGAGCTTGGAATTAGTGTGTGTTACAGTGTGGCACAAGACTATATTGCCTCTGATAATCCCAGATCTCAGTAGTTTCCGGTTTTGGCATTTGCTTCCACTTAGAAAAGCAATGCTTGCTTTTATTGATATCTCACTTATTACTGCTGGGCATTAACTAATCTGTAGTATTAGTTACAACAGTATTTCTGTCATATGTTAATGAGGTGGAATTTTATAGCAATTAACAGAAAATGAGTATTGATATGAGCTTTGAAAAACTTTCTTCCAGTTTGGATAGATTTTCTAATTCACAAGAAATGCATTAAAAAAAAAAAAAAATTAAAAAAGCTCATGTAGTATTTGCCCAGAGCCTATCACCAACCTATTGAAAACTACTTTTAAGATGCTTTGTCGACACTAGTTAAAATTCATATTGGGTAGTGATGGTCAATTAGAACTTGGTTACTGAATAACTAGATTCTCTCCACTTCCCCCAGTAAATTCTCACAGTAAACTCTGAAACCTATAAAAAGAAGGATTTTAGTAGAAGCTATTTGTTCCCCCATGTAATTTGAACCCCATTGTACTACTTGCAACATCTTTCCTTCAGCCACAAAAGCTAACCTTGTATCACTTTTATTTTGAAAATATTTCAGATTTCACTGCTTTCTGCCCTCCAGTTACACTTTGACTTGTTTATGCTAAAGCTTGTTTCAGTAGTTTCTGAAATTAGTATGCTGTTAAAAAGGATGATATTGAAGTCTATATCAAAATCTGGTGGAAAAGGTTAAAAATTTGCAAAAGCAGGGTGAAATGTCTTACAGAAATCTTTATTGCGGATAACCTTAGTTCATTGCAGAATAGAAACTACAGAAAATAGTGTTAAATCCTACAAGGATAAGCAGTAAGTGCTGGAGATTCTGTATCGTATAATTTGTCTTTAAGCTTAAGATGTGGTTTATCTTATTTCAGGTGTTTTTGCATTGCTTCACTTCATGTCCTTTGGTATAGGCTTGAGTCAAAACCCTTTAAAGTCAATGAGAAGATAATATTTCACCTTGACATCAGTCAGCTTTGTATCCAATACTATGACTCATGAAGCTTTGTGGAGTTCTTATTATACTCGACTGATAATACTGTGACCATTGAAGTAGCCAGGAATTTAAACAGATTTTAAAAAAATAAAACTCTTCTCAGCTTGCACACAATAAAAAAATCCATATTGTTTTCTAAGTGTTTTGCATTTCTTTATAAAGATGTTCTTTGGGCATGATTTGTACTATTGTGGATAATAGAAACGTAGTATTGGGCAGCACTTCAGTACCTGCCTGAATTATTTTATGTGAAGATCAAATCCTTAGCTCACTTGCCCAGGCTTGTTTTTGATTTTGGCTTTTTTTAGCTCTCTGTAAGTCAAGCAAAATAAAAAATGGTTGAAGGAGAAAGAGAAGACTTGGAAATACTCAAATGTGTTTGAGGCCTCTTTTCAGACCCATTCTGTCATGTTCAGGAATGGCTACATCTTGTGAGTAGGTTCTTTCATAGACACCTCCATAGTGCACGGCTTCTGTGCCTGAGAGCATTCTGGCATCCAATGCATTCATGAGGAAAGCAAGAAATTATTTTATTGGAGGAATGTCATTCACCATCAGGTCAAGCTTCAGGACACTAACCAGCCTGGCTTTATATGCAAAGGGCAGATGAATGAAAACCAGGCTGTGGCAATATTCCTACTAACTTCAAGAAATTGTTTTTCTTGGTTTCCACAGCAGAAGCAGGGGTTACTTTCCTGGATTGATGTTTTGTTTGTTCATGTTTTCTCTTGTAATATCAGTGGTGAAGAATGCTGGCGAGATATGTGCCGCCAGTCTGCTACCTGTTGCTTTGTGGGTTTTGGTGTGGTGGTTTTTTTGTTTGTTTGTTTTGTTTTGGGTCTTTTTGTTTGTTTGGTGGGGTTTTTTCCTTTGGTTGGTTTTTTAAGGTTTTGTTTGTTTTCGTTTTATTGTTTGTTGGGGTTTTTTGTTTTTTGTTTTTTGTTTTTTTTTTAATTTATTTTGATTGGTGGTACTTCAAGCTTCAAGGTCCCATCAGCTGTGATTCAAGCACTAGTATTATCTCGTTCTTCACTGGCCAGTTAGAAGTATGTTAGTGATTGCAGTGATGGATACAGTTGGTCACTGACCATTGCTGCAGCTGGCATGTGAGGTACACCTGAAGAAAGTGAAAGCTCCTCTACTTTCTTACTTCTATTGAAGAGATATTGTGAGCTGCCTTCATGCAGTGTTTTATACACACTCTAAATCTATGCATCAATTCAGCTTTCAATCTATGGCCCTCCAGCTCAGTGCAAATTACACTGGAAGTACTGTTTTTCCAGTAAAAGTGAAAGGTTTATGCTCTGCAAGGTTTTTGATGTTGGGATCTTCTGTGCACTTGTATCTATTTCAGTAGAAACCCACAAAGCTTGAGGAACACAGAAATCCCCACATGATACAATGCAGCACCTGCTCAGACATGCTGCATCCCCTGCACATGGACACAGTCCTGGCTGTTCCCTTTCTAAGCCACGGCATCATGCTTGCACCAAGCTCTTCCTTGGTTCTTTGAAGAAAAGATTCATTTCGCCTTGCTTGCTGAATGAGAAGGTGGTGTTTCAGTCTTGCTAAGAAATTTTTCCCATGTGGGGTAACGGTTTAACTTTACCAGCTCTTCAGAAATAAGCAGAAGAGTTGGACAGTTAGATACTAAGATGAGTTTACAATCCTGATCACAAACCCCTCTCTAGACTGCATAATATCAGGTGCCTAGAAGAACAACGTTTCTTGTCATGAACACTGTAGTAACTTGAGGGAAACCATTGGATTTTCTTTGTTCCTTTGGCATGGAAAGGAAGCTGTTGTTCTAAGAGTCGCTTTGTTTAACTAGGAGGAGAGTTGGACTGGAGAGATGCTGAAGTTTCTGCCTGTGTTAGAATTTCATGACAGTATTATGTAAGCAGTTATATCTCTTCTGAGCTGTCAGTAGATCAGAGTCTTCTACTTTGATTAGACCTATGACTAAAAAAATTACCATAATCCACTGACAGGCATGAAGAAAGCCATAATAAGACTGATAACAGTGTGTCAGTTAAGAGGCTATTATATTTTACTGCCTTACTTCAGCAGACTAAAAAACCATTCAAACTTACTATTGATATAACTAAAGCCTTTTAAAAATCTGCTGTCTGCCCTAGTCTTAATAATACTTATTATGCCTGTGGGAGAAAGAATTAAAGTATGTACCTGTTTACATGAGTGCTTAGATGTTGACAGTTTGACTGCAGGCATAGTGTGTAGCTACAAACAGAGGGCCTTGGGTTTTCCTTCTCTGAGTGGGAAACTTACAGATCTGGGCTAGAAGGGAATCACAGAAAGATGACTGTGGCTTTGAAATGTTATGCAATGACAGCTCAGGTCTGCAAATCCCTTTTTGTGGTAACTTCACAGGATATTATGTATGTAGGAAGGGTAACATGCTCCCTGTTTCGATCTCTACTCCTTTTTCCCGTCATCCCCTACACAAAAAAAAATTTAGAGTAAGTCAGTACAGGTTTTGGAGGCCATATGCAGATTGAACTTGTGTTGTAATGCCTTTTTAAGAAAGGCATTTCAGTTGGAGGTGTTTGGCCTATTGAATCTAACAGTCAGATAGAAGCTCAGTGTTGACAAAAAGGTTGGTGGCATTAGTGTCTGCACTTTGAGTACAAGGTGGTTGACTGGGAAATGTGTTGATCCTCTAGCATGAATTTAGCAGCTTTAGGACACAAATTTGTAATATGCTTTTCCTCACGTCCAGTTGGAATCTCCAAAGCTGCAGACTGTGGTCAAGAGAGTTTGTTACTTCATCTGCTACTGTCAAGGAGAATTTGACACCATTGGCATTGTATTTCTTCTAGCAATCCTTAGCCTCTTCATTGAACTACAGAAGCCCAGCTCCTTCAATTGATTCTTAGGAATCATGTTCTCTAAGGCCATGATCATCTCAGTGATCCTCCTCTGGATGTTCTCAAATTCTCCATATCTACCTGGAAATGGGCACAGATCCCTGATGCTTTGCCAACACCATGTAGAGGAGGGTAATAACTCCCACTGTTTTACTGGCCATGCTCCTGATACAGTCAAGTATTAGCTTACTTGGTCATTATGAGTGAGCATTTGTAGTGCCTCTTCAGGGTGGTGTCTGCTGTATCTCACAGATTCTTTTCTACTGAGCTGAATCTTATCCATCTCCTTCCCAGCAAGACTTTACTCTGCCCCAGGTGCAAAACTTTCCACTATTCTGGATGCTCATTGTTATTGCCCGGGTGTTATTAAGCAATACAGATCTCAGTATCAATCACTGGCAAACATTTCTCACTTTTGACTGCCAACCATTGAGCAGTTGGTGCCCAGCAGTATTCTTTGAGCTCAGCAGTGCAACCTATTTTCAGCCTACCTAGGAGTCTGTTCTTCCAGCCCATACTTGTCCAGTTTCCAACAACTTTACTAAACTGTAGAGAGAGTATTTTCACCACTCTCTACAGGTAGTTAGTCTGTAGGTTGGCTAAGTGTGGCTTAAGCTTAATAATTCAGTGCTGATTTTCCTGTTTACCTTCCTGGGGGATGTGTGTGTTTGTGAATGTATTCAAAGAAGAGGTGCTCCATGATTTCCAGGACTTCAGGTGAGATTATTCTTTGGATTCTACTCCTTACTTTGGATTCTACTCTTCACTTTTTTTAAGGAACAGCATAGCACACTTTTAAAACAGATGTTTTATCAGTGGGTTGATCACAATAAATTTTCATAAATTATAATAACAGTGTTGTTATCAGATTGGCTGGCTCAGCTGCCTCAGGGCTTCAGGTTCTGTCTGACTCTGTAGACTTGAAAAAATCCTGCCTCTCTAAGTAGTCATAGACTGTTATGGAGATATCAGATCTTCAGCAGCTCTTGCATTGTCCGTTGCTACATTCTAAAGGATTTGTGATGCAAAACTCTAAAAACTGCCTGTGGTTCTAAAATATGGTCAATTTAGATTAGATATAATGAAGCAGTTTTTTACAATGATGGTGGTAAAACATGGAAATACATTGCCCAGAGGTGATGAATGCCCCATGCCCTTTCATGCAAAGCCATACTGGGATTCTATAAAGCCCATGTAAGATATATAGGATGTAGGATCTTGCAAGTGACACTTGGGATTTTTTTCCTTTTTTTTTTTTTAATTTTCTTTTGCTAATCTATTTAGAAAACAGTTCCAATATTGGCAAGTAGGTTACATTCTCTGTGCTTTGGTTTGTTAAAGTTCTTTTGCTTTCCCTCTGTTGTTTACTAGGTTATTTTTTTCAGTCAAGAGTTAGCAGTCTGTTAGTTGAGGTTCTACTTTCTCTCTGGTTTTTAATGCATGCACACACAAGCATGCAGAGTAATAGTGAGGCTCACACAGACCGAGAATTAGTAAGGATCAACAGCTGATATTTCATTTAAGTGTATTGTCATGGCTCTTATGTAGAATGCACTAAATTCTTGTCCTGTACTTCCTGAATCTTTGTTTTCTCCCCCTCTCAAAACCATCATAATTCATAGCCATAATCTCTAAAAGCTTTCCTCTTATTTGTTCTCTGTCTTTTAGAATTTTCAGAGTAGAAATGCACACACTTTAGTTTTGTGTCTTGTCATCATCCAGGTTCTACAACTTCCATGATGAAACTAAAGTCTTGTCCTGTCTGATCTTTGCTTGGACCTTGTATGTTCACCTCTTGAAGCTCAGTGTAGCTGAAACGGCACCCTTAGCCTTCCTGGCCATTCTCACAGCTTTCTCTTGTATACCTTGATTATGCCAACAACACTTCTAGCTTTGGCAATGCTGGTTTGATCCACTTCTGTCAGTGATAATTGCTGCTTTAAACAGAATTTCCTTAGCTCTCAGTTTGACCTCTGTCACTTCTTTCCTTGACTTCATCAGCTAGCTCTAGCTAACCTGTCACATTAAATGCAAGATGTTTGTCTTCTGTTTTCAAGGCTCTTTATTCTCTCCTACATATCTCATCTCCCGCATTATTAAAACATTTATTTCTGCCTTCAGTTGCTGATCTCCATGAACCATTTAAGTCTTTAACATTTTTTTAATGCTGTCATAATGCTGTGATTTCATGAACAGGTGCAGAACTGCCTGCAAACTCTCCCCAAAGCCTTTCTAAAAAGTTTATTTCTGCAAAATTTATGCCTGCAAAAGTTACCTACCACGTAAGCAGCTGGGTTATACCAAGACCACTGCTATTGCACTGTTTTCTTGTGGTTTACCATTTTACCATCTGCTATCTCTTATTCAATTTGTGATAGTGGGTTAATGTTTCCTTCTTCATCTTTGTTTATACAGTGTTTAAGAGGATGGCCTCGGTTGCAGACGCACCATGGTAACCGTAGCTGTAAGGGACAGCATTTATGACTAGGGCTTTCTTTTCCATCCACGTGCTGCCACTTTGTATACTGTGTTTGCAAACCTCCTAGAGGACACAGGCTGCAGAAGAGAAGTTCACCTGACTGTTTTTTCTCTCTTCGTATTCCAGCAGTAAATTCATGGCTGTAGCAGAGAATCACCATGTGCCCAATTTGGGCTCCCTGGTCCCATTAGGAACTTTGCTACAGCACTGCCTTCAAACAGGTCAGATTGCTGGAAAAAATTAGGGATTACTTTTCCAGTCACTCCCACTGAAAGAAATACAATTCACTTGTACCTATTGCATTTTGGGGCTTTGTCTTTTATTTGCAAGGCAGCACTTGAACATCCCTGTTTTTTATGTGAGCCCAAATGAGAATCAGCTAGTGGTTTTGGTTGTGGTGTCAGCCAGCATTATCCCATTTTGCAGTACATATGAGAAAGTGCAAGTGTGTGGCAGATGTGCCACTCAGTGAAACACTACGAGATTGAGCACTTCCAGAAAGCATATTCCTTAGTTGCTGTCTTCTCATGCTCTTCTGAAAGCTCAGAATGTTAGACATGTCAGATGCCTTGATTTCAGGGCTATGCATAGTGGGAGCTCACAGCCACTCAGTAGAGCCTTATTGGCAGAAAATTTGAGGCAGTTCTCGTTTCCTCCATATTCAGCTCTTTAAAGGGGGGGGGACACTTATGAATACGTGATAGCTTTTCACCAAGCCTGCAATAATGTGAGTTTTGTACCAGATAGGTGTTACTTTTTTGTCTAGATAGATTGCTGGTGGAAGAAGCTGACACTTCCTTGATATGCTTTAATATTTTCCCATTTCTCTTGTGTGTGCTGCTTGCTATTTTAGATTCTGAGTCCTCTGAAGCACTGATAGAATCTCTGGAAATTATCCCTTGGACAATGGGTGCAATTGTAATTCAAATGAAATAATGGAAATAATAAGAAGATTTGATATATTCTGACTCTATGTAATGCAGCAGACAATAGCTTGATATGTTTGTTACATTTGGATCTTTGTGCAAATTAAAGATTTCATTTTTTCTGTAGTGGGCTGCATTTTGCTTTAGCTGTATTTGGAATTTCACATGTATCAAAGCTTAATGTGAACAAATTACAATGTTTTCAATGCAGTGCAATTTGCAATTCTCTTTATTTTTTTCTCTGTGGTCTTTTCCTTTGTTCCTCTGAATGAGGGTGTTTTTTTCTTTCTCTCTCACTGATTACTTTTGGATCCAAGCATGAAAATTCTTTCCTTCTTTCTTTTCCTTTTTAAATGAAAGTACCTGAACTTACCTGGGTCTTTTGTGCGCAGTCTGTATCCTTCAGTGGACATTATTCATCTATTGAAATGAAAATAAAATTCAAAACAGAATTCTGTTTTGGCTGGAATGCAAAATGTCATTATTACATTCTAGTTTTCATACTTAATAACTTGTGATTTTTAGGGGCTGTGACAAGCTGCATATTAGCTGCAAGAAATTTATACTGCTATTATCATAACTTTTTTCTGCTTTAAGCTATAACTTTATTCTTCAGATTTTTTCTTGCACCATATGTGCTTCTGGAACAGCTTTTCTTTGTCCTTCTCTCTATCACAGTGACAAAAAGCTCCCAACATCTTAATATTCTTGACTCCACTATTAGCTAGTACTTGAAAAAGTGGTGGAAATATCTTACTGTCCTTAACCCTACCAAAATCACAAGTCTAAACTTGATTCAAGTCTTGTGTTTTAACTGAACTATGTCGTTCGAGACAGATGGAAGGAAAGGAGAGATCCTACAAGCAAAAACAACCATGAGGAAAAATACTACTACTGTCTGCATACAGATTAGGTTTTGTTTTCTTGAGGTGAATCACAGCCCAGGAGGAGCATATATATTAGCTATAGAGCATGGGTGTATTTTTCAGGACAAGATGGGAAACATGAACCTTTTCTGTGCCATCATATGACCTCTCGGGTACCAGCTGGGCTCAGCAATTCCTATGTGTTCTGCCTCTGCACATCCTTTCTTATGAAGTCCTGTGAGTTTTCTGCCTGTTCATTTCTTTGGTAGATTCCTTGAGCCAGCTCTTTGGATTCTTCCAGCTGCCCAATAGCATGCTTGCCATGGCAGATGCTCCGGCTTCATTCTTTAACACATACTCCACATGCTTCCATCTTCTGCTTGGAGATAAAAGTTGTCAAACACCCTACTAAGCTTCAACCTTTATTGACTGTTAATTCAGTTTGATCGAATACCTATGATGAATGTTTGCAATCTAGTCTGTAGATATTTCCCAGATTAGGAGCAGCTCTGAGTTTAGCTGTCTGTTTCTCACTTGAAGACACTATTTCCTCTGGTCATTGTCAGTGACTTCCACTAACATTCATGGGGATAGCTGATCTTTTGTATTCCTTTGTCTCCTACTTTCTGAGAGGCAGTAAGTAGGAGGACACTACAGCTTCTGGTGTTGATTCCATGGTGTTACATGAGGAGAGTAACATGAATTACATGAGGGAGGGGGTGGTGGTGATGGTAGATTTAACTCTTTTTACTAAAGATTTTTTTTTTTAATTTCCTGATTTATTTTTGAGATGTTAAGAGGCAGGTGTGTTGCTAACCTGAGGCACTGAGTGTGATAAATAAACTTCTGGAATGTGTTTCTGCTGCATTAAGTCAGCTGCCTTTGTGGTGGCCTGCCTGTCAGTGTGCTGTCCCTTTGCCATTGCATGTGGCTTCCCTGGGTGTTTCAAGCAGACAAATCAGAACTTACTGGCATGTTTTAGTCTTGGAGCTGTGTCTGCAGTGCCCTTCTGTAATGGCTACTTCAGTGTCTGGAGAATGGTGCACGTTGCTGCAAATGGGAATGACATTCCATACATGTGTGCTAGCAGCTGGAGCATGCCACAGCTTTGCAGAGGTGAGGCAGCCTGGCATGCACCCGGAGAGAAAGCAGTTTCATATCCAAGTGCATCTTGAGGTCATTAACTTGTCCCTAGCAGCTCTATAGTTAGGGGGCCTGTTTAATTAACACTAATTGTTGATCGCTCGTTGTGTGGCTCATAAAGGATTTGCTGAAAAGCAGATCCATGCAGCTTTGAGGGGAGCACATAACTTCTCATGTACTCAAGCTCATTTTATGTGCATTTTTCCATGCATGAAGAGGTGGTATCAATGTTATTTTTATTTGCATAATATTTATGGAATGTTTGGGGTATTTTAAGCACGTGGTGTGGCAGAACAGAGGAGACCCATGGATAAAAGCCACATCTAGCATGCATTGTGTGTTAGTGTTATTGGTTTATTTATTTATTAATTTCAAATGGCAGAAGAGTAGAATGTCCTTTGCAGAGAGGATGAGCAGATTTATCAATCTCTTATCTCTCTCTTTCTTCATCCTTCCTTCTCCTTTGTTCAGGTGCTCCTTTCAGCTCATTTTTGTATCTGTGGTTTTATTCCCTGACAGGCACTGCCTTTTTTTCCCCTTCTTACAGCTTGTTGGCTACAAAGAGGAGGAACTGACAGGTTTGAAATAAAAGTAATGATAGGTAATGGTTCATATAACTCTGCCAGTGCAATCAGAGAAAAGCACTCAAAGCACTTTTGTATGATAGTGCCAGTACAAAATAAAGTTAGCAGGTTCAGATGAGAACGAAATTAATGGTGTAAGGGAAGAATTTTGCCATTTTATTACAAGAAATAGTGATATTTTGGGATTAGAAATATGGGGTTTAATATTTATTGAGATTTTAATCCCACTTGTCTGCTTTTTACAGCCTTTATGCTGTTCTTCTATTTAGTTTCCTGTTCTGTAAATTCTAACTTTAGACTTGAACCCTGCTCCAGTTCTGTGGACCTGTGAATATGCCTGATGGCACGAACAAGATTGACATTTTTTAAAATATATTTTTACCTTTTAGCGTGTGAAAAAATAACAAACAAGACGTTGTAACAAAATAGGGATTTTTTTCAAATATCTATGCCATCTTTTTCAGCGAAAATGGGCAATGACTGCCTGTACTTGTCTGCATAAGTTTCATTGTCCTGAAATGTGAGTGATCACATGTAATAACATCCAAAAAGTGCCTATTTTTCAGTGTTCCACAAATGTTTCTTTTTAACTTAGCCTTTTGTCTTCACATTTGTATTATATCCATTTTTAAGAGAACCACTTTGTACTAGAACTGGTGACCCTACGATACTTTTACATTGCTGCAAGCCAGAACTGGCTACTTTCTGTTGCTATCATGGTCTGTCTTTTTAGGACAAGACAGTGCTTGTAACCAAGGTTTTATTTTTGTGCTGTTGTGATCCATGATGTTTATAACTAGAGAAACTGGATGTAAATTTTCCAGGTTTTATGAAGAAAATTAAATTTACAACATTTTAAATGAAATTTGTATTAAGAAAAGGGACCTTTGGTTTAGAACAGAATTGGGAAGCTCACTCCAGAACAACTGATAATATGGTCATTAGGACTGTGTTTAGAGTCCTTGGTCTGCCTAGTTTAGATGAGGACCCTGCATTTTTGGTGTCATATACAAACACACTCCCAAGTTATTTCTTCATCGGGATATTGAATATTAATCAGGTACGTTAGTGTTTCTCATTTCATCTTGGCTTGTTTTTGTTTGTGGTTTCAAACTTCAAAAGGTCGTAGTTCTATCCTAGTGCACTTGATCTTCAAAGAACTTTACTGACTTTAGATTTAATACTATGTGATGCCAAATATATCCTGTCCTGTTAGGTGTCGAATGCTTCTGCTTATACTTCCACTTTCACACTAGTTGGTTCTGTGACCTAATTAAATAATTTCCTGGCTGAATCCCTTGATTGTAAAAAGTGGTTCACATGCATTATACCTCGTAGTTTCTAATAAATTTGTTTTACCCAATCCTTTTAACATTTTTAAATAAGCCAATATATCGATGTCTTGGTTTTGGCTGGGATAAAATTAATTTCTTCTTGGTACCTGAAGCAGTGCTGTGTTTTGGATTCAGTATGAGAATAATGCTCATGACAAGCTGACGTTTTGGTTGTTGCTGAGTAGTGCTTATCCTAAGACAAGGACATTTCAGTTTCCCATGCTGTGCTGATGAGGAAGTGGCAGAGTAGCATGGCCAGGACATCTGACCCAAACTGGCCAAAGGGTTATTCCATACTGTTAAATGTCATGCCCATAATCCAGGAGGATTTGGATGATAGGGTCCAATTGCTGCTGGGGATGAGCTGGGCATTGGTCAGCAGATGGTGAGCAATTGTATTGTACATCACCTCTGGGGTTTTTTCCCCTCAGTTTTTACGTTTTTTGGGGGTATGGGATATTTTTGTTTAGGTTGGTTGATTTTTTGTTTTGGGGTTCTTTGTTTTGGTTCTGTTTTGTTTGGTTGATTTTTTTTTTTTTTTAAATTACTGCTATTATTATTCGTAGAATAATTTGGGTTTGAAGTGACCTGTAAAGATCACTGTTGAAGAGTGTTTTTGGGGTTTATCGGGTTTCCCCTGGGTCGTGGCTGTGCTCCTCGCAGTCTTAGAAGCTCGGAGTCCCTCTGCAGCCCTGCCCTGGTGTCTGGTACATTCCAGGAGAGCTGTTGGGTGATTGGCCGGGATCCCAATTTCTCCCACCCTATCCTGATGCCCTCTGTCTGTACCCCTCCCCTTTCCCCACCCCCATTTAAAAGGTGCTGCATGGCGCCCAAACCCCCACTTTTGTAGGGACACTGATTCTGGAAACAAACCGAAGTTTTCCCTGCGAAAGTCCTCCCTTTGTTCCTTGTCATTGCCATGCTTCAGCCAGGGCTGAGACCCACGGGACCAGGAGAGGTACGGAGAAGTACCCTTAAAGCTGGACTGGGGCAAGAGCTAACTGCATGGGACACAGAACCCCAGGAGCTACACCTAGCACCTGGCTTTAGATCACCTAACCCAATGGCCCTGCGATGCCCAGGGACATTTTCAATAATGTCAGGTTGCTCAGAGCCCTGTCCAACCTAACCTTGGATGTTTCGAGGGATGGGGCATCCATCTCAGCAACCTGTTCATTGTGTCACCAGCATCATTGTTTGTATCAGATCCTCATATCTGATCTAAATTGATCCATTTTAGATTCATAGAGTTGTTAAAATTGGAAAAGACCTCTAAGATCACCAAGTTCAGTTCTTAACCTAACATATACTGGCTTCTTGACCACTAAACAAGGTCCCCAGTAGCACATCTATGCATTTTCTGAGTACTTCTAGGGATGGTGTTTCCACCACTTCCCTGGGCAGCCTATTTCAATACCTGACTACCCTTCACAGAAGAAATTTTCCCAATCTAGACCTCCCTTGGTGCAACTTGAGGCCATCTCTTCTTGCCCTGTCTCTTGTCACGTGGGAGAAGAGCCTGACCCCCATTTGCTACAACCTCCTTTCATGTTGTTGTAGAAAGTACTAAGGTCCACCTTAAGCCTTCTTTTCTCCAGGCTAAGCACCCCCAGATCCTTCAGCTGCTCTCATGTGATTTAGCCTCCTGACCAGCTTCCTTGCCTTTCTTTGGACATGCTCCAGCACCATTTCCCCTCCTCCCAGGGTGGGTGAGGTGTGGAGTGAGGAAGTGACTGCATGGTACTTAGTTCCTGTGTGCAGCTAAACCACACCATTCTCACAGCTGCTTTCCCTCTTTCTCTGGTTTATTCCCCCCCTCTAATGCTTTTTCTTACAATTGTTCCTCTTAGCACATATTCCCAGACCAATTATTTTACATTTTTCTACACTCAACTGCATTTGCCATCTGCTGGCCTTATTACCAAAATGGTCCAAATCCTTTGAAATCTGATTGTATTACTCATTAATCAATCTAACTCTAATTTTAGTATCATTTACAAATCTGGAGATCTTACTGTGATTAATATTATGTAAACCAGTGACATGATGATTTGACTAATATTAAGAAGTATGTAAAACTTCCCTTCTACGGTTTGAAGGTAAACTTTGCCTTCAAATAGATTCCATTTTGTCACTATGTATTTGATCTTCAAGGAGCTGCATAGATGTGATCCTGCAAGGCACTGGCATTATTAAGAATGCTGAACATCTTCCAGTTATATTGATACTCTCTAGATTACATGAGGCTTATAAATTGATACAGTTTCACAGCACTTTGTGAGGTGAGTAGATATTTCCCTTCCAGGGACACTGAGGCAGAGAGATGTGACATATCACAGGATGTGGTGGAAAGTAATAGAAAAACAAAGATCTCATGTCTAGAACTTGATTTGTCAGTCAAAATCATCTGTCATAGCATTAACCATAAAATCTTGTAACAGTGCTTTCCCTCTGACTTGTCGATATTCATAGAAAAGACACATGCCAACTATCTGTTTAAGGAATATAAATGTCAAGTAGGTTAACTTTCATATTGATGAATGTGTAATTTTATCTATGGTTCATTATTGATTTTAGAATTAATTTTGTGATGGACCTAACTGCAGCTGGCAGCTTTGCAAGTTAAATTAACTGAAGATACCTCACAAGTTGGAATCATAGAGTCATAGAATATCCTTAGTTGGAAGGGACCCACAAGGATCAATGCTGGGTATATTGCAATTTTTAGTGTAATGACACTATCAAGTTGAACAACAGAAAAGGTAGCTGTTCTTACCAGTTGTTTGTTTCAAGAGGATGGCTTTTGCAGACTGGAAATGAGGTCTCCAAACAGACCCCGTTTTTCTCATGTAAATGGGAAGCAGAAATGCGCAGTGGAAGTGCCGGGCATCCCTGGTAGTGCAGCCTCTTAGCCACGGTGGCTTCCTTGTGATTAGCCACGTGTATGTGAAGTGGATTCTGGCTTCTGCATTGATTGACAGCCAAAGGAGGTATTTCCAGCCCCAAATTCAAGGAGCTCACACTCCATAGTTCTGCTGCATACCGAAATACAAGGGAATACTTGTGTATGGGAGAACTAGGGATCATGGCTCATGATCTGAATGTGCTGCTTCTCTTAAAAGCAGTGTGATATTTGATGCCCCTCCACATTTGTTTTCCATTATAGAAGAGCAATTTGTAATTTCCGGGGTGACCTGTAGGCACATAACTGCAGATTTATGGAACGAAAAAAGAAAACACAGCCTGGATTGGGCTTTACAGGTGACTTTCTTTTAACTTTAAGAGCTAAAATGGCTTAATTAAAGAAATACTTCAACCTGATTTGAAACTTGAGCATATTCAAATATGCCAATTTTAAAAAAATAATCAAAGTTTGCAGGGTGAAGCACTCACCAGTTCTTCTCCTCATAATTTTCTAAAATTCAATAATGTGATATACATCAGCAAATAAGAAATGAAAAAGGGATCATGATGAAGAGAATTTACATTATGTTTTCTTCACTCCTGGATATAAGTCATCTAGAAGACAAATGGCCCTTATTAGATTGAAATTTAATTTAAGGTTCTTATGAATGAACATTTTTGTCATGTTTTATCTATTGATATATAGTAGATTGAAGGACTCTTGAACTGATTTTTGTTTTTTAAAGCAATTTTGCATATAGTTAGTCATTACTAGGCATTAAGTCATTTTTCATTGTTTTGGGTTGTGTTCTTTTTCTAAATCTTTCCTGCTGCATAGAATAAAAATAAAGGAAAGAAGACATTAAACATGCGTAGGAGTTTATTTTCAGAACCATTTCCCCATAAATAATTATGTTCCTGTTAAACAGTGTTTGTTAAGAATGCCAGCTCTGATGCATTGTAGGTTTTGTTGCAATCTTAAATTTCATTTAACTGCTTGAGTACAAGCCCCTACTCAACCAAATGAGCCTTATTACACTCATTAGGGAAAAAAAAAACAGTTAAAGGAAATGCAATGTGCTGTAGCTGTGGTGTGATGGGCAGTTTCAGGTGCTGTAGTGGCTGTACAAAATGAGGTGAGCTGAGGACACTACATTAAATATCTGGTGGGCTAAAGAAGTAAGACTTAGTTTGCAAGAAGCTCAGCATCTGCCTCTGCATGATGCAGAGGTGATGTTTTTATTGTTTCCCAGTGGGAACTGAAAGAAGTGACTGTTTCACAGGAATAATTCTTTCCCCTTTTGAAATGCACACATTTCCTTGTCTCTCAACCATAACCCTTTAAAATGTAATTATGTGCTGTATGTATATGAACCCCTGGCTCTAGGCAAGTTGAAGCTGGCATTTTAGGAAGTGAACAAGACATTATAAACTCCTGACCTTTGCTGCCCATAGCTATTGCAGCTGAGGTTATCAAGCCGGTCAAGCAGCAAGTGCACATCCCAATTGAGGCTAACAGTCAAACAAACTCAGCAAACAGATGAAGCTGCTGATAAGAGACACCACTGAAGAAAATAATCACTCTCCTGAAGGCTCTGCCACAATTTCATTAAGGAAGTAAACACTATTCTTCGTTCTTTTTTACTTTCTTCAAGCATTGCTTTTGCAAAGAATTCATCCATTTCATCATCTCTCTAACAACACTGCTGAGATTATTTGGGCACATTCAATGGATATTGTACCTGGAGCTTTATTTTAGCAAAGGTCAAAGAATGACATGGGCATAGCATGAGTCTCTCTGTTCTTAAAGGAAAGGTCTTGGTCTTTGATGCGGGAATTTGTTTAATAAAGAAATATGTGTGTCTGGATGGCATGCTTGTTCCTCTCAGAAAAGGAATCAAGTATGATTTAACTGTATAGGTACAGGACTATGAGGAAAAAGACCCAAGTATTTCTTGCTCTTCCAAAATAACAATTCAACAAATTTCTTCCTTCAAATTTCCTCCTAAAATGCTAGCCTAATTGCTTCTTTCCCAGCCTAATTCTACAGGTCTTTTTCTTCCCCACAAGGCACTACAGTGTTCAGTTCTGTTGCATGCAATGCAGAGCTATGACTGCGTGGCATGACTTTCAGAAAGTTTTATCCTGTAAGAACCCAGTTTTTTGTCAGGACTCCTTGAACTGTGTGTGGTTACCACATGTGCCCTCACAAGGTGGGGTTGATATCCAAATGTAGTATTGCCTGATCTTAGAAGTATTTTTGGTGAGGACTCATGCAAGTAAGTCATTAGTGGTGCTCCTCAGGGGTCTGTGCTGGGGCCAGTTCTGTTCAATATTTTTATTGACTACATGGATAAGGGTATTGAGTCTTTCATTAGTAAATTTGCAGGTGACACTAAGCTGGGATCATGTCTCAATCAGTTGGAAAGTAGGAGGGCTCTGCAGAGAGTCCTGGAATGATTGGATGGATCGGCAGTGTCCACTGGGATGAAGTTTAATAAGTCCAAGTGCTGAGTCCTGCATTTTGGCCACAATAACCCCCTGAGCGTTATACACTGGGGACTGTGTGGCTGGACAGTGCCCAGGCAGAAAGGGACCTGGGGGTACTGGTTGACAGCCAACTGGACATGAGCCAGCAGTGTGCTCTGGTGGCCAGGAAGGCCAAAGGCATCCTGGCCTGGTGAAGACTGCGCCTTGAGTGCTGTGTCCAGTTCTGGGCCCCTCAGTTTAGGAAGGATGTTGAGATGCTTGCGCACATCCAGAGGAGGTCAACGAGGCTGGTGAGGGGCTTGGAACACAAATACTGTGAGGAATGGTTCAGGGAGCTGGGGTTGTTTAGCCTGGAGAAAAGGAGACTCAGGGATGACCTTATCACTCTCTACAACTCCCTGAAAGTTGGTTGTAGTCAGGCGGGGTTGGTCTCTTTCACCAGGCAGCAGCTGACAGAACGAGAGGACACAGTCTCAAGCTGCGTCAAGGGAGATATAGGTTGGATATTAGGAAAAAGTTTTTTACAGAAAAAGTGATAAAGTTCTGGAATGGTCTGCCTGGGGGAGTGGTGAAGTCACCATCCCTGGATGTGTTTAAAAAAAACTGGATGTGGCACTGGGTGCCATGGTTTAGTTGAGGTGTTAGGGCATGGGTTGGACTTGATGATCTTGAAGATCTCTTCCAACCTAATGATTCTGTGAAAGTTTTATAATAGGAAAAGAGGTTTCAGTTATGGTGGGAATAAATGTTTCAATTTCTCTACCTGTCTCATTTGCATGGCCTGAAATAGAGCCAGTGATCCAAGTCACTATTGAGGAAACATGGGGAAAGCTGTCTTTTAACAATGTAGTAATGTTTCCTCAGGTGCAAGGAGGGTCAGAATTCTGAGTAGTCAGTTTTCTGTCTTTGTTAATATCACTGTTTTAATCTCACTTTGGAAGCAACAGGTTGGTTGTGTTGCTGCTCTGTCCTTCACTTGCTCAAGGAAACCTGAGTATCATGATCGACAAGGGTAGAAGAAGATTCTGTAGTGTCTTCCCACTCTGCTCTTCCAGGATTGAAAGAACAGCAAAGACCCAGGTGAAGGTTTCTCAATGATCAAAGAAACTGAGTTGCTATGGCGTCTGAGTGTAATAGTAGTTGTCATTTCGTGGGTTGAAAAAGAGGCATGAGAGGGATCTTCAGGAATCCCAGTCAGTGAATCAGAGGAGATAAACCTTGAAGTCTCCAAGAGTGTAGTCACCAAGTTTGTTTCCGCAGTCAAGCGTGGTATGCTAAGGTTGAGGAATTCCAGCAGGACCTCAGGAAGTGCTGGGGTGGAGGGGCAGGAAGGCAGCAGATCAACCTTCAGAACAGATTAAAGTGGTCTAATGGATCTAAGTAAAAGTCACTCAAACCGTTCCCACACAATGCCAGCTCAGAACAAGCAGTTGCAACACAAGAGGAATATCTCAGAGTCAGTTGAGAGATTGCTGAAATTGCTGGCTGAATGCGTGGCAGCCAAAAGGACCAGCAAAATGGGGTCATTAAAGTAAGACAGAGGGCAGGATCTTGGCACTGTATGAAGCCCTGGTATTTTACACAGCAGGCAGTGAACTTGTACAAGCTCCTTTCAGCATGTTCCAGAATCAGACAATTGCAGCAGATTTGCAAGAGATTAGATTAAATAACATACAAGAGGTCTATAAATGGATACCAAAGGGTTAGGCATGGATGTATCCTTTAGCCCCTCTTATGCAACCCTTTCAGATGTTGAAAGAATATTATAGGAATGAGTTGCAGGCAGTGTTACTCTTTCTTGTGTTTTCTAAATAGCATTTCCTACAGTCGCTCTCAGGGACAAGATCATGGGCTAAATGGACAACTGAAAAGATGCTCCACTGAGACATGAAAAGGATGAGTAACAGGATGGTGGGCAGCACAAATGTCATGATGGGCACAGAGGTAGGGAATGAGAGTACTGCTCCCTGAGTTTGCAGGATGGAAGCAGTGAAAGAAGAGGTAGGCCAAAGACGTGAATGTATGCAGTGGAAGATGTGCTGTTAGCAAATTTACCATCCTTAATAAGCTGTGCACACTGAGCAGTGCTGATTGCCCCTCTGAATGCATAGAAGGGGTCCAGTAAGGTCCAAAATGAGAGAAAGAATAAAGATAGAATATAATAAATCTCCGAGCTAATATACAGTTTTAATTGGCCTTGATAATACTTCAGTTCCTCTAGAAATGAAAAAAAAAAATTTAAAGTAGCATTGCTACTGCTAAGATATTAGGACTCGTAAATTATCCAGTCAGTTACTATAGCTTCAAATGTACTTTTTATAAGCATTAGTAAGTGACAGTTGCTGTGCCATCTGACTGATGCAAAGGTGAGGAAATAGATTAGAGGCTTAAGCTTCCATATAAATTATATAAAAGCTACCATGACCCAACATTTTTGGGAAGCCTAAATGCTACCAAGTGAAGAAAGACCAAAACCAAAGTGGTAGTTTAATGAGCTTGATCGAGCTGACTTTTCTGTATCTGGTCAGCTTGAGGTGCGAGGGAAATATTGCAGCATTCAGAAAACAAGTCCATGAAGCAGAAGATCAGATTATTTATTTATTACATCCCATTTCTAAATAGTCTCTTATCTGGGCCCAAGCAGGCCTGGTGAACCTCCAAATAGCATTTGCCTGTGCTAAAGCACACCTGCAGTGTTACAACTCCCAAGGTCAGTGATGTTTAGTACCACAGCATTCAGAGAGGCTCACAAGTACCTGACAATAACAGGATTGTCAGTCCCCTGCATTCACAGGCACAACATTGACTGGCTTGGTGCTTAAGCTGATACGTGTGCTAACAATGTAAAATGAAACTTTCTCCATTTTTGTACTCCCAGCTTCTCCTAAGTTGGCTGGTGCTATTGGCTGTCAGATTGATGCTGTGATGTGCTTTTGATGCTTATAGGAGCCCCCTCTGGACTGTGTAACTAAGCGATAGGACACACATTCATGTGTCCCTGTCATATGCAGCTTGCAGCTTCACTTAGCTTCTGAGATTGTAATTTTCTTTTCCTGCCTCTGTTTACTGACTTTATTCTCACAGTCCCCCCTCAGTTTAACTGATTTTCTTTGATTTTGTATGTTGCACTATTGTAATTTATATAGGCAGCTATGGGCCATTGCTTCTCTTGGAGGCCAGAGAGAGAGAGAAGCAAGAACACCAGAGCATTCCGTATTTTCTTTGAGACAAAGCTACTCTCAGTTCTTGTGGAAACAGTGTGAGCAGCTCCCCAATCAACACCACCTTATCTTGGATAGGCAGAAAAGAGAACATCCTTAATAATTTTATCAGTTCTACCTTGCCCTATTAACAGCTCTGACTGATTTCTCTGCTTCCAGAGGAAATGGAACTGTCAGAAGGAGAGGCTGTACAGCTACACACAGTGTTTTCCACCAGGGCTTTAAATTCAAAAGAGCTTGCAGTAGATTTGTCCTTCTCTTCTGAGTCATACCAGAGCTCTACATAGTCAGCATAATGTTTTCTAGATGTTTCAGTCTGAATTCTCTGCTTACTATCAACCCTGGGGAAAAAATTTGTTCAGAGACTTTGGACCAGATCCCCAATATATGTTGCAGAATTTTAAGGTTTGCCCTCATAGTGTTGAGGCCACCTGGAGCAGGGTCTATAAGATCTAGAACATGACTGAGCTTTGGATGTGTCTCCAGTATCAAATGTAGTATGCCATGACATGCCAGAGCTATGCCATGCCATGCCTTGCCTTGATAGTAGAAGTATTTTATTTTATTCTTCTCCAATGGATTTAGAACTCCTATGTGTTGTAGCAGCTAGTGACAGCCAATCAAAGTAATAGTTATTATTCTAACCACTGGTATTGTTGAGTCAAAATTTGGTTAAATTTAAGTTATACAGTGGCTAAAGTCCTAAAACTCTGTCCTTCACTTCTGCCAATATTTCTGTACAAGGAGCTTTTCTGGGGTTATACTCAGTAGGAGTTTAAAAAATGAACTGCTGCGATATTCTGTAAATAAAACTACAAACTAAGGCTATGCACGAAGAAGAGACTATTTCTCTTACCTGTGTCTTATATATGGATTTTAATCATTTCATAAATATATGATATGCTAGTAAATATAAGTGGGTTCTATTTAAAAATATATTAGCTAAAAATGTTGTTATGCTGTAAGAGAGTATTTTTCAGTTGTATTTTGAGGAAGAATTAGGTGTTATTGTCTCCCCTTTGTCTAGATTCCTAAACATGGTATGGAGAAGATGGCATGCATTTCTCCTTTACAGCATGGGGTCCATTCTCTCCTTTTAGAGCAGTGGAGGGAACAGGGAAAAACTCCTGCAAGGACAGACAATTAAACCTGCTAAAAGTAGAAGGTTGTGTGCAAGGGATCTTTTTATTTCTTGGCCTTTTTTAATCTGCTAATGGAAGATTCTGTGGGTGTACAACTACTAACAGCCACATATAAACACTGCTGCAGAATTTCAATATCCCTGCTGCAAATTTTAGGCCTGTGCTATAATTTCAGGGCTTCTGGCTTTGTATATCCAATTATAGATCTTATTTTGGTGTTGAAGTTTCAGCAGGTGGCTATAGTAAGCACAGATCTAGCTAATTTTTATATATGGAATCATAAAACCAAATGATAGAGACAAAGCCTGGTTGTAAACACTGATTTAGTCTGTTTTCCTATTAAAAAGAAAAGGCATACAAACCCTTATAGATTCGGAGCCCTTTGGACAAAGGCTAAAATTATATAAAAACAATCTGTGCTCCACGCATAGACAAACATTGCAGGTATGTCAGAAATGATAAACAAATTAATTGTGTTGCAACTGTACATAATCTCATGAACTGTTCTCCACTGAAGTCGTAATTAACTGACTGCGTGCGCAGAGCTGCCCAGTGGTGCTTCCTAGCAGCACTTATCATTAAGGACCTGGCATTAGGTGAGAATGGTTTACACAGAGCCAGTTAGAAATTGTAATTTTCATCAGACAGTACAGTACTTTTGTCTGTTCTGATTAAGAACCACACTCATTTTCTAGCTTAAGATACAGTGACAAGTGTCAAAGCAATTTTTTCATTTAGCAACATATTGAAGTATCAGTGTTATCCGGTACAAACAGGAAAATCATAATCCTAATGCAGCAAATGACAATTATATCTATTCTTTATGTCCCTAACCTGGGATTTCTGGACAGTAAATTTGAAAGCTATGTAAATTGAATAGCTGAATGATCTTTTTTCTGCCTCTAATACTGCTCCTATTTGAAGGGAAAATTATCTCCAGTTTTGTGTTGAGTATTATTTTAGCTAACTAGTCAAGGGAAGTAAATGGTAAGAAATAATATTGAATTTTCCAATGCCACATGCTAATTCAGAGACAGAACAAAGGCATTTAAACATTTTTGTAAGTAGTTCAAAGGTAATCTCTCTAGTGATCATGTAAAATTTAGACTTCAGCATGAGTATGCTTATGAAATGCCTTCAGATATCAGCCCACATTACAATCTGCTATTTTGTTTTGAATGAATGTGTCGTGACTAGAAGTTTAAGTGGTAACTACAGATAAGATTGAATTCAGTGCTTTAATGATATCCCTTTTCAAGTTAGCTGCTGGAAATATTTTCATTTAATTTGCTGAAGTCCATTGAGAATATAATTTTATTTTGCTTTACATAAAATTAACAAACTTGTGATGTTCAAAAGCCAGTGCCAAAATCTTAATTAAAGCAGGCTTTTTTTTTTTTTTAGTCTTAAGCATGTTGTCTGGAAAAGAAGCATCCTGTCTGAAATAATTTTATCTTTGATCTTTAAATACTGAGACAAATTCAGTTGGAATATTTTGCATGTGTTTCAATTGTGTAGAGTATTTGGGTTTCTTGCTACTCTTCTAATACATTGTAGCATAACACCATTAATTTAGAAGAGTGCCCTTGCTGAGTTTTGTCCCAGAACATTCATTCTTATTTTCCCTGGTGGGATGGAACTGGGCTTCATTAGTTTTCAAAAATTTTGGTCAGTCTGGTATGGGATACTGTATTTGTCTTGCTACTACTAAGATCAGTTCAGCATCAGTATTTTAACCTTTATGAAATGCACGTTTAGCTTCTGGTCTGTAGGAGTGCAAAAGTCTTTTGAGTAGTATTGGCATGGTTTCACCATGCAGAAATGGTGTGTGTGGGAGGACAGGAACTGAAAGTTAGAATCCAAAGAGATCAAAAGAAGGATATACATATCTTTTTGTCAAATCTGAAATAGCATCTTTTTGATCCTGTAAAGGACAGGAGGAAAGCAGTGAACTGAGATTGGGGGAGCTGGCACAGCATTTCTTCTGATCCTTTCTCTGCCATCCTCTGGGACAGAGGCAAGGTAAAAACAGACTCAGGTTTGCCCTGTTCGTTGTCAGAGCTGGCCACACGTGAGCTTGGTTTGGTTTTAAATTGAAGTGTCCTCTCTCTTCAACAGTCTTTGTGGAAGAGGTTACATGGATCCATATGGGTTTTAACAGGTCCAAAAAATGGAACCTGCACGTTTTTTTTTTAACCATGAACAGAGCTACCTATGTATGCTGGAGCTGTGAAGGAGAGCTGAAGCTGAGACACAAATCTTGTAGTTTTTGTTCTTAATGTAGATTTTTAATTGGATTTTTGTGTATGGTTTTCAGATAAAATCCTTTCAAGAAATCCGTTAAATCTAGATGCTGCATTGCCCCAGGCCCATACAGCAGTGGCATTTCCTAAATTTTATTTCGTTTGATACTTCGTACAGTACTCCTGAATAATTTTGAAATGAGGAATAAGGATCCACTAATTTGCAGTCCTTACTAGGACAGCTTCTTTGGACTGTTGCCTCCAAATAATCCGAGTAGCAGTTGACATATGAACCTAGTTGGCAAGGATGCCAGTGTAGCTATTTCTTGACTGTGATGCTAAGTAAGACAGTGAAAGCATTTCCTTACTGCCAGCTTTTCATTGTTATTTGCCCTAGAGTCACATTCAAGTAGCTTTCAAAAAACATGGAAAATAAATCAGTGTTGTTTGAAGATAACTGATTATTTCATATGTAGATAGGATTTTATTATAGATAATTAATGTGTTTATTTGCTTTGAGTAGTCTATATTAAATACAGAAGTTTTCTATTAGGATAAAAAAAGGGGGGAAAAAAACCCCTGAAACCCCAAAAGCAAGCCCACCTCTAAAAAACCTCACCTCAAGTCCCTAGATATTTTCCAAATTAAATTTCATCTCAAGATCACTAGCAGATAAAAATGTCACTCAAATCTATTGCAGCCAGAACAGAACAGTTCTAGAGACTGCACACAATTTTCTGAGTTATTCAAGAACATGTTCCAGATATGTTTTTATAACATGAAGATGTTTTGTGACTGAAGATGACCCTCCATTCTTTCTTTTTCTGCCTTGTTATACATTTCTTGAAGTTTTCAGGGCATTAGATGCTGAGTGCTGAATATTACCTGGTCATAAACTGCAGAGCCTTTGTTTGTGACACAGCATAAGGAGGTGTCTGAATTTGGAATAGCAAAGCCCAGACCTTCAGTGTAGAGCAGCACTTGCACTGTTTGCATGCCTGCGTGCATCTCTCTTTCTGAATGTAGTGCTCAGTGTTAGATCTTTGAGGAAGTGCATGGCCTCAGGAATAAAAAAATCCTCAGGGATTTTTTAGGCTGACTTGGGTTAATCTGATAGTGATTGTGGGATGAAATTGACCCTTCCTGGGACATACCCTTGTGGTATATATTTTAAAAGCTTAAATGTTCTTAAACTCATGCCTGTTAGAGCTTTACTGAGCAAGTGGGTTGATCAGTCTTTATAATTTTGTATTCTAATTTGTTGAGTTGACTACCTATCTTCTTGCTTGCAAAGAAAGCTTGGTGAGGTGTCCCAGTTTACTAAAGTGATAACAGCCTTCAATGTACTGTTTTTGTAGGGACCTGAGGTTGCAGGAGACCCCCATTTTCTACCTGTCTGCCCACTTGGAGAGAGAAGTCCTTCATCCTTAGAAACTTAAGAAAACCAGCACTGTTCTTTGACTCTTCTTCTCTGAAATTTTCAGAACTTCCATTGTACTACAACAGGAGCACTTAAGCAAGTCTAAAAGCTTGAGTTTTTCTCTCCCCAGACTTAATGGGTCTGTCCCTTAGTCCTCATTTTTCCCCAGACTTTGCTTCTAGATATGTAACAGTAAACTCTAAAAAAGGAAGTACATTGATGAAGTTTCACCCATGAAAATCCTGGAGTGTAAGACTCCTTGAAACTGCATTTTGCCAGACTTACAAAAGTAAGATGGGTGTGTGAAAACTGTATTAAGAGCCCTTATGGAGCAGAATGCAAGGGGGAAAGCATGAGGTCACACCATGAGCAATGAAAGGGAAGTGGCAATGTTGGTGTTCCCTGACTGACTGGAGATAATGGCTGTGGATACAAAAATTTATTGATAAGTGCAGAATTTATATGGGTTTGGCATATGCATGTTACTGTTGAACTGGGACAAGGACATGTATTATATTGGGCCAGACAGGCTGTAGTTAAGATTTTTGGGAAAACCTGTGAGAGAACATATACACTTCATAGAAATCTATGATCAGTCGTCTCCTTTGAGATTCATGTCATGATGGTTGCAACAAGTATGAAAAATTGCATTACTCAGGCTGTAACTGTGAGGGTTCCAGTACTGTATTTGTTACACATGCTATGCATGAGGATGAGACATTAAAAATAATGTCAAACCACAGATAGAAGTTATTTCTAAAGGCCTTTTATTTTGTAACAGTCTAGTAATTTTTGAGAGACCATAGTGTGTAATAAAACCAGTCTCTCCCCTTTACACTGTCCTCTGTTAAGGTAGAAAAACCTCCTAAACTACATGCTGTATTGAGATGAGTGTTTTTGTCTTTGCTGCAGTCTGAGATGCTCTTACTCAGCACAGCATAGCAAGAGGTGGCTGCCAGTGCTGGGGCTGTGGAAACAGTGAGAAAGCCTTGCATCACAGACTGGACGTGCCGTGTGGGTGTGTTCTGTGGGCTCCCTGGTACATTGCTCACCGAATCTCAAGAGCAGAACATCACATTGATAATATAGACTACAGAAAAAAAAAATCTTCTAAAGATGGATTAAAATCAGTTGCTTTACATCAGTGTGATTCTCTTCTATCTGGCAAACCCTTTTGTGCAGAAACAGTCTTTGATCAGTGCAGACCCTATATATAATGTATATAGTTCTATTTCTGGCTGTATGATCTTCCAGGAATATTTCTTCAACAACTGCTACATACAATACTGACTTTGGCTTTAAAATCATAAATATTCCTGTTTGAAATTGTTGTACTGTGATTCATTTTATATAAGCTACAGTATCTTTTCTAACTGATACTCAAGTGCGTGTTCAAGTTTCTCAAGAATATCTTGTTTGCTGCAGGGAAATTAAACTCTGTCTTTCTATCAAGTACATGCAATCAAATATCTGACTGAGTTGACATTTTAGCCAGCTTGTACAGCATGTTCTCTGCTGTGACTGTAGGTGAGACATTCTCTGCTCGGGTAGGATATCTTTGTGTTAAGCTACATGCATGGGGTCAGGAGTAAAAGCAGCACTTGTCTTGCAAAATACGCTATTGAGCTGTATTGATTTCTCATTTAGCAGTATTGGGTGTTCACCCTGGAAATCCAGCTGGGTTTCTAGTTGCTCATGAGAAGGCTGATTGGTATTATGTTATCTAATGAGTACATATAGACTCTAAGGGCTTATGCATGTTTTATGCGCTCTGAACAAACCAGAAAAGACATCTATATAAAATAATAAACTGTCCAGCAACTAAATAATGGAGGTTTCTAGACCATTCAAGTAAGTTATTTTTCTGTTTTTGGAAGGCAGAAATAATAAACAGTGGATTAGCAGTTTGATTCTTTGACTGTGTTTTAAACCAGCTGTGTACTTGAAGATTCTGCAGTGTAAGATAAAACAGCAGAAGGATACGATTAGGAAACCTGATAAATCAGGTTAAGCCTACGTGGCTAGAGCCTTCAGGTCCACTTGATTTGGTCTCTGATTCAGGTTTTGGAGTTATATAACCACCCAGGAGTTCCAGATGTCTGCTGAGACTTTTCTGCCTTTTCGCTTTCCAAATATTTCTCAAAGGCAGTGCTGGCACAGCTTCTTAGGGACACTTATTGCTAGCTGCCCTGGCTGTGGGACTGTAGGCCAGCACCCTTGCTTGTCTCCATTTTCCATGATGTAGATATCAATGGCAGGTGTGTGATGACTTCCTTTTAAGTGAGGTCACGCATCTAGTGATGAGTTCAAGCTGGACAAAGTGTTTTTTGAAAACCAAACCAACAATTAGCATTCTGGATTATAGAAGGTCAAAGTGGTTTGTTCTGAGTGCCCAAGTAAAGCGCTTTCAGAAATATAGTGATGGAACACTCACATTTCTCACTGAAATTCATGAAGAATTTTTTTCATTCCATCTCCTGCTTTTTAGTTCATATGGTTCCTTTGATCCTTGCTGCAAAGAGTGTTCCTGACTTTGAAAGTTGATGTCCAGTTGTGCATGTGTGGGAAGAGGGGAGTGTTTCCTTCACTACTAAGGTATGCTTTTATGAGTGGGAAAGTTCATTCTGTTTCTAAGGACAGATTGCATATCACATCAAACAGGACATGCACATTTTCAAGTGTTTATCCTAATTTTAATGTAAGAATTTTGACTCAGTCATTTGTCTTAAAAGTTATACCAAAACAAGTAGGAAACTGGAGACATGAGCTGTAATTGTAGCAGCATTGCCAAATGTTTTCACATTCTTTCTTCATGAAGAATGCCCAGGAAGATGTTGACAAGGAATATCAGCAGTCTAGCCTGGCTGTGCAGTATTAGTCATGTAATAGCTATAAAAGTAAATCCTTCCGTGGTATTCTTGTCCAGATTGGACATATAATCCATATTTTTTAGGTTCAGATTTGTTTTAATATCTGAGAATTTATGATTTCTTGGTCATACTTTACATTTTGGGAATGGGCTTGGACTTGAGTCTGTGTTACAATGGAAAGGATTTTCCCCTTATTTAATGAAAGCTTTGTTACTATTTATTAAAGGAGAGCTGTGCTTAAGAATACTTCATGTAAGTGCTGTATTATAAAACCTTCATCTTCAAGCAATCCAGAGAGAAAGTAAACTACTGAAACAGAGAAAGTGATTAAGGGGGAGCTGAGGAAGTTATTTGCAGGGACAGGGAAGAGAGGGAGACAACAGGCATTCAGAGTGAGAGGTGCTGTGAAGAGAGAGATTCTTGGGGTGAACTTGCATGTAAATAACACTGCTATTTCAAAAGGTTTATGTTTGGTTTTATGTAGTTTTGAAATACTATACTTACAACCTCTGTACACTTTGTATTGATGGAACCTCACATAATCTCACTGACGGCTGTGCATCCTCTTTAATATAGAGAAAATGGATTGGAGTGCAAATGAGATAAATTTGAATTTTCATTTTAAATGACAGCTGCTGTTAATGAAATAATGATTTTTATGGGAATAAGTACAGCTAAGTCAAAGACAATATGGAACAAACTGCACACTTCTACAGATTGTTTGATTACGCTGTCCAATAGGAAAGCTATTCCATTGTTTTCATAGTACTTTGAATCCCTTAGAAGAAATTATGTACATTATAGCTGTCCCAGAGTGCGTGACAGCACAGGATTTTTATTATAGAAACAATTTATTATGTAAATAATAATTAATATAAATTATTATTCTATAATAATTTTCAATTATTGTAGAAATAATTGCATAATGAAGCTTAATATAAGCATGGTGTCATTGTAGAAAAATGGTGATTTTGTAAAATGGGGCCTTTATAAGTTGCTGCAGTGGAAATAAAATAACAAGAATGAACATCCAAGCTTATCACTTATAGAGCAAATAAACTGCAGAAAGAAAACCAGTATCTTGGAGAAAAGAAGGATTTAGAGGATTCTATGGAGAATTTTAGGCAGTCAGAATTGCTATTATATAATCAGTAAGTCCAGCAGTCAAACTATTCCCAAGCATTAGTTGTTTTGATTTCATTTCACACAATCAAACTGCATTTTGCTAGCCACTAATGGTGGGGCTTCAATAGCTGGACAGATGACTCTTTGTCCTGCCAAATGTGTTTTCATCTCTGCTATCACCATCTGCTCCTCTAAATCGGAGAAGCATTGTTAGTGTCTTTTGCCAGATGTGGTTTGAATCTCTCGCTTACTCTGTGGTAATAAATGTGCTTTTATAGGCAACTGAAGGGGTGTCAGACTTAGTTTGTATAGGTGAGATAAGGTTTGCAATG
This sequence comes from Irena cyanogastra, assembly GCA_013397155.1. Taxonomy (NCBI): domain Eukaryota; kingdom Metazoa; phylum Chordata; class Aves; order Passeriformes; family Irenidae; genus Irena; species Irena cyanogastra. Next base: position 209,919 of record VWZV01003535.1, read on the forward strand.
CTGCTGCTGCTGTTGAAATGGAACTGAAAAAGGTGACACCTGGACATAGTGTATACCATGTACTCATAGTGGAGTTATGCCTGCCTGTCAGTGTCATAGAATGTTTGCAAAAAATGAAGCTTTAATGGATAAACTTTTTCCAAATAATTGAAGGGAGCTTTTTGCACTTCAAAATTTAGTGAACTTTTTTATTGTTTAGTGCATGGAACATTCTTAAGCTACTACATATATTTCAAAGTAAAAAGAGTAAATATCACTTCGTTCATAATAACTTGTAAAAAATTAAATGAATTCTGCATTTTTTATGTTATTAGATGGAATAATTTTCAGATTGAAGAGCTCTTAGATTTGATTGGCAGTGCATTCAATCTCTAGAACAAATTGCTTTCTTCCTGGATTCTTCTTCTTTTTCTTTCCTTATTTTCTTTTCACCTTTCATTCCACCTCTGGATTTCATGTTGACATAGGGTAGTATTACTCATTTGCTCATTTTCACCACTGTGACTTGGGGTACTTGCTGAAAGCCCTAAAATGAGGAAGAAGTTCAAAGTTTAGGCAATTAGGGAATGTTATTTTATCTGTTTTTATCTTTATGAGCCCATTACAGTGCATATCCAACCTGCAGTGTCTCCCTTTAATTCCCTGAGAGGACTCCAGTGTGCTCTAGGTGGAACCAGCAGGCTGCCATAAGTTGTGGTCACAGTGGCAGAGCCCTTCCCTTTTCACCTTCTCTTAAGCACAGCCATCAGGTGACATGGTGACATCTCATCTCCAGGGGAAACAGTGCAATCCTTCTCTGGCTGAATTTAGGCATAGATAGTAGCCCTACAGTCTGGCCTTTTGTACTAAGAAAAATGTCCCACAGCTCTATTTCCTTCTTTGGCAGCCAGAGACTGGTAGCTGATTAGAGTGACTGAAACTTTTTCTAAAGAAACTTGTTTTTTTTTTTACCTTAGGGTATACATACTGTTACTATTTAACCCCTATTTCTGATTGTTATTAACATATTTTGACTTTCTTTGCCTTAATCTTTCTTTTACTCCTTAGCCATCTGGGGGCAGGAGGAATTCAAAGGGACTCTTGGGACAACAGCCGTTACCCTTCCTTTTTCTTAGGATGTATTTTCAGTGTCTAAATTTTTTCAAGACAGTAGTGTAACTCAATCTGGCTCAGTGAAAAACATGTGGCCTAGCTCTTGTCATCTTCCTCATGCACAGATTTCTGCTTCAAATAAATGCTTTCTTTCTGATTTTTTTTTAAATTATGATTTGTTCCACATCATTCTAGACTAGCAATTTAATAAGGGAGTAAAACTGAAATGTATAGTGTGATGTATACTTAAAATACAGGTAATACCTCAGTCTTCACTTTAGTGAGTAGGGCTTTCTCTCATTGCAGGAGTCTTTTAAAATAGTAAAGTTTGGCAAAAGAGAAGAAAATGTGACTGTATAGCCTAAACTCAGAATGGACTCAAGTTTTGTGTTATCTATAGTAGAGCACAACACTGAGTATCAGATAATAAATGGACAATAAATGTGATCATTAATCAACACATTGGTTTATTTACATATTTATTTTGTCACCTCCTTGCTCCTTTTCTTAGAGGGGAAAAAAGTCTGGTCCTATAAATTCTAAGCAAATAATGTCCAGGCAAACAAAACCTATTCTATAGCTGTTGTTTATAAATCACACACCATATAGTCAGTCCCTTCTTGGCATTCTGAAATCATGGTTGTTTTTCTAATGTGCTGATGGTGAAGGTAATTATTCAACAAACCAATTTCCATTTCATCTCTGTTCCATTGATCATGTGTGTAAATTATAAAATTGCTTGCTTTGCTGTATGCTGTCTGAATCCCAGCCACCTCTATATATGTTCATTTGTGGTAGTCTTTCCTGGATTGTCTTCGTTCTAGCCAGACTAAATTGTTTATTCCAGGTATAACTGACATTGCTTACTTAGCAGTTTGTTTGTAGTATGTACACTTAACTAGGATTTCTCACCAGGAGTCATTTAGTTTCAGTTTACAGATAAATGTCTGACCCTTCAGGGAGATAAAGATGGAGTGTCTTATGCTAGGTGCTGAATGTTTTAAATCTTTAATTAAATGTATAGGAATAAGCTTAGATAATTCAGTTCAAGCTTTCTGCAGATTTAATTTCTTTTGTACTAATAGATTTATTTAGGTCTAAGAGGAGTCTGGCCCATAGAGAACTACTATCCGTGTTACAATTCCTAGGGGTTTTTTTCTTCTGTAATTCTCAGAATAGGAATTTCTAAAATTGAAGAAATACAATTATGACAAACTTGAAGTGTGGCTTCAAATACTGTTTGCTCAACTAATATGTCTTCCCATGCAATAATTACAATAGACAACATAAATAAGCACACAAACCCAAAAAGAACAGCTTGTAGGGGGGGTGTTTTTTCTAATATAATACATTATTAAAAAACCTGTTTTGTGTTGGTCAGTGCAGTGTTAATGACAGAGCATCCTTTTTCTATGACTGATACTTGATTATCATTGGAATTTAGCAGACAGAGCACTACACAGTAAAGCTAGAGTTCTACTGTTATAAGAGATAATACTAGAGACCTGTCCCAGCATATCTTACTAAACTTTTCTGAGATGATTTGTGGTATAAAAAGAAGAGGTTTATAATCTTGAAATGTACAAAAATTAATTTGCTTTGAATAGAGCTGTGAGAAACATAGCCATTAAGTGGCTCAGAAAGAACAAGGTTTATGGTCTGGGAGGGAAAAATAATCTCCCAAAAAATTAGTTTTCTGTGGTATTTGAAAAGCTAATTGCATATTGACATATGCAATCAAGTTACACAGAAACCCGGAATTTTTCAGCAGGTAAAGCATCAGACTTGAGGAGGTTATGGCTGTATGCGGGAAAAGTCCAACAGGGTCCAGTCACTTATGTCAGTTACAACAGGTATTGCTTTCTGTAACAGAAACAAAAAAAGTAGTGGGCTTGAGAGTTTAGGAATTTGAAAATAGAGCATGGCTATCTTTCAGCTTCTCAATTAAATTCTGTCTTAGCAGTGGCTTTTAAACTCTAGGTATTTGCTGTTCACAAAATCTTGCTTATATGTAAAAAAAAAATAAAAAAATTAGAGATAGTCTGGTTGTAGCAGTGTATGGCTTTGGAATAGAATGGCAGGGCAAAACTGTCTTCAGCCAAAGCCTGTTGGCACACCCACAAGTGTTGTGTGTTTTATATTTTTTTTTTCTTTTTAGTTTTCAGCAGCAATGGCATTTGAAAGGTTTGGGTTCTGGCTGGTAAAGGAATTACTATGTCTGATGTCAAAACACTGGAAAAATGGTGTTGTGCAAAGTCTATTGCTTAGGCAGTTGATGGGACCTAGCATAACCAAGAGCTGTACTAATGGAGTTGGAAAGTGTTTTGGAGACTGCCCAATCCTTTAACCATGTCTTTCACTGCTGGGTATTGAAGGTAAATGTAGTTTTGAATTTTAGCCAGCTCATTTCTCCTTGTGTGAGAGACTTACTCTGCTGTCTTTGCAAGGTGTGTGTTCATTCTCTTCACTACCCATAAGACACATGGAAGGGCTTAATGTGATTTAAAAAGAAATAGGATTAGCCAAACTATGAAATCTTAAAGGATTTGAACAGCACTGGAAAAAGGCACTATCAGCAATGGAAAATACTTTTTAGTTTAACTGTCTGTAGCCACAAGTATACTACAATGAGCTCAGAGTAAGTACAAAGCATCCCAACTTTGCACAATATTTTTTTTGCCTTTTAGCCACTTTTCAGTTCTGATCAGTTAGAGAAGGCATTCCAGTTTGTGACCTGGAGTTACTCCTTTGCCATGTTGTGCTGAGATTCGGGAGAGATTTTTTAGCACCTGACTGATGGAATTCTTGTATGAATTTTTTCTGTCATGGCTTTTCTTTATGTAAAGTGTGAAAGAGGGGAGAGATCCTCATTTTGCTGACACTCCTTGGGGGATACTGAATATTAATACTAATATTTTTAAGAATTCTCGCATGCAGCAGAAAAAGGGGCCCTGCATGCATCTTCTGAAACACTGACTCCTTTTGTGGTCCTGAAAGTCATCCTGCTTTGCTTGTGATGTAGCATTCACTTTTTGTCTCTAATGAACATATAAAAGTTGTACAGCACTGACATGGTGAATACTAAATGCTATTGGATAAGAAATTATGTTTTATGGGCTACACTTGCCACGTTAGTATATCCTCTGTGCTTAGCAATCTTTCTAATGATGGGGAGGCTTCAGACTGAATGCTCAGATTCAGTTATTGTGCAGATGTCCTCCCTAACTCCATCCATTGGTGCACTTATAATATCATAGAATTGTATAAAAATGGTTTGGGCTGGAAGGGACCTTAAAAACCTTCTAGTTCAAACTACCCCCACCCATTGACAGGGAGCCTTCCACTGTACTTTGGGTTGCTCAAAGCTCAGTCCAGCCTGGCCTTGAACGCTTCCAAGGATGGGGCATCTACAATTTCTCTGGTGAATCTGTTCCAGGTCATCATCCTCACCATGAAGAATTTCTTCCCAATGTTTAATCTAAACCTGCCCTCTCAGTGTAAATCTCAGTGTAAATCCCTCTCTGGCTTTCTTGTAGGCCATCTTTAGGAGCTGAAAGGCTGCTATAAGGTCTCCCTGGAGCCTTCTCTTCTCCAGGCTGAAGAAGTCATCTTTGTGGACTTGCTCTGGACTTGCTCCAACAGGTTCATGGAGACAGCCAATAGGTCCATGGAGCCAGCCACTTCCAAGCAGAGTTTATCCTCACAGACACTGGAGTAAGTTTAGCTGTAAATTTTGGTTTTTATAGCATGGGAATATATGTGCCTCAGATATTGCAGGCAGAGAGGATTCTTTTAGCTGTAAGATTAAAAGTTCAGGCTCAGAAACAGATGACAAACGTGGCCATAAACTCCATTGGTTAAGGCAGTATATTGTGGAGGGAGCATGGAGTTCTTACTTGGAGGACCAGATCCCAAGAATTAACCTTGTCTTCTTTGCCCATTGGGGAATGACGAATGTCAACCTCAGCATCCTCTGAACAGTAATGTCATTTGTGCTGACAAATTATTGGTCTGTAGGGAAAACTGCTGAGGACCATTGCCTTTATTTCAGCTAACCTTGTGTTTATATTGTGATGAAGTGGTTGGATACTCAGAGAACACCCTGCATGTAGTTTATTTTTCCAAATATTCTAGTTCACTATTTTTAGAGCATTCATTTCTGTCTTGTCTGTATTTATATACATATACACACTATTGTGAAAAAAGCTCTGCAGTGAGAGCCTTTGTCACTATGCAGTTTTAAACCAAGTCAGTGAGACACTAGCCTTACAGATTTTATTTTGTGAGCTGCTTATGCCTTTCCTTTTGATAAAAAGCTTAGCTATACAATATGAAGAATTGTTCAGAATTGCCTATTAACACCTGCCTTGTCAGAGAAAGGGGGAAAGAACTTCCATCTACTGCACATATGGAGGAAAAAGTCCTGAGAAGGAACAGGCATCATGAAATTCAGACAGTTCTGCAGTCTTGAGGATTGGTATTAGTTTCTGAGAAAAACAAGACATTATCCCCTGAGGATGAGAAACACAAGCAACTCTGGAAAAGCAGAATAAGCTACATTTCCTAACTGAAGAGTAGTAGGGGGAGCCATAAATTTCTCCTTTCCTTCTATCTCTCCTAATCGTGTGACCTCACAGTATGTGTAGTGGTCAGAGTAAAATATTTAGAGCTAGTGCAGCAAAATGAGCTTGGGGTACTGATTTGATAAGAAGTTCCAAATATTCCAGACTAGAAAAGCCACATAAGTTAGGTAGTTTCTAATAAATAAATAAATAGATAAAATCTGATCCAAGCTTTAGCATTAATACATAAGGAACAATTTAAAAGGATGTTTATAAGCGAAGATCTTTCATAAAATATTCTTAAACAAAATTCAACACTTCAATTCCTGTTGACATTACTGGCAATTACTTTTGCCACAATGGGATGTGGATCTGGTCTATTTCCAATTTTTGTAATAAAATTTAAGACCAAAAAAAAAATTGCCTAAGATGCTGTGCAATGATAAAAGTCATGTTCACTCCCCCTTATTTTCCTTTACCTTCATAAAACTCTTGCAGAAATACCATGTACTACTATATAGTCCTCAAGATGTACAGAAAAATTCTGTACACACAGTAAGGAAAGTGTGTTCATATATTGTTGAAGTGCAAAGAATGCTAATGATGTTGATCTCTCTTTTTCCATTTGTGAGTGCTAGAAGGCAAGTCAACTGAAAAGAACAAAAGTTTATCTGGGTTCAAAACAAGCAAATCAAAATGTTGGAAATTTAATTAATCCCTTGCCAATTTGTCTGAAAAACACCTAAACTTGGTTACCTCTGACTCCAGAATTTTGAGAGATCATTCAACTGCTGATGCAATTGAATTTAAGCAATTGTATTTTAAACTACAATGTTTTTAAGTACATGTAATTGTAAGAATTAGAAAATATAAACAGTAATGGGTAAGGAACAGGAACAAAGATGCAGTTTTTAAGTGCAGTGATTCAGAAATTTGTAGAACAGCCTCTTCTGAATTTGTAGAACAGCCTCTTCTGGCATTAATTTCAGATGTTCCTTAATAAAGTTCCTAGCAAAGAATTTTGCTCCTAATGCAGTCTATGCAAAGGTAGCAGCAGAACATTTGTGTGAAGCTCAGTGTAGTAAAAGATGTACAACTGCAAGGATTTAAAAGGAGTATTGAAATAATTGTGCTCTGAGGGCACGGTACTCTTGCATTGGAAGAAATGCTAACAAAGATTAGAGGAAGAAGAAAGTGCCTCATGTATGTCATAGATCATTCCTGTGTTTTTGTCACAGCCAAAGTTCTGGTCTCAGGAGGGGGAACACCTGCAAATACTATTGGGTTTATAACTTAGGTTTATATTGGTCATTCAAGAATTAGGTTGTATGCAAGACCTTCTTTTCTCTTTATCCTTAATTTTGTGCAAAGTAGAATGAATTGTAGCTGAAGAGTCATCATCTTGGGATGTATGCTTTGAAAAAATGAGTACATATATAAACCTCAGATAAAAGGAAGAAAAGATATAAGGGAGAAATTCTGCACTTTCAGAATGGTTGGACATTGACACAAGTTGCCCAGACAAGTTGTGGGTGTCCCATCTCTCAAAACCTTCAAGGCCAGGTTGGATTATACTTTGAAAATCAAAAGGCCAGAACTATCATCTTACTACAAAGATAAATTTATTATATTGTGTAAAGTTTGGAATTCATTGTATGACTGTTGTTTGGTTTTGGTTGTCTGCTCTGGGTTTGCTTTTTTTAGAATTTATTTTATTTTGGTGGTCTTAGACTTTGGCCTTAATTATACCAATGAAAATTTAGAGAAACACTACTGGAGTTCATATTGTTCTGAAACTATACACCTGACACTGAGGTCAGGAGATGTGGTTACAATTATTTTTGTCATTTTGCTTGCATTATGCATATACAACATACTGTCTGAAACAAAACAAAAAAAGAAACGTACATACAAACCCCTCCTCCTCGAACTAAAACAAAACTCCCCAAAAAAAGCCACCCAAAAACCCAAACATCAGCTTTCCATAAAGAACCCAAACCCATCCAAACCTCTATATACCCAAAAAGTCCTACTGAAAATCTTAAAAGTCTGGCATTTGGATCAAAGAGGACAAACTGCAACCCAATAAGTAATAGGATGTAGAGGTGCAGTCTGTTTTAATCTAGGACACAGCATGATCACATGCACGTTCCAGTGTCTGTAGGCAAATTGAGGAGCATTACAATTCACTTCCATTGTTAGGGCGGCATGGGCATGTTCTCACACTGGAATTCTGGCCTGCATGAGGCAGGTTGAGGAATTACTCCCGTTGAACTGTCATTGAGAGAGATTTTGGCAGTAATATGTAATTTTAGAAATTAAAAAAAAGTAAAATTAATATTTGCAAATCTCAAGGGTGGACACAATCCAATAATGAGTTTTAAGAGATCTCTCAGTCATGAAATTAGTGAGTGAAGAGGTGAAATCTGTTACTTAAAGTGGCTTCAGAATATGGAATTGAGAATTTATGCAAATTTTTAAGGACTTGTAGCAAAAGAAACCCCAGAAATCTGGCTTCTCTGGTCATATTAGTAGAAAAGAAATCAAATTTTGTTTTATAAACACGGCTTGAAGATGCTTATAAAAGGGATTTTTAAATTTGTTTTATCCCATGCACACCTTGAAGAAAAATTACACCTCACTAATCAACAAGTTTTTTTTTTCCTGGAATTTTAGAATAGTCAATGAGCAGGAACGTGTGTGCTCTGCTTAGTGCAGTATGCTGAGATTCTTTGAAGGTCTTCTGAAAAGAGCCCTCATAAACAACTCTTGAAGAAATTAAGCTTGATGAAGTAAGTGGAAATGTCTTCCTGTGGATGAATAGTTACTCGACAGAAAATGAAGCTGAGATAAAATAGTCAGCTTTCACAATGGAGAGGTAACTGAGAATCTTCCTTCTAGCATTTTGAGTCTGAGGGTTTGCTGTTTAACATATTAGTGAATGAGCTGGAAATGCGATGAAGTAAAAGTGTACTTAACCATGCTTAACTGAAAAACATGCAGTAGAACAGGAATAGATGGCATATGGAATAGTTTTTACATGAGCAGAGACTAAAGCTGCCCCTGCTAGAAAAGAGTCAACTTCGGGGAATATGACAAAGACCTGTAAAATTAGAAGATGAAAACTTCCCAAGGAGAGATCACTCACTATTTTCCATGGCATACAAATTAGAAAATTGTTTATTTGAACACTTAAGACAAACAATAGGAAGTGGGTTTTATTTGCCTTTTTTACACTGTGACTGGTTGCATTTTTAGATTTTATTGATTGCTAGAGGATTTCTTAACATTCAGAAAAGCTATAGAATGGTTAAAAAAAGTTGGAGAGAATTTTAGGAAGGACTGTCCATTGAGTGCTATTAAACATGATGATCTGGAGAAAATAAACTACTCAGTGAAGTCCCATAGCTAACTCTTATTTATAATAAATATTCCAGGGGAGCTATTCTTATACCCTGCTTCTGTTCTTTTTGTACTCTGCTGAAAGACTCCATGTCTTTCTCCCTCCTGGAGAGGTCCAGGGTCTCAGCACTGCTGCAGCATATAGAAGTTGTCAGGTTACCTCAGCTTTCCACTGTTTGGAACTACTACACAATGTAAACAAGCTTTTAAAAAATTGTTTAAGCCTCTGTAAGCAGTTGTTACTCTTATTATACTTCAATAATAAATTCATTATTGCTGTATAATATGATTGATACTTTCTGTTGTGCAGCACTTAAAATGTAATAAGTTGTGCAGTACTTAAGATGTAATAAGACTTATTACTTAAGTAATAAGTTTCTGCTTATTACATGGATGCCAGATTCCACAAAAGGAACATATAAGTAGCTATCAAATTCATGGACATGTTTTAGGATTGAGTCTAGCCTTAATGGAGGAAAAAAGCAGGAGCTGCTGCATTGAACAAAATGGGCTTTTAGGGTAGAGCAATTAAGAAAACTAATTTCCTTTCCTTTTGCCTTAGAGTAATCTCAGTACAAGAAAACAATATGAAGAATTGCTCTTCTTGACCACCAGTGGTTATAAGCATACATTCCACTGTGCCAGTCTTCACACAGTGCAAGATATTCTCTCCTGCTCTGTGCTTTGCACACTGACCCATAAAGGAGATGGTGCTGGGATTGCATCTCAGAGGTGTTTGTTAAAAATAAATATACAAAAAACCCCAAACCACTAGGTTGTATTGAAATTTAATCTATATCTGGGTCTGTAAGAGAAATGATGTGGCAAACCAAGCTCTTCTTTTTACACTTGTAGGGGTGTTATGAGCTCTTGTCAAGTCTGAACTGTTGCAAGAAAGGGAGCTTTACAAAAGTTTATTTTTGTGGTACGATCTTGTGACTGGAAATCTTATCGAATGCTTGTGTGTCCAAGGCTTGAGATGATTGAATACTATCTGTATGGATAAATACTAATCTGGAATTTAGTTTTGTTAGATTCAGATTATGTTCTGAGGCATGGTAATGGACCAATGTTGGGCATCTATTCATGAGGTCCATCAACTGAAACTTGATTGTTATTTTTTATTTTCCTTGCCCAGGCAAAAGGTGAGGGCAGTCTTTCCCATTGCAAAACTGCCATTTAGCTGGCCACAAAACCATTTAATCTTAAAAAAATAAAAACAACAAACCAAACAAATCTCAATCCACAAAAAATCCCCCTCCAAATCAAAATCCTAAGGGAACGTGCTGCACACAAGAAGCACTAGCCATAAAATACTCCTCCCTGTGCATCTTTACAAAAGTGTAATGCAGCCTTGGCTACTCATGACATTTTTGCAGTCATGCCTGTAGTTTCTGGACATGAGCTTAGCTGCTGCATTTAAAGAAAATGTTCAGCTATGGCTTTCTTACAATAGATGCTGGATGCTGTAATACTTCCTTAGAAAGCTACTGGAATTTATGGCATGAGCTGGGCTTGTGGTAGCTCAGATGCCAAGCTGTGACAGTCAGGTCAGAGGCATCTTAAAAACATACCCACCAGGCTGTCCCCAGAGCTCTCATGCTTCCAGAATAGTCTGCAGTTCAGAATAAGTCACATTTGCAAAACTTCCCTAATGTAAAAGAGTAAGACAGGATAGATGAATACAATGGAAAACCTTCATTTCCTTGGTATGAAGGATATAAATGAAAGGGAAATACATGGTATCGTTTGCTTGGTTTTTCTCCCCTCAAATATTCCAGGTTTTATTTATGAAATAGGAATACAAGGTCAATTTTGTGGGGCATTAGAATTAAGGATTATGAAGTTGGAGGTTATTGTATGTGGCTGGTCGAAAAAATATTTGAAATGACATCCTATGTTTTACTTTCCTATTGTTTCTCATTTTTCTAGGTAAATGAAAGTAAAAGCAGTAAAACATTCGTTCAGTCAAGGCTGAATAGAGATAGGGAATAGGTTGCAGTGCACAGAAGTAAAACCTTTTAAAATCACTCAATTTTGGGAGTGGAAGCACTGTTTAAATAAGAATACTGTGTTCCTAGTTTAACAGGGTTCATTAGTTTGAAAGTGATTACAGTAGTCTGAAACATGTCCAGTGAATTGAGACTTAAACCTGTCATATATATTTTTTTTTAAATATATTACTAAGTTGGCATTGTATTTGTGTTAAAACATCTGTCATCCTGTGTATGAATGCTTTTCCCTAATGGTCAACTTGTCACAGTTAATTAGTCTTTAGACATATAAACAGTCATAATGCAATGTGACTTTGAAAATTATGTTTCTAAACACCCATAACTTTGAACCCTAAACAGACAATGTACTCACTAGTTATTTGTGCTCCACAGCAGACTGTAAACTACCTTCAAAGCACAAGGGCTAAGGGAGTATGCAGTTCTCTGTGTGAAACACTTGTTGCATGTGCTTTTAAATTTTCTGCATGCATGGGTTCAGTTTTGATTTCTTCATAGGTTTTTAATGTGTAGAGTTGCACAACTGGTTTTCTGTATTTTTGAATTTGTCCCTGAGTTTTACGTGTCCTATTTGCCATCAGAAAGCCCTGACTGTTCTCTGAAAACAAGAAGTGCATTACATGAACATGAGGTTGTCCCCTCAATCACTGAATATCTGTAACAATTCGGAACTGCCATGAATTTACTGTAGGATTTATTTTGATCAGTTGGAAAGGTAAGATGATTTTAAAAATTTGAGCGTATATTCAGACTTAAGAGAAACCTGGCATTAGATTTTTCATTCAGGCTTCTCTCTTGTTTTTAACTTTCTGGTGTTCCACACAATGATTGGCACAATGCTGAAAATACTGTGCCAATATGGCATTTATCTTGGAAGAATGCAAATGTGCTCTAACATGTGCTGGACCATTATTCCTTGTTAGCTTTAAGCTGAAGAAAAGCTGAAGGAATTTCAGAAAACTGCAGTATATATGTAATTTTCCTATTGGGTTGGGCTCCATGCTATAAAAGAAACTGGAGAGGAAAAAATGAAACTAACAGAATTAAGTCCATTCATAAAAATTATAGCAGATGCTTTATCAGGCACCTTAGTTGCCTGATGTTTTTGCAGGAGGGTTTTTCTCCCAAAGGTAATTCATGCTGTCCTATACTCTAGGCATCCTCTTTTGGATAAGGTGATTTCCATTTCACAAGTATTAATGCTTTAGCAATAGGAACCAGTTTTTATTAAAACCCTCATTATGGTTTTCTGAAGAGGTAATTGTAGGAAGATCAGAAGCTACTGGTTAATGTATGTCTCTAATGAATTCTATTTGGTTTCCAAAAACATAGCAACTTATGTCTTAAATTATAAGATGATTCTTCTTTTTTCATTATAATAGTCTTAGTAGGCCTTAAAAATGCTAATAGAGATGGAAGAATTATGCAAGGGGAGACAGCACAAATAGCTGTTGTAAGAAGCTGCCAAGATGGGCTATGGGTACATAGGTAGAATTTTCCTTTTGTAAGAGTGTTATAAATTCCAGCAGACAGTGATTGATCTTCCCTTATGCTTGGGAAGAATGAGGAACTAGCACCTTCCATGCCCCCTTCCCTCACTTTACAACCTAGTAGTTAGCTGTCTTCTGAGTTTGGGGTCCTGTGTGAGCCTGACAAAAAGTAGGGGTTACAGGTACCATTCATTACATGCTGGTAAATGTTTAGAAAAAGCAAGCTGTTCTTTAGCATCTTCCCCTGGCGGTGAAGGAGAGACTGTGCTTCCCAAGGTAGTCACAAGCTATGGAAGTTACTAGGAGAGTAAGTGAAGTATGTATGTATGCCACGAGGAGATGGACATCTGAAATGGCGTGGAATCAAAGTGCCTCCATGCTGATGGACCTTTGTCCATCAGGTTTTGCAATCAGAGGACTTGGGAAAGTTGTGGCATAAAGGGCTGGCCTTTGAAAGGACCTCTCGTGAGAGACCCAGCCTTAAAAAATCTAGAGCAAAATCAGTCAGGACAGATCTTCAGAGGAAAAGAGACAATATCATTAAATCTATCAGGGGTGTTTTCTCAAGGCTATAGCATTGTGTGGAGCTGCAGTTTCTCAGCACCTGTTCAGCATTCTACAATATTTTAATGTTATACAGTTATTCCTTTCTTTGAATCATGCTTACAGACTGCAGCCTGGCTGCTGTATGAGAGACCCCTGATAAAATTACAGAACATGCCTAACTAGGTTTAGCAAACTCTGATCTCTCTTACAGCTCTGTGTACACACACCCTAACAAGCAATAACACTAAATGTCTTGTACATGAAAATAAACGCTGTGGTAACAGAATAAACAAACATTAGCAAAATGGAGTCCTGCTCTGATAAATATACGGTACATTACATTCTGAAAGTGAGACTCTCGGGATCAGATTCTCCTCATCTGATTTAGACCAGCTCAGCATCATTAACTGACATGAATTTACACAAGTTCTGTAAAAATATGAATCTATAGTTATTGATTTATTCTCTCCTTAGGGATGATTTTCAAACCATGTTTCTTTTATGCCATATAGTGTTTTGGGATTACAGTGCAGATTTCAGGCTTGGCCTTCAGAAAAGCAAAGAATCTGCATTTGCCTAGACCACATATTGTCCACAGTCAGGGAAGCTCTGCTGTAACAACAGGATGAATCAAGAAAAGGTAGTCAGTCAGTAAATAGCTAGGGGAGCCTCAGGTGTCTTCTGAATGCTAATTTTGCATGGGTACATAAATGCAGATTTTCCTGTAGGCGGTGAAGGTCCTTCTCTGAAATCAAGGTTGACAATAAGCATTCTAAGTTGTTCTGACTCTGCAGAGGTAAGATATTAGTAATAGTCATATAATCGCTATTAGATGTAGCTATAGGTTATCTTGTAGCTTCTCTAAAATCACAAAAATACTCTTTGTTTGTCGTAGTCTGTTGTGAGCTGTCAGCTATGGAGTACCAGGCCAGGCTCTTAATGCACAAAATCTTGACAGGGAATAGAACTAGTGAGTGTGTGAATGCATCTCGAGTCATCCAGCACCATTCAGGTTAGCACTTAGATTTTCTCGATGCACGAACATCCATTAAATACATCTTAAAAATATTTAGATTGAGAGGCACCTCTGAAGGTCAAATGGACAAACCTGATCAGTCCAGAGCCAAGGCAAAGGCTAGATCAGATTGCTAAGGGCTTTGTTCAGTAGTGTTGAGTATCCCCAAGAAGGGGGAGGCTCCTGTGTCCCTGTGCAAACATGATCTAGGTCTTAACTACTCTCTGTGAGTGTGCCTTCCTCAGCTGGGGATAGTTGTCAGCTTCAGCCTAAATATTGTAGGACATATTGGTGCTTGTTTCTGTGCTGACATTAACTGATCTGTGGCTTCAGAGTTTTTTTAGGTCTTCTCTTACAACAGTGTATTGTGGGATTCAGTAAGGAATTGCAAGACTCAGATTGCAGGGTTTTTTTGGTGGTTTTAGTTGACATGCAGAGGTTGAGGAAAAAGCCAATTATTGGGGAGAAATTTCAAAGCAGATAAATCAGAGATGTCTTCAGGACAAATATTCTTGTTCTGAATCTTCTTGAACTTTAGAAAACTAAGGAACAAGACTTAGAAAGTTTGCTCGAACATGCTTCTGCAAGAGATAAGGGTGGGGTGAAGTAAACTGCATGGTACATGCTATTTCAGCTTGTGGGTGGTTAAACACTTTGGTGCTGCAAGTACATTGTGCAGTATATTGTGAGATTTTAAAGGAAGGTGATATAGAGCTAAGAGAAAAAAATAATTGCTGTTCTCATGTTTTTGTCTTAGCATCTGATTTAGGGGAAACAGACCTATGAGTCAAACAGCTGCTGGTCTGAACAGTGGGAAGGGATAAATCCATACAAATGTAACAATCTCTGTGGCTAAAATGATGTTTACCTCTTATAATACACATACGACTCAATATCTTGAATATTTCTCCCCAAGAAAAGTAGAGAGGTGCTTGTGTTGCACCATTTTTATTTTTTTCTCAAGGGTTTTGAGGCTGTCAGCTTGGCTTCCAGTGTAATTCAGAGGCTTTTCTTGCTTTCATTAAGAGACTGCAGTCTCCTGAGTGCACTCTGCAGTTTATTCTTGCTTTTGATTATGGAAATTCCTTTGAGATATTTAAATGATAGCATGCTCTGTTCTGTATTGGAGCTATGTATGCTACAACTGGCACCACGCTTTCTTGTAGTAGCTGAGAGTTGCCTTTTGTACAAGTAAGTCTTCCTTATATTGGCTGCAGTTCAGCACAAATCCATATTCTGACAGAATTTTCCATGCTTGCTGTTGAAAAACATCATCATCTCCTATGAAGAAGTAAAAGAACTTAACCAGTTGTCTTTAGCATGAAAATGCTTATACACAGAGGCCTTACACCTCCTCCTTCAGAAAGATAAAGAAATGTGTACCCTCAAAGTGATCTCCTGAGGTCTCTGTGAATCTGAGGACATTACATGAAAAAGGATGATGTGGAAGAACTACATTGGCTATAGTTCTTCTTCTGCCCCTTTCTCTAGCTGTCCAGACAGTACATCTGGACATAGACAACATGCACTGTGATAGGTTCAAATATTCCAGTACTTCAGAGATTTCCCTAGAGGAAATTCCCTAAAATGCAGCATTTGGATATACCACAAGTTGCTGATTTTGCTTCTTCCTGTTATGAATTCTCTGGCATTTTTGAATAATTTATAGCTTTTTTGTTTGTTTGTTTTTAAATCACATATATAGAATTTGGAGTTGAACTCTAGCTTTATTAATACAAACAAACAAAACCAAACACATCCCTCTCCCACGCCTCCCCCCCCCCAAAAAAAAACCCAAATAAACCCAACACCCAATTCTCACCCCCAAAAATCAAAAACAACAGCTTAGGTTTTCAACATAACCCAGTTCTGAGAAGATCTCTGTTACAAAAATTTTGACAGCCCAGACTAGTATTCAAGGTTACTGTAAAATCTGAAATTGTGCAAGTTTTGACAAGGTTTGATATTTTGAAAAGAACATTCTAAGCATTTCTGAAGATGCACACACTTCATATATTTGACATAAAGAACTGTATAAGTTGTATTTTCCAAGTCTCAACTGTGTGTTGAGAGATTAATGAGAATTTTCACCTTTGTTGCTGTCATATCTGTTTGCTAGAAGTAAATTGATTTTCCATATTAGCTGAACATTACTGATACACTTACTAAAACAAAACAAAAAACCCCGTAGGTGAAAATGCAGGAGAGTAACTGTTAGGAGCAGTAGGCTATCTGTCTGTCTTCATCCTAATAGTAGGTGGAGGGGATTTTCCCTGTTGTTTTGCCTGAAGGAGCTCCCTTCCTCTGCAGTCTTCTCCTGGTATCTGTGGGAAAACCAGAGTTTTGTTACTACAGTGGAAGCCATAGAACTTGTTCATAGAATGTTCTGTGTAGTGAGGGTGATTTCTGGATGCCACATGTGACCAAAAACTGAGCAGCCTCTTCAGTTCACCCTGTGTCCAGATTCTGCTTTCCATGCAGGAGGGAGTGCGAACAACTTCTGTTCCGAGACTCCAGCCTCAGAGAATGTTCTAAGTGCTACCTTGCCAGTTCATCCAAGAGTGTTGTAGTTCCACACCAGGTCCCAGCAAACCATCTGTGAGATCTGCTGGTTGTTGGGCAGGCTTGGACTCTTTGGCAGTTGTGGCTGTAGCCTTAGCCCATGGCTAACAATGCTGGATCCAGAGCTTCAGCCTGGAGGGTTGTTTAAGCCTCATGGAGTAGTCTTAGTGTGACTTATCTACCAATAAAACTTCTAAAATATGTCTGTCAGAGTCCTGTAATTGTCCTGATCTCTATAACATCATTACATCTCTCAAGAGAACTTTACTTGGGGTTTGATGGAGAGGTCATTTTTGAGGCAAAATGGAAAATTCTTGTTTTAACAAACCCTGGTAAAAGAAATTCTTCCTCCCGACTTCCTATTTTAAAAATTCATGTGAGAATCCCCTACAGTTTGAATAGGAGAAAAGTCTCCAGTATGACCAGAGTCTGTTATAACATCCAAACTTCTTATAGCAATGAAAGATAGTCTATGGAAAATATATTTAATTTTCCAGTTTGGTTCTTCTGTATAAGCTAGTTTGACTACTTGGGGTAATTCTTTTATTAGTCTATTCGTGTTTTACTGTCACGATCTTTCAGACTGATAGCATTACAAGAAGGAAATTCTTTTGAGGAAGAATTAAGGTGGATAGTACCCACTGAATTTGAAAAGGAAAATATTCTGACTACAGAAGTCATACAAATTAACTGAAGGACTCTGGGACCCATCATAATACTTGCAAGGCATGTTTTGTCTAGGTAGAACATTTGTTTGTTATCCTTCCGAACTCTGAAGGCTTTAGAAATTCCCTGTAGTAAGCCCTAAGGGAAGTTTGCCTTGGAGTGTGTTTCTCCCCTGTAACACTTCCCTGATGCAAATTATTGATGCATGATTGCAATCTCCAATTGTGGCAGCATTTCTGTGTTTTTGCTTTAATGAACATACATGATAGTTATTTGGCAACATTAAGGCTCATTTAGAACACTGTATTGATGGTTAAGTAGCAAATACCATTATATCATTGGGAAATCTGTCAGCAATAGTTACTTGTTTCCATGCCTTCAGCACATTCATCAAAGAGATAACAAACAGATACTTTTTTGAATTTTAATGAAAAAATTGTAGTGCAGACATGAGGCTTTAAAATTCAAAGGTCTATAAATAATAAATTTTTTCAGCAATGGTTACTATTTCCCTATCTTTAGGAAAAAATAACAGCTATATGTTGTACTTTGTTGCTAACAGCATACTTTAATATTTATGAAGTGCCAGTTTTCTATAGACAGAAAAATTTGGTAGTTGTCACTGCAATGGTTTGTTATTTATATGCGTCTAAATTTTACAGAAGCAGAGTACTATTAGTTTATTAAATTTGCAGTAACCAGAAACATCCTCTTTCACTGTTACATTCAACATAGGGCAACTTGAAAGCTGCAGAAGTTGCTGTCTAATGGCCTGTCACCAGAAAGCAGCCCAAAAGCCTTGGCTTAAGAGAGGTCTCTGGTACTCTGTGTGTGTGTGCAGGACCTCAGCCTGCAGGCAGGAAGCAAATTAAAGAAACAAGGCTTTCTGTTCAGTGTAATTTCATATCTTGGGATGAATGGTGTCATTGTGGCAATAACAAGATCATCTGATTGGGAGATGGATTTTACTGCAGTTGTATAGCCCCATTTTCTAAGAGGAGCTAATGTCTTTTGAGTTTTATGGATACTGCTGGTGTTTCAAGAGGCTTCTGAACATGTTACAAAAAGACTGTGATTCACTTCCTCTCCAGCTCAGTTTGGACACTGCAACAGTATTACATACAAGCTCTTGTGATTTTCTAAATGACTTTAAAACCTTTTAAATCTAAGAATGTTTCAGCCATCTGCACTTACTCCCAAGTTTCAGTTCGCCTCTGAGACTTAGAATTTATTTGATTCCACAAAATGGCATCTCAGAGGTGTAACGTGAACCTTCAATATTTATTGGGAGAGTATTTTAGCTGTCTTAAGGTGTTTTTGTTTTGTTTTTTTGAGTTACCAAAGGAATTGTAGAAATTTATCATTGCTTGACAGTGGTAGTTCTGTACATGCCTTTTGTGAAACTTGACTGAGTCGTTATAAATATATATGCTCTCTATGTGAAATGTTACTTCACTTAAGTAGTGTCCAGATTTTTTTAAAACATTTTTGCCTCTGGATAAAGAGCTAAATCATTGCCTCTGTTCTTTTTGTAGTTAAAGAAAGATGTATTGTCACTTCTACAAAATGTTGACATTTACTGTCGACTTCATTACTAAATAGCTTTCTTCTTTTCCTCTCCATCTTTCTAAATGTAGCTCCTCTGCTGCCACTTAAAAAGGTGTTTTTACAAAATATGTATTGTTTGAATAATAGCTTCTGAATCATGTTCTGTGGGGCCTAATTTTTAGACATCTGGCAGAGGAAACAGAATTTAGAAGGAGTTGCTTAAGTCACCTAGAAAGGGTGCAGAAAACAGAGAGAGGGAGCATCTCTGAAAGGCAATGTAAAGAAACTTGCATGGAGTATAAGAAGCAGTCTAGAGCAAATAGAAACCACTGTGGTGTCTTCTGTCTTTATTTCTACTTTATCTTAATCTCTGCTCTCCTCTAGAGTATAGCTGCCTCAGCAGCTCCAAGAAAGGCGGTTTGCTGTCTGTTATCAAAAAAATACGATTTTTTTTTTAATTAAAAGGATCCTGCCAGTTCATTTTTGTTCAGAGAGTTTAGAAAAAGTAGCATTTTGGGGTCTTAGGATAGGAATTGGAAATCCACAGGTTCTATTTTTTATTTTCTCTTTAAAAAAAAAAAATCAATTGGATGATTATATTTTTAGGTACCTAAAAAGCTTTGTAGTTCTGGCATAAAATGTCACATTAAAAAAAAAAACCAACAAAAACAAACAAAAACCCAAGCAAAAAAGTGAAAAAAACCCAATATGCCCCCCAGGCATTTCTGAACATTATGCTATTGGTTTAACTAAGGTAAATTAGGGTACACAAAGTCTGAAAGGTTAGTGTTAACAATAATTAATTTAACGTTTTTAATTTTTACTGTATTTACTTGTTTGATATAAATGTATTTACCTTAAAAATCTCTGAAGAACGGTCCACATAATGAAAACAGTGTTGTTCTCTTTGAGAATGAATGAAATGTCCATTTACTTCTATTTCTTTCCATAGTTGCAAGACCTTTATCTGTTCTGTAATTTAGTTTTTATACTAGTGCACAGTGTTACAATATGAATAATCTGAATTAAGATTCACGTGGTCTACTCCAATGTACTTTGGTATTCTGTAATTCATGCCAAAATTTAATTTCCACACCTGTGTCCATAAAGACACTGTAATTGCAGATTTTGCAGAGCAATGTTTTTAAGGGTAGGTTCCCATGTGTGTTCAAGTGACTTCCTGTGAGTACTACTTGAGACTAGAGGTAAAAAGAAAACAAGGAGTGCGACATATGAAAAAAAACAAGCCCAAAACAATCAAAAGCAGAGGAAAAAGAAATTCAAACAAATAGAGCCACTCCATAATAAATATTCCAAATATCAGAGGTGCTAATTCAGATAATCATTAGCTGAACCAGTGAAGATTGCATTTGTGTGAAGCAGAATCCTTACTACTTGATTTTTGCACTTTCGCTACTTTGACTTTGCAGGATGTGAGTACCTCATCTACAGTTCTCACTGTATTCAGTCTGAAACTGTCATTTAGTGGCTTTTTGGGAATTTTGAACAAGGTTCATTGGGTCAAATACAAAGACAGTTGTTGTTCAGGTGCCCAAGTTTCTTGCCTGTGATAGATTTCCAGAAAAGAAGCCTTGGTGAATGACAACATTCAAGAGCACAGTTCCTATGAGAGGTGCTAAACAAGAAGAAATGTCTGAAGTTAGAGGGAATGGCACATGTTTTGGTAAGAATAGCAGTAAACGCTACAATCAGTTGTAATGGAATTAATTAAAGGAATTACATTTTCTCCTCCTCTAGCATGGGGTAGCCAGCACTTTGCTGTGCTGGGGAACACTGCTGCTCATGACTTTGATACAGACTCATTAACTGTGTGGTTCTTTATCTTTTTTTTAAGCACCAGTAACTATAATGCCTTCAAATGAAGGAGACTTTCTTCTATAGGAATTAATAATTGTCTAAATGTAGTTATATGGAGATGTCCTAGGTTTTGTGCTTGACTCTGTATAAAGAAATTAGATTTGGCTGAAATCGCCGTTCTCCATATGACTCAGAAGAAGAGGTGAAGTAAGATATCTCAGAGAAAGGGTCTGGATACTGATAGATTTTTCTCTTTTTTTTTTGCTTAAAGATGTGCCTTGAAGTATTGGAATCTTAAATCTGAGGTGCACTTCTTGGTGTCTTGTCAGGATTGGAAGTTCTTGTGCTTCCACCTTCCTCAGTAGACCACAGCTACAGCTCTGAAGCACCAGTGAATCCTAGAATTCTCACAAGCATCCCCTAAGAGATCTATCTTTTAAAAACATCTAAAACAAAACCCTGTTCCCTGCTTGTTTTGATATTTTTCTCTTAGAAAAAGTGTCTGTTGCAACCTATTTCACTTTTTACTGATGAAATTTTCTAACAGCCAAAGTGTTCAACTGGGTAACTTCTAATCAGTCCAATTGTCATCTTTTAAAGCATCCCAGGCTATAATGAAGGATCCCCAAACTGCAGTCTCCAGAGACATTTCTGTAGTGCTTATCTTCTAGTGAAATCCAAGTGTTCAGTAAAAATTAAAGTTGATGGGCTTTATGTTTGTCTCCCTTTTACTTACCTGTATCTGCAGAGCTGGATTCATGATTTCTTAAACATTTTCCAAGTAAGAATTTGAGTTTGGATCAGGTTGTAAAGATAAGGAGGCAGACAGAAGTGTAAATTCTTTTATTCAGTTTTTTTTTTGTGGCTTTTTGCTTGTTTGTTTTGTTTTAATAACAAGGGCACAATATTTCAGAGTAGCAATATGATTATTAATGTCAGCCTACTACTCATCAGCCATTACAGACACTTTAATTCATATATTACAGAAGATAAGAGAAAAGAAAAAACAAAAGTTCCATAGGCATGAAGAACAGGTGCTGAACTTCCTGGATCTTGAAAGGAATGACTTCAAACTTCAAAAAATTCCGGTTTGTAATAGCAGTAAGGGCCTCTGTATCAATGCTTTTTAAAGCTGGATGGGGACACACTGCACCATCAGCTTTGTCAGAGGTCCTTAACGATCCTTGATCTTTATTTGCCAGAGGCTCTTAATCATCCTTGATCTTTATTTGACAGATAAATGGCTCATACCTTGGTTCTTAATGCTTTGTTTCAAACTCTGAGAGAGGAGAGGGAAGTACAGCATGCTCTCTACTTTGCCTAACATACATATAGAATACTTTGATCTGGTGAAAATATATTGTGTCAAACAAATCTCTGCGAGGACCTTAATAAAGAGAGCTGACACGACTGTAAGCATTGTCCTAAATTTCTCCAATAAAAAAGGTGTCTGCAGCAGTACTGAGCAATGCTGTCAGCTGAGCTGAGCTCAGCCTCCCTGCAGTGGCAGCACTCTGAACCTGTGGGAAATGGCTCTTTTGTATTTATTTCTGCATCTGCAGGATGTCTGAATTTTGGTTAGGTCTGATTAGGTGACTTTTATGCAATTTATGTCAAGCAAGTAGTTAAAATTACTGATTGTCTTATCTCAACTTGGGCACTGGGATCGAAGATGGGCTCTTGTTCTTTTCCAGGCAGGCTCTTAAAGTTTCTTTCCATAGCTAAGGTTCTCACCAGAGAGGTGTAGCTGGCACTCATCCTGACACTTGCTCGTTTCTGTGTGCCTGTAACCTGTTCTTCTCTGTGCTGGTGTGTGTTTGCTGTTTAAAGGGCATATAATTACTATATTTTGATTGCCATAATTAGGTCTTTTAGAATATGAAAATTCCTTTCAACTCAGCATGAGGAATCTAGCAATTTCTTGCTAAGAAGGCTGGAGCTGGCTGTGAAGCTCCCACCGTGAACAATGACTTCTCTGAGTTTACTGGTACTATAATTCTTGCAGGTTGTTACTGTCCTTTGTATACTCTAACACTGTTTAAATATTAGTCACAGAAACAATGCTATCTAGTTTGTAGTTTGTCTTCTACCAGCTCTTGCTTATTTTTCTTGGTTTTTATTATTGTGTCCTAGATTATCTCATTTTGTAAGGCCCAGCTCCATCTGAAAGCTGCTGATGATGAGAGATTATTTTTCCACTTCAGAACACAAGGGGGAAAAAAGGAGTGTGTGTGTGTATGTAAAAAATACATAGCTTAATGACTGCAGGGCTTCAAAAATGCCAAAACTTATGCTCTCCTATTTGGAAGAAGTCAGTCTGAGTCATGGCTGACATTCTTCAGTAAAGCATCTATTAGCACTAGTAGAGAGGCTGCAGTATTTGCCTTGTGTGGGAGAGAGTTTTATTCCTGTAGGTTAGTGCTTAGGAATAAATTCTAAAGGCCAGTTAAAAACTGTATTTGTTTGAAAATAGGGGTTTAATAACCATTTTAGACCAAAAGTTAGATATTGCACCAATGCACAGTGTGATTGCTGATTTAGAAGAGGTGATGCCTTACTAGAGGGTACTATTAAGAAACCTTTTCACTGTGTATGAAATAGCATCTGTTTCTGTGAAGTTGGTTTATTGCAAAAATTCAGTTGAATAAGTTTTGTTTCACAATTGTAGTATTTTGGTACTGAAGGGGTATTGTATTTTTAATGTTTCCTTAAGGACTCATAAAATGTGAACTTCTGTTGATGTAGTGATACAGGTTGGGCATGAAAATGGCTGGGTTTGTGTGTTTTGCACAGTGTGAGAGAGGCTACTCTTCTGAATGTGCAGGGGTCAGCCAAGGATTGTGAGCATGGAGATGCATAAGATTGACTGTCCCAACTCCTCTCTCAGGATTTGATTGGGGCTTTTCACTTTCATCCTTTGACACTGTTGAGTAATTGTGCTTTTCATGTCAAGTTTTGCTCTGTTGCCTTCTCCTTTCTCTGAGCAGTGTTACCATTATTTCTGTTCAGAAGAGAAAGACCTCTTTTTCTCTGAGAAAGAAGCCACAAAACCTGAAGACCAAGGATTTCCTTTTTCCATCACTGTTCCTGTAGATTTCCAGTAACTGAAATAGGGAAAAAAGCCAAGGATCCGTGTAGCATGTTCTACCTACACGTAGCAGCTGTGCATAGGTGAGAATGGTCACAGTTCTGCTCTGATTTATGGCAAGAGCTGAACTGCACAAAGCCTGGATTGGTCTGGGAACTTTTACTCACACATTTGGAAAGGCATTTCTGGATACGATTTGCAAACTGAATTAATCTTTTTTCTTTTCCTGCTGTTATGACACACTGATCAAATAAGAAAACACTTTTTCCAGAGAGAAGTGTTAGAAGAGATTCTTGTACATGCTGTCAGTATTTCCTGATACAAACTTAATGGAAAGGCCTTCAGTTCCTCTCTAGTAAGCCAGAATAAAAAAAATCGTCTGTGGCTTTTGTAACAAATTTATAAACTGAAATCTGCTATTTATGGCCTTTCCATCTGATATTCTCCACAATATGGCTGAAAAAATAAAGTATTTAAGAATTTTCAGGGTTTCATTCTGCTGTGCCAGTTATTTTTTCTGTGAGTATTCAGTTTTACATACTGTGTGGTTAAGTTATAAGAAATACAGGACTAGGTTGCATATAAAAAATTACCTGTCATTGCTGAGGAGATGCTTAGCCTCTGATTTGATTATGTAAACAAATCTGGTTATTATATTAGTATTAGTATTAAAATTAAAAAGTATTCCTAAGTGAGTCTTTGGTGCTTGAGGTGAAACTTAATTCTCTAGGGAAAAAACCAGCGGTCCAAGAATTGGGCTTTTTCTTCTGAAGTCTCTTCACCTTTTCCCTGTGAAATTCTTCATGTCAAACCTTTGAAAATCAGGTCTTAAAGATTCTTAGATGTGATCTAAGTAGGAATGCCTGAAAAGCCTTTGATTAACAGAGAAAACAGATTTCAGTTGAAGTTTAGGTGTATATGTTGAACATGAGGTTACTTGGGTTTGTTATTTGGTATAGCTGTAGTGATATGAAGCCATTGGTAAGAGTTACACTGCTGCAAACCTTTAAGGTAGGCAAGAAGATCATCGTGTGTCCTAGTTATGGTTATTTCAGCCTTTAAGTGGAGTAAATTCAACTAATTTGAATTAGTTTGAACTAGTAAATTCAACTAGTTTGAATTAGTTGAATTGTTTGCCAGCAAAGTGGCAAACTTGCTACTGCTGAGTTCTTGCTAATTCACACCCAAAAAGGCTTAAAGAATGCAGACTATGCAATTCAAACTAGTGCAAAGCTCTTTAATCTGCACAAGCAGGTCTCAAATCTCTTGAGAATAACTAGTTTTTAAGGGATTTGGTTGTTTGCTGTATTTTTGTGTGTTTTGGGGTTTTTTTGTGTGTTTTGAAGGTCTTTTTGTGGTTTTGGTTTTTGTTTTGTTTTGGGGGGTTTTGGGGCGTTCTTTGTGGGTTTTTTGGTTGTTTTTTGAGGGAAGTGGGGTTTTGGGGTGGGGAGGGATTGTAGAGTTTTTTTAGAGAGGAGTTTTTATTTGGATCTTTTAGGGCAACTCTTGATTTTTGGCTTCTCAGATGTGAAAATCTGACATACAGTGGTGCTGATCCTGGAGAACATGAGCCCCTTCTCCAAGCATAAACAAATATTTGTGGGGCTATGGAACGGATGAGATGTGGGAGTTGATGGGGATTTAAAGTCTTGACAAATATCCTAAGTTGTTTACATTACTTTAGGACAGCTCCCATATCCTGCTCCCTGAATGTGCGTGCCAGAAGAGAGGCAGCTGTGCAGGAAGGTGACACAGAAGGTGACCAGTGGTCTTTCTGCTGAGAGTGTTGACTTAGGCCCATGTAAGCTTTAAAGTGCCTAATGTGTGCATTGGACTGGAAATTACCTTCCTGGAAGAAAATGGAAGAATTACAGTTATCTAAAATCAGAAGGGTCTAGAATCCCTGAAGATCAAATCGTTCAGTCTAAAGGTTTTCTCCAGCCAAGAAAGCTGAAAAGGTCATGGGGAAGAGCAAGTTGAGATTTTAAAACCTGCTTTTTGTGGATCTGAGATATTTAGAATGTTACAGTCACATTTAGCTTTGGATCCCTAGTTTTTTTGAGTCTTATCCTGCAGAAAATGCTTCCTTTTGAGATGGATTCAGTGTCAATATTTTGAGACTGGTGCTGTTGTCTGTGACAGGTCTGCTACTAAGCATATAATTGGTAATCCATTTCCTCTCCCTCATCATAAGCAGCTCTCTTTTTATGAAATAGAATAAACATTATCCTTATAATGGGTATTTTTTTAATAAAAAAAGCTTTCCAAAACTTCTTTTATAACAAAGCTTAGACATTTTTTGTTGAAGGTTTCATGCACTGAGAATTATAGAGAATTACTCTAGGTAGAGAAGTTAATTTTTAAAATTTTTGCTAAGCACTAGATTTGCTAAAAATATGGTTTAAAATTGTTGTAACATAGTGAATTTGACCTAGATTTGTCAAGTTGTTTACAATATGTTTGCAATATGTTAACTTGTTTACAAATATGAGAGAGGAAAAGGTGAGGTGTTTCTATGCTGATGTTAGGTAGAGTGCTCCAAGAATTCCCTCACTGATGCCAGGGAAAATATGTGTGTTTTCTTGAGCCTGCAAGTAAATCAGTGGCAGGCATGATGGAAGCAGTGACTTTATTGACCTGTGCAAACTGTGGTGATCAAGCACGTGACATGCTGGTGCTTGTCAGGTACTGTGGTCAGTTATGACTGGATGATTTTGCTCTCTTAGTCATCTTCCCCCTCTTCCACTGGCCAATTCTCTCCCCACCACTTTTGTCTCCTCCAAAGTAAATATTTATTCTTTTCCCATTGGTTCTGATTTTTATGGGTTTGACATCTTTGGTATTTCTGATGTCATTGCCCAGGTAGTTTCTGCCAGGGTTGACAATTCCCATAAGCTGGTACCTCTGTTTGGTTGTTACATCATGTTTGTTTCTGCTGTTTCTCATGATGTTGTCATGTTAGTGTATCCTCAGGGTCACCTTTGCCTGCATATTACTGTGTCTGTGATGGGAGGATGCTATGGCAGTGTCACGTTCTTAACTTGTTGGTACAGCTCTCCATTCAGGGTGGACTATTTATTTCCATCCCTCAACAGTTTCAGTGGGCAGTCTTTGGAGAAAGTGCCCAATGGCAATGCTGCCTTTTTGTGAATGCAGTGAATAAAACATGCAGCAAGAGAACAAGCTTGGGTTTTTGATCTATCTTGGGGGAGTTCGTATCTCTTAATGCTGTGAGAGATGTGTTGTCTCGATGCAGTAAGGTACTTGGAGTCACCCACATTGTTTTGCTTCCCAGGAACAAGTGCTCATTGTGATCCAGATGGAATCTAGATGAGTGTAATGTGTAAATAGGTACTTGGTGTGTTTTTCCACACTGGTTGTGAGGAGGAAAATACATTACAAGCACAATCCTAGATGTCTTTTGCCAACAGTAATCTTCTGCTACAAAAAAGAAAATTCCAGGGGCCAGATACCAGGAGTTACAAGTTACAAAAACTACAAAGAAGCTGGAATAATAATCCATCTGATTATAGAAGCTGTCTAATAATCTGGGCCCAAAGTGGTTGGTGGTTTTGTAATAATTTAGTAATCTGTATATATCTATCTGTCAAGACTTGAGAATGGAGACAATGAAGAGATTTGAGTCTCATAGGGTGCATTGCAGAGAATGCAGAAGTGGCAAAAAACTGTGCAAAGAAACAGTGAAAGATGAACGTACATCTATCTTAATCTCCAGTGGTGGAAGAAAAGGTGTCAGCAAAGTGCAAGTCAATCTCTCTGTGTTTAGTTCTGGCTTATTATGTGTGTTTGAAGATAATCAGTTCCAGAAAAGATAGAAGGCGAATTTAGATTCATTAAATTAAAATTATTTGATTCATAGAAGCATATCTTCAGTATAGAAATATGGAAATGTGAGTGTCAGCCTAAAAATGCCTGTGGCTTAGGAATTACCTATATAAGAATAGGTGCAGTGGGTATTAGTCACCTATCCCACTCTATAGGCATCTGTAATCAGTGTTAAGGGAAGGAGGCTGTTCCAGTGAGTGGTTTAGTGCTTTCTCAGGTGTTTGGGTTTATTCTCTAAACATTTAATGGGCATTTTAACTAGCTATGGACCCTGGAAGGTAAATAATTCCCTCAGTAGTCTTAATATGACTTATTTCTCTGTTTTGGTCATTTTACTTCTGAGTGTCCTTGTTACACTTAGAAAATTGGTACTAATCAGGACAGCAAAACTGAATACACATTTGTATGTAGGCTAATAACTGCACATTTATTTAAACTTAATTTTTTTTTAAGTTTCAAACTGTTTTGGTGGGATGTTTTTATTTAGTTGGTTTTGGTTTTTTGAGGGTTGCTTTAGTCCTTCTCCTTTTGGCATGTGTGGAGTAAAATGCAAATAATACTTGTACACACACACACACACATCTAGCCATTAAGTGACGCAGAAGTTTGGAACTGCAGTATAGAGAAATGGAGTTTATAATACATTTTGAAATTAAATTAGTCCTTTCCTATATAGCAATAACAATGATCGATCAGTCATGTCTTGTCCTGCCCATCTGTGCCAAGGAAATTCTGGCAAAATTTTAGGAACAGTAAGCTTCCAGATCTGTTCTCAGCTTTGAAGCAAAGCAGTTAAGACTCCAGCATAGGTGCTTTCACACTAAGGAACACGCTAAGGTTACATTAAGGAGCAGTGGAAAACAAGAAACCATTAATACATGAGGAAGGTACTGCTGCAGGGGCTTCCTTGAGAGCTGATAAGCAAGGGAGAATTTTGTGACCATTGGTTTTCACCAGGCTGGTAGTACTCAGACTTGTGGTATCTCTTAATTCACTATGTACAGTTGAGGGATAATTAATTCCTTGGAACTATATTTTGTCCTGAAATCTTTTGGCATTAATATAAAGAGTGTTTAACTGATAAACAAAAAAGTGTGTGAACTACTGTTATTCCCATCTGGAGGCATTGCTGCTAGACTATTTTCTAAGGGTAGTAAAATAAGTTTTCTAAAGAAAAATAAGACCCAAACAAAATAGATTCTTTCTGGTAATCCTTTGAAACTTCTAAAATACTTGGTGTAATTATTGGGAGGAAATCTCAGAGGTAATCTCAGCAATGCATCTCCTTGCAGGTGTCGGGTGCAGAGCATTAGTGGCAGGGTTTTAGCTTTCAAATGTTCTTCCTCAGACATTATTTCATGGGAAGTGGGCACACACTGGCATCCCCCATGGTGTGTTTGCAGATGTATTTCATGCCTGCTTCCTGTTCATTTGGATAAGGATTGTGTCTGCTGTTGGTACCTTGAATCTTCCATCAGTTCCACTGTTCCACTTGAAGAAAAAAAATACAAAACCAGCAATGGCAACAAAATAAAAGAATAATTTCAATAAATTTAAAATTATGGAAAACCCCCAACAACCAAAAAAACCAAACATACATACAAAGCCCAAGCAAAAACCAGCAATCAGAATACCCCAAAAATCTCTAAAACCACAAAAACCCAATCCCAAACTTTCCCCAAGGCTTATCTAAGCTAGTTGATTACTGAAATGCAATTACTTGGTATAGTGGAAGGTTTATTGTGCTAGATACTGGCCCACTTAGACTAACTTAGTTGGAATATGGGTAAGATATTAATAGGAAAAATCTTACTGCAATTGTTTTGCAAGGAGGTCTTTGCATCCTTACAACTCAACACAGTTGAGTTCTGCCATAATATGTTGTTCTTGTTGCGACAGACATGCTACAGGAGTGAAAATGATGGTCGTTGTTTTCAGCCACAACAGAACTTTAGAGAATTGTCTTGCCAAGCTTTCTCACTTTTTTTTTCTAAAAAAAACCCCAAAAATCCCCTCTCTTGTCAAACCAGGTGATTGTGGAAGTGCATTTTGGAGGCTGCAGCAGCCTGAGCTGTTCCAAAGTCCTAACTACTGTCATTAGAGGCAGGAGAGAATTCTTTACTGTTTGCCTTCTTCCATTTATCTCTCCTTTAAATCATAAAGATTTGAGTCCAATAAAGAAAGTGAGTGACTCGTGGCTATCTTTCTTTTCTAAGCCTCTTAAAGAAGAAAGATGTGTGGAAAGAAAAAGCTGTGTGATACTCATGGAATTGTGTACAGCTGAAGTAGTAATTTCCTAAAAAATAACACTTTACTTTCTTGGTAGAACCAAGTTAGAGAATCATTTTCCAGATTGTTCCCAAAAGTTGTTGCTTTCAAGACCTTCAGGGCTATCCACTTTCCTATATACTGTATTTGATTTGGTTTTTGAAGCACCTGTTGTCTGGTGTTGCTGGTCTGCCTTATCACTCATCCATTTCTATGCAAGCACCTTTCTGCATTCTCTCAGTGTTTCTCATGATTAGAAGATACTTCATATAATTATCCATAAAGCTACCTTATAATCATATTTCAAACCCTCTCTTAAGTTCTCTGTCAGGATGCCTGTAAAAAAAAAAGAGGTAACATTTTCTCACAGAACCAAGAGCACTGTGTATTAAACTGGTGTCTTACTGATCTTCTTAATTCCCCGATTATTAATTCCCTGATCATCTGCTTCTTGTCTTATAGATTGCAATTCTTAAACATGAAAGCTTTGTGCAATATGTAGCATATTTGGTTCTTTGTTTATTAACAGAGTTTTATAGCAGTATGTCAGTATAACTGGCCAAAAATAATCCAAATTTCTACAGTGTTCCTTGCTTTGTCTCATATGCTAAATGGTCAAGTTCCTTGGAAGCTACAATGTATCATGATTTCAAACTCCCTCCATGGAAAGTGGCAAGCCATATAGCTAGTTAGTTAAGAAAGGGCCTTGGTTCATCATAGGTCTTTTAGCCTGATGCTTTTGTTAAGAACAAAGCAATTTATTATATCACTTGGTAAAACTAAGGCTTGAATAGAATACTTTTTGCATTCATGGTTACTTTGTGGGCAACAGTATGGCTTTACATGTCTGACTATTCTGATTTTTTTGCCATTTCTGATTTGAATGTGTAAATATTGCAAATTCCTGTTATCAATGAATTCTAACATATACAGATGAATTCAGCCCTGCCTGAATGATTCAAAATGCAACATGTTATATTCACAGCTAAGGCTTGATTTCTTCTATGTAAGACTTTATTTTAGAATTAAGTAACTGTCTGTGCAATTATGGAATGTAGACAATTTGAATCTCATGAAACTGCTGTTTTGCTAACATGGCATGTGCTAGATTGGCTTGACACACAGGGTGAAGTATGCACCCAGTTTGCATTTTTCTCTTGTTGGCCTCAATATTAATACCCACACAGCATGTGTGAAATACTTCTGAAAGATCACAGACCACAGCTGATCCATGATAAAAGCACATGAAGCAGAAAAATATTATAGAAATTCTCTCTTCTTCCACTGCTAAGGCTAATTCTTTATTTCACTGCGTTTATGAAGGAGAATTGATACCAATCTGTCTGAAGTGTCTCAGAACGTGCTTTTTCCTCTTGCTATGATGTGTAACTTTTAGCAGAGCATTTAATGTATTTGTGTATAAGTTTGTGAGGACTTGAAGAATAACATATCTGGCAAGTGATAGAAGAGCAAGAATCTTTTGTCTCAACTACAATTATTTGCTCAGGGTTGCTGAGTAATTACCCAAGCGTGAGGGTTCTGTTGTTATATCAGGCTTCTAGTAAATTAATGCGATCACACTCCTCAGAATTTGGCCAAAATTTGGCCATGGAGATACTCTAAGTTCTTGTGCTAAAGTTGTAGACTTGGTATAGTTAAGTCCAGAGTAATGTATGGCCAACTTGCTAAAGACTGTCTTTTAAACCTCTCTGTATTAGAAACAGCCATGGGAAAATTCCTGAGCACAGAAATACCAGATAACTGAAATACCAGAACCTGTAATTTTGTCTTTGGGCTGTAGTAAACAGGATATATGATACAATTCTGTGCTACGGTATCCTCAGCTATTTAGCCAAAACATCCACCAAAACAGCATTCAATGTTTGGATAATATTTCATCAAGTTACAAATGGATTAGATGGCTAAATATATGGTAAGGTGAAAGATCAATTGTAACAGATTAATTCAATTTCCATGTTACAAATATCTTAGTAAATTAATCTTGTATGTGTTTATCTGTCACTATAAAAATATTACTAATCCCTAGAAAATGCTACTATCTCAAAAGTTACAATTTAAAAAAAAAAGGTAAACCATTTTCTTTCTTAGCTTTAAATTAAGAAAAGGAAATCTCTATGCTTCACCTTTTACACCATGTTCACCTGAACAAAGAGAAACAAACAAGAAATCTCTACTTTTTGCTAATTAATGTTAGCAGTTTTAGAAACTGTTAGTAGATGTGGTCAAATGAAATAATTATTTTAATACCAATGAAATAATTATTACAATACTAGAATGTTGTGGTCTGGCATATGCTGGGGTGCTGATTGACATGGTCATGTGTTTGTGTAGATACCATTCCCTATAGCACAGTAAATTCTTCAGGTGCAGAGTTCATTAAATGATAGGGTAACTGAGTCTCAGCAGTATTTAGAGAGTGTGTAGAAGTAAATGTAAAATTTTCATAGCTGTTCACTAGGGCTTTTATGGGTTGTGTTCAGTATCCTGTATCCTGATGATCAGCTGAATATTTATGTGGCTCACCAAGGTTACTACTGAATGCAGACAGGTTTCCAGGTGACAGCTTGCCCCTACTTAAAGCACCTTATTACTACAATTAACATGCTTTTAGCATGAATTTGAACCCTTAGCTAAGTGTGTAGGTCTGTCAGTAAGCAAAGACATTCAGTATATTTTGAGATATAATGCAATTAGAAACCCCTGAAAATACATTCAGAATGGGGTATTATTTTCTGTACCAGCAGAGGTAATTTTAGGATGTGAGCCATTTGCTAGGACTGCCCCTGCAGAGGCAGCAGTCTCCGTGCCTCCTGTATGGTGCTGGAGTTGCCTTGAGAGTAGGGGAACATAAGACCTACCAGTGATATGTGTGCAGCAGAGTCTGTGCTCAGAAACTGCAACCCTCTGGCTGCAACTCCTCATTCTCATTAGGTCTCTTCAATATATCCTGCTCTTTCCCATTATAAGGCTTGTTTTCTTATTCACAGCCTTCAGGGAACAGAGGGAAGGGGTAGATTATTTTGTGTGTGTATGACAAAGAAAGGGAGACAACTTCCATTTTCGTACAGTTTTATACCAGTAAAACAAACATTCCAGGGTGGGAGAATACCACAAAACCCGCATTTTTTGCTTGGGAGAGGAGATCGCTTATCTAATATATTTGTTTGTATCCTTCCAATATTCTAGGTCTCAGATGTAAAACAGACTGCTGTGCCATGGAATACTGATGGATATTTTTTTTGGGTGAACCTCAAAGATTTTTCTAAGCATAAGAGTGAGGTCTCTCCTCTAAAAATCTTTTTTGTTAGAGCACTTGACAGAGATGGCTACATGTAGCATTCAAAATGTGAAAAGAAATCCTGATGTCATCCCTCTTGAGATCAGCTTGATGCAACTCAAAACATACAGCTACATTAAATTTAATGGAAATAGTAAAACTGTCCAAGATGCTTCATTCTCTCAAAAAGGACATGGGAGAGGGGGTAGTAACCTTGGACTTGGGGTTTAATGACAATGTTTTAGATTTGGATTTGCGTTTTGGGTTTGTGTCAGGGTTATTTTTGTTTGGTGTGTTTTGTGTGTGTCTTGTTTTCCTCTTGACATTAAAATGGAAAAAATAATAGGTAAACTTGGAACTGGCATACTTGGAATATCTCATTCTGGAATATTCTTGAAAGGGTTTCTTTCATATAATACAGCTGGTAGGGCTATTTCCAAAAAAATAAAGGGCCTTCAGTGTCATCCATTTTGTATGTCAAAAAATGGTAATGAACTCTGTACTAGCAAAATGGGCTAACAAAATTTGTGTAGTTAAAGTTAATACTAGGTGATACAAAAATTATATTTCTTAATCTTATTTCATGCAGGGAAGACAGAGTTGGCATTAAATTATATGATATTGCTTGGCCATCTCTCTGCATTTCTTTTTGCTCTTCCCCTCCATCCCTCTTGTACCAGTACATGCCAGGGAAACATTGCTAGTCCATTGGATTAGTTTGATTTTAAAGCAACATAACTGAGAGCAGAATACATATTTATTATGTGACAGGCAAGCCTCACAGGTTTTGTTTTCTTTGCACGAGCCATTGCAGCAGAAACTTTTAAATATTTTTTTTAATATGAAT
Organism: Irena cyanogastra; assembly: GCA_013397155.1. NCBI lineage: Eukaryota > Metazoa > Chordata > Aves > Passeriformes > Irenidae > Irena > Irena cyanogastra. The sequence continues at coordinate 243,979 of VWZV01003535.1, forward strand.
TCTTTGTTGTAAAGGGTTTCATGCCTCAGAGTAGGTCTTAGTCATGTTGCTCAATTTCAGTTTTTGGCTCTTTGACCAGAACAGACGTAAACCTTAAGATTTTTAGGGAAATAAATTCCTATAAAATGTAAATTTTCAAAAGTGCTTCCCAATGAGATGGGGTTCATGGTGCTATCCAAGCAAAAGTGCCAACCAAAAAGCAAGCTCTGAATTCTGCCATGTGAAACAATAGATTTGCAGTACAGTTGTGATGAAAAATGTCGTTTATATTCCGTAATATTTTGGAATGCATATAGTCAAGGTTAAGCTCTATGGCCAGTGTTTCGTTGGTATGAATTACAAATTCTGGTATCATCTTCATCATCATCATCATCATTGTTTTTTCTATGCCATTCTTGTTCAGTGCCAGGTTGGCCTTAGCCAGCTGCCCACCCAAATGCACTCTGTCCCCATTCTCAGCAGCAGGATGAAAATACTCAGGGTTTTGAGATAAAGACAGAGTACCTTGCTATGTGAGTACACTCAGGATGCTGCCAGTTGCTCTCTCCATTTTAGGTTTAAAGGTGAAATCATGTTAATGCTAAAAACAGATCTGCTATGGTGAGTACTCATACTAAGTCTGGATATGCAAATCAGATGCTGAAATTTGGCTCATTATACAGAGGATGAGCTTTTAAGGGGAATGCAGAAGTTAAATGCCCATTATCCATCATACAAAAATACTGCTAGAAAAGTCCTTTTTTCATTTTGTCTAGCAGATGGCAAGGTTGAAGTAATGTGGTAGGTTACTGCTGCTAGTGTGACTGCAGTTAGACATAATGCTCTTACTGAATTTGGGACAAGTTAATAGGATTCAGTCCTGTCTGATCAATTTCCATGACTGAACAGGTAAATGTTCTATTGTGCTTTTCAGTCAAAATTATTCAAAATAGAAAAACTAATTTAGAATGTATCCAAATAAACCCAAATAATTCTGGAACAACCTTGTTAGGAAGCAATTCGAAGTACAACTGTGTCAACAGATCTTAAGAGGATGTACCTTCAACCAGGGGAGATGGTGGGAAGGAGGTAGGGACAATGATGAGCAGCCTGAAGGTGATCGGTGTTCAGTTAAAATACCTTGGTAGATAGTGTTAAGCATCCAATTCTTAGTCATTTCTGATAATAGATTAGAGGCAGCTGGGCTTCTGTGATGGGAGTTAGTGCACCAGACTACTGGCTGGATTGGCAATAATAGCAGTTAAACTATGGGCTATTTTAGCCCTGATTGCAGTACCAATACAAAGAAACAACTTAGTCACAATGGATGTTAGTAGCTGATGAAAAACTTTCAGTTGAAGATTGTATGTTCTGTGCAGTCAGGAATGGGATGTGGCTTTACCAATGGCTTTCGTGCTGTGAAACTCTGAGCACATCTCCCATAATCAAAACAGAAGAGAAAAATGGGAAGGAATGAGGAGTATTTTGAGGGCTTTTTGGTGTAGATGTTGTCTTAGCAGTACTCTGTAGCTGTCATCATTGAGCTATAAAAGGAAGAAATAGCTGTAACAATCAGATTTTGGAAAGTAAGTGAGCTGTAAGACCTTAGCAGATCACAGCCACAGAAGACAGTCTGTGCTGATGGCAAGTTGTCCATGTTCCTTTCTCGTGCTGATGGCATGCTCAGTCTTCCATCTTCCATCATAGTTTTTGCTCATTTTGTTTCTTGTTCTCATTCTCTTCATAATGTTTTTCTTCAGTACTTCTACTTCCTTTTTAGAAATAGAGCTGTTGCCCACCAATAAGTCAATGTAGTATAATTTCATAATTGTTTCTTTTATTGTGTTCCCTTCCCATCTGTTTTACTGACAAGCATGAAGCTTTGCAAGGATTCAGGTAAATAATATGGAATAAGCAGACAAGCAGACTCTTTTCCATAGAATATATTCTGAGGCCTGTGAAAGGAAATAAAGTTAACCTGTTTGTCTATGTATTTCTCCATGGATTGTTTCTCAATGACTTTTATGATATAGTATGGGGGTTCACGCTGTTTAACATCTTTTTTAGAACCTGCATGATAGGACAAATTTGCACCCTTTCCAAATTAGAAGGTTATACAAAACTGGGAGGAGTGGTTGACACACCAGATGATGGTGCTGTCATTCAGATGAGCCTCAGCAGGCTGGTGAAATGGGCTGTGATCAGCAAAGGGAAGTGCCGAGTCCTACATCTGAGAAGGAGCAGCTTTAGGCACCAGTACATGCAGGGGACTGACTGGCTGAAAAGCAGCTCTGCAGTGAAGTGGACCTCGGGGTCCTGACAGATTGTGGAGTGACAGCCAGCAATGCACCCTTGGGGCAAAGAAGGCCAACAGAATCCTGGGCTGTGTTAGGAAAACTCTTGCCAGCGAGCCAGGAGTGGTGATGCTTCCCATCTACAGAGCTGGAGTGCTGTGTCCAGTTCTGGGCTTTGCCCACACAAGAAAGATACAGACTTCTAGGAGTGAGCAGAGCAAGAGCTGTGAAGATGCTTAAAGGACTGGAGCACATCTACTGTGAGAAGAGCCTGAGAAAGTCAGGACTGTTTAGCCTGTGGAACAGAAGGCTTGGGGGAATCTCACAAACCTATATAAATGCCTTTATGGTAGCGAATACAGATGAGGGAGTCAAACTTCTCAGTGGCACCCAGTGATACACCAAGGGACAATGGGCACAAGAAAACACCTTTCATTGTACGTGTGGCCCAACACTCTGGAGCAGGTCGTCTAGAGGGATTGTGGGGTCTCTGGCCTTGTTGATACTCAAAGCTTGGCTGGGCACCTCCCTGAGCAATCTGCTCTAGGTAACCCTGCTTGAGCAGTGGGTTGGACTAGATGCTTTCGAGCTCCTTTCCAACCTAAATGATTCTGGAAAAACAAACAGAAGAAATAATTAGGCTGAGCTTTGGGAGAGAATTTTGAATTTAAATGATGTAGAGATTCATGACAGGATAGGTCAGAATATCTCTGAACAACAAGTTTAGTGTCTCTTTCACTCTGTATACAGTTAGTTTAGTGTAACTCTTATTTAGTTTATCCTTCATCCCTTGTGTCTTTGTTGCATTCTGATTTTTGTGCCAGGAGGGAAAAACCTACTATGAAAAAACAATGCTAGAACTGAACTCCTGCAGTGAAAGAAGGGAAAAAATAGCGAATGGTTGAAGGGAAATAATGTCTGCAACAGCTGTTCTCAAGAGCTTTTGCTCACCTTGAGCAGAGCTAATAAATATGACAGGAGCATTAAAGGATTATTCATCTTTTGGTTTTAATGTAAGGTTAAATGTATCTAAATGCAAATGTTTTTATCCAAAGACTTTTCTGTTTCAGAATAATTCACTGAACTGTGAATTAAAGAAGATTTTAAGACTCTGGATCTTAGGCAAAATGCAGAAAATCTTCTAATATCTGTTACAGAATTTTTCATCTATACATCTTGAGTTGTTTTGTAGAGGAATGATCATATTTTTTTTTAAATGGGGGTAAATCAAAGCAGACAGAAATTCGAAGAACTTGCTGGTATTCCCAGGGTGCATGAAGGTAGAGCCAAAACCAGAAAACTGATTTCTGAGCTCCAGTGTGGCTCATTCTATTTGATGAAAAGGTTTTCCTTTCCTCTTCACATGCTTTGTTCTGAAGTAAACATGAATTGTCTCTCCCCTCACATGCTATGCTCTTAGAGCCAATATTCTCCTAGGGTTCAGCCTCTCAAGTGTAAAGACAACTTGTTTCTGTGCTTTTGGGGTTGGGGACCAAGCACCTTCTTGCTAATACAACTCAGGGATTAACGATCCTAGATTTTCTGTGGTAGAAAGAAAGAAAAAAGTGATAGCCTGTCAATGCTGGAGCTGGAATGATGACAAATATTTAATCGCTTCACAATTTTGAAATCTATCTCACTTATTTAGGGGGTTAAATGAGCCTTTAGTAAATTCTTTTATTTATTATTTGATTGTTTTTTAATATTTGATGGTCTTCTTTAATATAAATTGAATAAAAATTCAAAATAAGTCAATCAGAATAATAATTAATAATACATTTAGAAAACATTGTTTAAACAGTTGAGCTTTTATGATTTTTTCTAACATGCTTTTTTCCCCTTAAGCCATTTGATGAAATTAAATTGAAAAATGCCACAGTGTTGCTAAATATCACCTGCAGTGTACAATTTCACACAGTTCTGCTTAAGTTAGTGGCAAGATACTTGGAGGATTGGGTACTTCAGAGAACATAAATTCTGCTGCTTTGCCTGTTCTCTCATAAATTTTTTGCCTTTGTGGAGTGATTGTGACAGCAAGCGTTTATAGTTTATCTATCAAGGTGGAATCAGTGGCTCATTTTTTTTAATTTTTCATTTTTAATTTTTTTTTAAATTCCCTTCTGAAGCAGGACATGCTTGGCTTCTCCTTTGCTCCTTCAGTGATCTATTTCTTTCTTCAACCCATCTTTTTCTCTGAAGAACAAGAATGTTGATGCCAGTCTATGAAAGTTACATACTACAAACAGAATTAAATTCTGTGGAGAGGGAAAGTGTCAGTAGAAGCAGCATTTTAACTTTTTTTTGTTTCTGCCAAGTGAAGAAACTTGCAGGGATTGTCAATCTGATGCTTGGGAGTGCTGTTCAGGGCAGGTTTCACTCTGCAGGTTATGTAAGCCTCCTCTTCCCCTTGCAGAGAGTAGGAACTGTATTGATTTACTGCTTCAAATTGTGACTTATGACAAGAGATGGTGTTCAGGACGGGTTTTGATATCCTAAACCAGACAAAAGAAGTGGAATCCATGCAGGGGTAGAACATTCCATTGAGTACTCTAGGTATTCATCCAAAATCTGATCCCAGGACTCATTCAGAATTGGAAGACTGGAAACAGATGTGAAAATTCAGCTTAACATCAGACTGCTGCCTTTATTAAAACCCCCAAAATATAAAAAAAGGGAAGTTTTATGCCCTTTTCTGTTCCATTCTTTTGTGAATTCTGTCTTTGGTGCAGTTTTGCGCGTGTTCCTACTACAGATTGTGGTCCCTGCTTTTCCATTCACGTTCACAGCTTCTTTCCTTTAATTGGTACATCTCTGACTGTAAGGTGCTGAACATCCATGTTTGTCCTTAGAACTAGCCCTGCTCCAAACACACACACACCTGCTGCACCTCTCTGGGGCGTATTTCAGCTCAGATCCTAAAGGCTGGCCAAAAGGAAGGGCCAGAGGGGAGGCTGCAACGAGAAAGTGAATCTGGAGGAGATGGGAGGAAATACTTTTTTCCTTTGCTTTCTGACAAAAATCCCATGTTATGCTGCATAGTTATGTAGAACTACAGTCCAAGATCCCAGTCCTTTACCAGGGAAAGCTACACTGTGGAAGAGTGGTAACATATTGCTATTGTAGTAAAAGATTGAGGTGTACAAAGCCTGCTTCTGGGACTCCCATGTCATTACCCAACACAGAGTTGGGGAATCTGGAACTTCTTGTGTTTGATACATATGAACCCTTTCTCTCCAGCTGACCCAAAGATGAAATGATTGTCAAGGAATTGCCTTGCACATTAGAGAGAACAACTCAAGTTCGAGCACAGGAAGATGGAGAAAACATGTTTCAAGCTGGCTTTAGCTGATCTATCTAGGAAGGTAAATTTTACTAAAACTGCTACCTGAACTTTCATATTTCTTCTCTTTTTCTGTCCCATATTTCCACACTCCTGGTATTGAATTATTATTCAAAACCTTATTAATCATTAGTCTTCATGTGCAAAGGCAGTAAATCAGAATTTGTGGGGTAATGTTTTGTCTCATCATTTTTATTTTTAAGGCTGATGCTGACAGGATATAGGTATGGGATTAGAAAAGTAAGAAGGGAATACAGCATGCATATGTTCAAGACAAAACATATGCTATGCATTATATGACTTTGTCTTGGAACAGATCCAAATGCTCCCATTATATTAAGTAGAGCATGAATGAAATTACCAACTAGCCATCCAAATTGTGGAGGAAGAAATTTGCATAAACCTCTCAAAAATACTTGTGTATCTTGACTTTTTTTTTCCATTTTAGCTAGCTGAAGAGTTAGAACCTGTGTTTTCTAACAATTTGTGAGAGGTAGCTGAAAAGCAAAAAATTGGTGGAGTTTTTTAATGGCTTTTTCAGCTGGTGTTACCATTTCTTCAGTGATTGTCTTCCTATTGACAGCCTACTGGCAACTTTCTTTCCCCAGCTGCCTTTCCAAGTCAGGGCTCTTTTCTTGATGCAACTTTTGATCTACCTGGTGCCTAAAACTAGCTTCTGTATCAGTGTTTTCTAATGTACACGCTACTTGACCTAGAATAGTAACACTGAAATTGCATTTTGTGTGTGACAGGAATCATAAAGTGAAATGTATTATGGTCTAATGAGAAAACTCATGAAAGTCTGTGTTGACAACTTTAATATCAAATCTGTGGTCTTACATCCTTACAGTAAACGTTAGATCTGTTTCTGTTACCAATTAAAGATGATTAGTCCTAGGACATAAGATAAATGAGATTCCTAAAGAAATACCACATCATGGAAGTACAATAAAATCTAATATTAAAGAGTTCAATGTGTATGAGTATTGGGACAACATGATTTACCCCATCGGCTCATATGTTAAAAAAACCCAAGATTATAACCTTCCAGATGGCATGAGCAGTGTTTTCATAGCATGGCTATATGTTTAAGAAAACATGTAGTTCATTTAACTACAGTATTGACATTTCCATGCAATACTAGAAATCATGCCATGGAGCCAGAAAATAAAAAAGAAATGAATGTCACATGGACCAAAGAGGACTATTTATTATTGATCATCAAAGGGGTATAGACAGGTTCTTCATGCAGAAGCTAAGCAAAGACAACCAGACAGAGGGAGTTGTTATGTAAGAGTATTTAACAGCACTTTCATTTTCCAGAGATAAAATTAGAAGTGCCAGACTGTTCAAAATTTGCCTCTGCTTGTCAACTTTCTATGAGGACCACATTTCAGAGGGTCATTTTAATCAAAATGAAAGACACATCCTATTAGGACAGCTTTGCTGACAGATTATTAAGATGAATTACTAGCATACACTTGTCCCAGATGCCTTGTTGATGTCAGTTAGTAGGAGGCATTGGGAGGACTTACAGTATATGCTTTGCTCTTTAAAAGCAATTTACAATCAAAGTTAGCAATTCTAACTAAGTGAGAAGAGCTTAATCCTAGAGCTGTCACTAGGCATTATTTTCAGATTCCTGACACATCTACATTAAAACAGTTTATATGTAAAAGTTAATAGGGTCTAGGATATTTCATTATGTAAAACAATCAACTGTTTTTACTGGAACAACCATATATTTTCTGTGTGGAGAAGGCAGTGGCATAATGGAATAGAACTTCTAAGTAATAAAACTTACAAGTTTTTATAATATCTATAAAAAATAGTTCTGAGTGACTATTTTTATCTTGGACAGCAGCTGGTGGACCTTAGGTCTGCCTACATAGTGTGTAGGCTTCGATGGTTAGTGGCTGTGTCTACTGTCTTGCTCCCTCTCACACCCCAATTCAAATTTATGTTGACGGTTTTTTCTCTCAAGGCAGTGAACATTATATTGTAATTAACTGTGGAAGCTGGAATATTTGACAGGTATTTAATGACAAGTTGCCACTTTCAAATATGATCAGCATGCTGCCATGCTTGAGGAAAGATCTCATTGCTGCATCTCCAGTTAGAAGCAAGAAGAAAAAGGCTGTTGAATCTGCCTTACGAGAGTTTCAGCTGTTTTACCTGTTTCATTTTCCCCAAACACAGACCTTCAGGCTTATTCACTAGAACAGCTATGAGTCAATATTAGAAACTCCTATGTTAGGGGAACACTTCTCTAGGTATGTATGTCTCTCCGAATAATACAAAACAAGAGCAGATATTTAATTCAGAACACATAAATTCTCTTCCATTTTTAGAATTGGCCATGTGAAACTTTTTCTCTTAGAGAACTAGGGAAAATGAAAGGTCCATACAGTCAAAACAGAGTTGCTAAAAGTACGTATGATGATAAGAGAGTAAGTGCTTAAAAAAAAAAGTCAAAAATGAAATGAAGTAGCTTCTAGGAGTATGTGAAGGAAAGAGATTCTGGGTAGGAGGCATGTACCATGCCTCCATCATCTTTATCCTATGTTTTTCATAAGAAATCTTTTTTCAGTGGTATCCCTGTAAGCTTGTTGGAAATACTGCTGCATCCCGTAGTACTAATACTCACTTTTTCTCTTCAAAGCAGGGCACGAAGGCAAGCTGTAAGAGCACAAATCCCAGGGAAATTGTGGTGCTGCTTGGTCTGGAGTGCAGGTCTTAGGTTCTCATTGTGGTTCTTACTAGTTCTGTGGAGGTCTGTCTGCACATCAGGAGCCAAGGGAAGCACTTGACAGGTAGGACCCTCCCTCGGAGCATTCTGCTTCCATCCTTCATCCTTTTGCAATGAAGTTGCAGTGCGTGTCTTTCTGATTTCTCTTCTAAATAAGAAAAGGGGTCTGTCGGGAACTGCTCAGTTGTTTCTGATAACTCCAACCCTATGCTAATCATAACTCTGGCATGGTGTTTCTCCATCTGTGTGGAAGAAAAGAGCCTGGGAGGAGGGGGTAGTGGTGGTGATGAGGATGCACTGATGCTACAGCATTCACTGTAAGCAAGATTTCGTTGGCATACTGTCACACATTGTTATTGTGATTAATTATTCCTCTCAGTGTGCTTATGCAAGAAATAAAAGGAACGACATGCAGTGTTTACCCTGCCTTTCCCTACTGTGGTACCTGAGAATTCTCTGGCCTTGTGGCTGTGCTGTCTGTATCTTCGCTAGATTTGTAGCATATTTATTTTCTACAGGAGGCAAACTTCTGTCTTTTCAAAAGATGTACTGGGGATCATGCTTCTTCATACAGAAGTTTTTAGCTTCTGTTTTGTTGCCTGTTTCCTTCACAGTGAAGGCTCTATTTTTTGTTGCTGCATTGATGATCATCTTTGGAGAAACCTAAGTCTAATAGTACACAGTAGAAAGAAACAAAAAGCATAAAAAATTTTGTTATATTGTCTTATTTCATGGCAAACAGAACTTGATTCTGATGCCTTCTTCACTGAGGCTCAATGCAGGACCTTTCTAAAGTCAGAGTGAAAAGAAAGTGTACTTTGCACAAAGGAAATTGTGGAGAAAGCAATCAGTGTGGTAGGAGAGTGATGCTTTCATGGCAATTGGGATGGAATGGAATACAGAGACCAAACATTCAATGATGTGAAAGGCTATGTATGAAGTGCTATTACTGTCACGATGATGACAGAATGCATGTTGAAATTACCTTTACAGGAATAGCAACAAATGATCTCTGTATCTTCCCCTCCTACTCATCCAAAGCTCTCAAGGCTGCATTCCTAATCAACGAAAAGCAGGCATCCCACACCCATGCCAAGAGGAATAACCTGAGCATGCAAGCTCTGCTTTGGATTAAATGTTAAAGTCGTGTACCCTATATTGTCTGGTTATAAGAATTGAAAAGATAACAAATTCAGTTATAATTCTCTACGTCTACCCTCATGTCCTGTTACTTAAATTCCAGTGTTGCAAACAAAATTCTCATTAAGTGCTAATGATTATAATCATACAACTCTTTATAGCATATCATTGTCAATAATTACATACACATGTTCTGAAGTTGGAATCTTTCTTTATTAAAAATACATTTCCTTTTAGGGACTTCAGTCACTTGAATGTGGAGTGAAAATAAATTAGGCTGTAGCAGGCGTTGCAGCTACAGTTACTACTTCTTCCATTATTGCAAGTTATTATAAGCTTGTATGATTGAAACTGCTATAGATAAGCATGCAATAATATTTTCACTGTCACCATGATCACTGGCTGAGATAAGAACTTGATGTTCTATTTTTGTTCTGGATAGAGAAAAAACAAGGAGGGGTAAATGGGGGGGAAAGGGCTTCAAGTCTTGCAATGATATGCAAGGAAAAAAAATTTCCAAGCCTAAAGGAGGCCCACACATACGTCAATGATGACACGCAGCTCTCAGAGGATTTAGTGTTAAAGGGACGTCTGCTAATTTTATTTGCAAGAGAGAAGAGAAAGCATGCACATTCAAGATACTTGTTGTATCATTTTTAAATCAAGGCCATCTTTTTCTCGGTGGTAAACGTGAAATGTTTTTAAAGGCCAGACTTAGCATAAAATCTATTGGTTGCTATGGAGACCACTTACCACACAGGACTGCACTCTGTGTTCGACTCTGTGATTTTCTCTATTCAAAGGTTTGCCATTGTCAAAAAACAAATTAGTTTTTCAGTTGTTTATTGCAAAGTTCATTATGTGCAAGGTAGTAAATAATATGGTATTTTATTTGTGCGTGGATAGGTGCCACGTGTGAATTAACCAAGACACTATTCCTTAAATTTACCATTTTAAAATAATTATAGTAAAGTTTGCTATTGTTAGGAAATAAAACAGATTTTGATCATTCTGTGTAAATGAACATGAAGCAAAGCAGGTAGTTGGAAGTCTGATCCCAACCAAATTACATGGTAATACGGCTTTTCACACCTACACAGCACTTAGTAACAAAGCGCTGAAAGAAAAGCCCTGTTAGAGTAAAACTTTATACCTGAGGTGCATTACTTCTCTCTTTATGAAAGGAAGGGTGGGTTCAGGACTCCATGCTCACTGAATTATTCATGCTGTCTTTTGCATCTCAGATCTTCAGGGTTGAAACTGGTAGAGGTTGTTATTAGCAGAAGCACAAATCTAACTAGGTACAGTAGTTCAGTGAAAATCTGTTCAACTGTTTCTCCTGAAGTGTTTGTCTAATTACTGCAAATGCTTTCTGCCAAACTGTCCAGCACACCCACCCCCAAAAAGAACACATTCAGGGAGGATATGCAAAGTGTTTCATTTGGAATATATTTGAAACTGAGGCTAGTTGACACCTGGGATCTGGGTGAGAGAGACAATTCATAGAAGTATCATGGGAAGCCTTTTATTCCTTAAAGATATTTCAAAGACAAATTGATGTCAGCAAGTTCTTTCTCACTTCCTTTTTAAATATCATTTTAGTCTAATTCAGATTACTTGAGGAATGCATGAATATGTTACTTTCAGCACCTGAGATTCGCTCCTGTCCCCTCCTTGGTGCATTCTGTACCTAAGTGAGCCAAATGCAGAGCTGCTGTAAGAGGCACAGCTTCACTGACTTCAGAGAAATGCTGGTGGTCCTTTTGGTGTGGGGTCTCTCTCTCATTGACAGGCCAATGATACAGTAACAGGTCTCAGCTCAGCATGGAGGTTTCTCTGTGGCTTTTCTGTGTTTAACTATTCATTTGGCTTTTATGTAATGGGTAGATTTTTGTGCAGTGCAGGTTGTCTCTAGTGATTTTGTAGGACCACTAGATAAATGAAAGGATATCTGAGACATGGTGGTATATGATGGTCATTTTTAGAAATGCTAAGTTTGTAGGTAATGCAGTAAAGATTGCTTAATTGCAAATCTAATTTTTTGCCAAACATTTGTGTGCATGTAAGTTATTTAGATTTCCCTTTCCTAGTCAAATAACTCTTCTACTAAATACCAACTCTACAGTGTCAAGTCCTTATAATTAACGTGTTGCAAACATGCTATTAAGACAAATCTGGTTGAAACACATAAGAAAAATGAAAGCATAATTTAATTCAAGCTATTGTCAGTCTCTTCAAGAATTATTATGCAGTTGGCCTCCTCCTGTGCAGCTCTGTTTTAGCAGAGCGTGCACTGTTTCGCGCTGCATGCAAAGTAACTAAAAAAGAAATGAGTCTTTAAAAAGGAATGCTCCAGTTTAAACAAGCCAGTGGGGGCTACTTAGGCAAAACTAACTGGTGACACTATGTTTATAGTAATAGACAAGGGAATCTGACTCACAAATGGTGCAGAAGAAAATATGTTTAATAAGACTCTACTGAAAGTGTCCTGTTATTGTTTAGAATAGAAAAGTTTTGCCCTTTAGAATGAGCTTTTCATTTTTCTTTGTGGTCAGGTTTGTGTCTGAGCTCTCCTGCTTAACATCTTGCCTGTGTTTTTCCTCCGTTTGACTCAGGTTCCTTCAGAGAGCTCAGTAGGAACCCAGTTTTCCTTCTGTGTTCTGCCAGATTTCATTAGAGTGCTATAGACCCTTAATAGAGGAGAATTTTTTGCCTACTGCATAAAATTGAATAATATGGTCTTTAATCAAAAGTAAACGTACTAGGAAGCTATCCCTATCTGAATCAGCTCTCCTCCTCCACTTCTAAAGCAACGTGACAAGGGGCAGAGTAGTAGACAAAACATTGTTTCTACAACTGTGTTTTCAAGTGAATGAGGCATTCCTCAAAGGATGTACAACATGAAAGAAGCAATCCCCACATGCACAAAGAAACCATTCAAGATTCCCATACAAAATTGCTAACCTAATAACATGACCTGAATCAGACAAAAAGCACAAGATCTTTTTTCATGTTTTTTGAATGCTATCAAAACTTTTACAGGAATGTTCACAAATAGTAATCTGCTTCTTGCCACATTTTGTAGTTTTCAGTCTTTCTGCTTAAACCAGGAGCCCACTGAAGAAAAATTGTGGGCTTGGTTCAATACCATTGACTGTACTCTGGGTTCTGCAGAGCATCTATGTTGTTGACAAAATAGTGGCTGAGATCTTAGTGAGAGGCAAGGTTGATATTTTCAGTCCTCATCAAAATGAAAATCAGCGCATAGTTCAATTTGGAAGTTTCATTTAGGTTTTTCTGTAGCTGTGCTTGTTCATAAATCTTACTGTAGCTCAACATTTTTCCTTAAGAGAAATTTAGCAAGAATTTAATGTCTTGCCATCATGTTTATAGTGCCTTCTATTTATAATACTCCTTCTGATAAAATATTAGTGTGATACCATTTTTAGGCTGGAACTTACCTGATTCTCGCAGTTAGTTCAATGCAGAACGAAGTTATGGACTTTGGACTGGATTCTGTTTCCAACAGATATCAAGAGCAATCTAACTCTTTATGTTATGCAATGTCTTTATTCAAGAAGAAGTGATGGTTTTTCTCTTAAAGCTAGACTGTCCCAGATCACAGTCATGATTTTAAAGTTCAGTAATTTGCGTGAGTTGAAATCAGGGGAGATGCTGTGTGCATGAGTTAAAGGTATTTATAGAAAACAGACATCAAATGATGACCTAAAATGCAATGATGAAGAATGAGTCTGCCAAGGTTTGTTCTGTTATTATGGCTTTAATATGTTTATATAGAAAAAATAGTAATGAGAGAGATGAGAAGGTTTAGAAATGGGAGCTGAAAATTTAAAGATGGGGGAAATTCCTTAAGGATTTATTTGATGGACAAGTAATATCTGAACCCAAATAGCTGAATTGTCTAGCCTAGGCTCAAAATAGCAAATTACAAAAACTATTCTTCAGTCCTTCACCAGCTACAGAGTAATCAATTTATTTGATCCAATTGTTGTCTTCTATTTTTTTGATTATTTTTTTAATAGTTAAAAAGTAACCTGGTCTATGAGGATAAACTAGGTAATTTTCTGAGTCTGTAAGACCATAATACTTACTAAACTATTTGTTTAATAATTTTGAAATGTAGCCTTGGACAGTTACTTTATTAACAGAGAGTTACATATTCTTATATGACAATCCTTCCTTAATCTACATGTGGTTGGTTAGTAAGGCAGAATAATCTGTAGTGTGTCTCTGTATTCAGCCTTGTATCTTTGTGCTGCCATGCAAACATTTTACTTACATTAGATTTTCAATAAAAATTCCATGCAGGCACATTTGTTTGACCCAATATTGGGCAAATAGAACATTGGCATTGCTTGTATGGTGCATCATACTCCTAGAACAGATGAACCAAAGAAAATGTGCACATAACAAAAATGCCCAAAGCTACTGCAGGGAAAAAAACCAACTCCTTACATTTTTTCCTGCCTGGGGTGGGTCTTTCTTAGGAATGATTCTGTTTCCCTTTCTCAGCCCTTTGTACCATCCTTTGTGTATCAGATTTGGAAGAACAGTGTTTGTAGCTGGATTCTTAAGGAATGTGAAGACTTCAGGTTTCAGAATATGACTCTAGGCTGCAACTTTATAACTAAATAGTGAGAAATCTTGGCCTGTTTTTCTCCTGTGTATAATGTTTATGAATATCCTTACCTTTAAGACCTTTCTGTCTCCAAGACCTCAGAGTAATGTTCATTTTGCTTACTACCCACGTTACATGGAAAATACTAACTGATGCTTTTCTGTGAGGAATCTAGGTTGTATGGGACTTCAACAAAAGATGATGTTAATAGTGGAGTAGTGGTAAACATAAATGAATCTACAAAAAAATGACAAGAGTGGTGTTAGAAAGGAAAGACATTGAAATAACCAGAGTTATTCCTGTGAGACTTCTGAAAGATATTTATTATTTTGGGTTGGACTTTGGATCTGAATGTATATCTAGACTGCCCTTGGGAACTGCAATTCAGCTATTGAATATCACTGGCATTTAGCCTTAGTTTGGGGAGTAGATAGGAAAAGAGCCAAAGCTGCAGTGAGGGAGGATAAAAAAGGAGCTGAGCAAAGCAGACAAAGTGGCCAGCCCTAATTTATTAAAAACACTAACCCAGCTGTATGTATTTGTAATGCTTCTTGCAATGTTCAGTTTTCTATTTGGTTACAGTTTTGCTGCCTTTTTCACTTCATCCTATGGGATTTTCTGGAGGAATTTTTTCCCCATACTACAGCCCAGTAGTGAGTTCTGGGATACAGAAGTCCCTGAGAGAGCAATGTAAGTGAAAATTGGGTAACTTCACTTTTCGGAGACCAAATGGGATTTTTGTCTTGTCCAGATTAAAAGTGGGAAACTGTTTATTCCTGCTTTTACTGTTGCATACACTTCTCATCCACAATATTTTAAGGTTAAATATACGTATTTATAAGAAGTAACTTTTTATCCCAGACCTCCTGGGCAAGAAAATCTTTTGAAATGCTTTACGTATCCAACAAGTTGCATAACCAGAAAAAGTTTCCCTCTGTCCAGTGGCCTCTATTCCTGTGGAACAAAGTGCTAATTTAATATATTGAACATCCAAATCAAAATAGAAGCAATTTTTAATCGTTCTGAAGAACAATTGGATACTGACGTAGGGATCCATTGGTTTGTGTTTTACCAGGTTCAAGATGCAATGACTTCTAGATACCTACAATTCACTTAATAAAGGGAAAAAACCCAAATGTATATAATCAAAACAATTTATTGTAAAATGGAAACAGAAGCAAAACTTCATCAACTGTACTGAAAAGGGTCAGGAAAAATTTACTGAATTCTGTGAGCTGTAATTATTGAAATTGATTTGTTTCACTTCAAGAATAATTGTTAATCATTGATTTGAGTTCATATAGTCTCTGATCTCACAATGCCACAAAATGGAAGATGGGTTTATTTAGATTTACTTGTACCACAAGGGGCATGAAAAGTACAGAAGAAGGAAGTACTGAATATATATTAAAAGATTTACATTAAAAATTTATGTACGTCTGTGTTTAAACCATGACTACTTGAGAAAGACTGTGTTGAACTGGCTGGCATTCTGATGCACCATACTGAACTTTGTGCACTGGACCCTCTAAAGACAGAGGGGTGTGTGCATACTGTGTAGAATATATGCTTGAACTGTACAGAACACTGTACAGTTCAAGCATATCTTCTGTCTATTTAAGGTAGAAGATTTTTTCATTTGTATGTCTTGGATTCCTCTTTCTGTCAAATGACAGTACTTATTTTAGTTGTTATCAGATTTCTAAGTAGCTCACAGATAAGAATAACTTTTCCCTAGCTGAGAAACGTGTAGGTTTATAGGCTCTGTTTTGTGTCATGGCACATTTAAAAATCATTTGAATTTTCTAATGAATATGAAAATTAAAAGATGGATTATTTTAGGGAGATATGTCAGTATTGTTGACAACATCTATTACTTTCTTTGTGCCAATGCCTTTGCAAGTTCAATACTGCATGACCTTGAAACTTGCAGGCTAAAGAGTTCTGCTGTTGGCAGTAGAGGAGACCTGACTCTAGTAAGCACTGTTTGGCACCAAAGTAAACGGGATATAATTGCTTGAAGTAGTTCTAAAGGAATAAAAATAACATTAATTTTCTTCCGTGACTGACAAGAGAGACATTAGTCTACAGAGGTTCTCCTTTCTCCTCCTCTTATGTCATTTGTTTTGGGGCAGTTCTCTGTCCACTGAAGTAAGCGCTGCTTTCCAGAAATCACGACACACTGATTAATTCCTCAATTGAGGCACAGCCTGCTGATTTGTAATGCTGTCTATTCATACTCATTTCAAATGACTGTTAAATCAGAGCACTGAACACCCACATCTCTGCTGTGTTCCTTCAGCAATGTTTAACAAATTGGCTCCCCAGAATTCACTGTTCCCTTCCCTGAAGAACTTCTGCTCCAGTGAGCACAAAGTCAGTCCTGTGCCACTGCAATAGTGACATTCACCTCAGCAAAGTCTGTTTATAACTGAGTGTTGTAGTATCCCCAGCTCAAATCACAATTAACCACCTCTGCTTGAAAAAGTTGTCATCACTTTTTTCTACAACGAGCAAGGCTGTACATATGAACACGCATGTGTCCATAGTACTGCACTTGTCTTCATTTAAAAACAAACTTGATGGTGGAGGAATATTTCCTCTCAATGGTATTGTAGAAACTGTATCTAAACTACCATGCCAAAAATCCTCAATAATTATACAAATGATGCCTACATGTACTTACTATGCCTTCCTGTAATGTATATGCCTGAAAGAACTGGGTGATGATGATTTTATTGTGTCAGAATATGTAATCCTACAACTAGATCTTAAAATACAAGCAAATTTAGCTCTAGAAGGAGATAGTGGCAGCAACTGTAATCAGTGTACTGCTACGTAAGATTGCGTATTTGGGTGCTGAGAAATTTGAACTAATTCCCTTGTGTACGTATAGGTAAAACTTGTAGAACATAGTCATTTTGTCCACTGCCCAGAGCACATTTCTGGATGGAGATTCCATATTCTTTCACACACTAGCCACTTTCTCTTTAAGCCAATGGGGCTGGGGAAGGGGAAAGCTCAATGTGTGACAAGAAAAATTTAGCCTCTGCAAAAAATGCTGAATTCTACTAGACAGTGTAATTAATGAAAGGATTTAGAAGAAAGGGCCTATGGAACTCTTTAAAGCACAAAAAAGGGACATTTATCTGCATTATGTCTCTTGCTGCAGTTCACATTTTCAGCTGGCTTCATGTCAGTAGTAGCTTATGATTCTGTTAGCTTTACACAGAGAGAAATCTTACCTAGATGATAGATGTCACTTGTGGATTTTTCTTTGTTGTTTTTTTCCCATGCACTCAGTCTGCAGTGTATTAGCAGGTTATTCTCCTGTAACATTGCGACATGCCTGGCAAATTAGATAGTTGGTAAATAGGTGTGTATTCAATTTATAAATAGGTAACAAAGGTACTTGGTAAATAGGTGTGTATTCAATTTATAAATAGGTAACAAAGGTACTTGGTAAATAGGTGTGTATTCAATTTATAAACAAGTAACAAGGGTAGTTGGTAAATAGGTGTGTATTCAATTTATAAATAGGTAACAAAGGTACTTGGTAAATAGGTGTATATTCAATTTACAAACAGTTCTGAGTAGTTCAGTATTCTTATGGCTTCTGCTTATGGCAAAAAAATTGAGGTGAACAAGTGGATGGCATGAACTCTGAAGAAAAAAAGAAACAACAAAACCACCTGCCTGATTTTAATGACTGGGGCACAGTGAGATATCTGAGACTGGTAACTCCAAGAGTAGTAGATCATACTCTTGTGTCATGGAATGGTTTTAATTCAAGAAGTGGGTTTTAAAGGGGAGGTATTTGGTATTTTATGCTTCAATGAGTTGGTGTTTCATAGAGACATTGGAACTAAGGAGATAAACTTTGTGAACACTTGATACAAATGGACTTTTCTCTGTTCACCTTTTCATATAACACCCCTCTGCCAGAGTTTTTGTTGAACAGAGGAACCTGAAATTAAATTATACCAAAGCACACGCTTGCTGTGTCATTCACGTTTCAGTAATGTAAATTCAGACAGATAACTTGTGAAAGATCAGATGGAGAAGTGTTTGTGTACTGTAGATGTTGCACCAAGCTACATGGTGGTGTTCACTTCATCTGGGCCTGCTTGGCTTCTTGGGTTGATGGAGTTATGGAGTCTTCACTTGCTGATTATCACAGCAAAGAAACTGTTTGTAGACTAGTGACATGAAGGGAGAGTGTGCTGGTTTGTAAAGTGCTTGGAAAATACCTCCAAACTTAAGTCTCTGATTGCATGTTCTTTTTGTGTGATTTTTTTAAGAGTTTCTGTTTTCATGTCTTTCAGCACAACTGTGAAAATATTCTGCAAAGAATTAAACAAAAAAAAAATCTTCACTGTATTGTAGGGGCTTGTTTCAAAGTACAAATCACTTTTTGTCCTTTTGTGGGCATTACTTATGTTCCTTGTCTTAATTCTGGGTACTTGAACTTATTCCTGTAAGTATTAGTTTTTACTGTTTTCTACTGCTTTATCTTCTCATGGAGTGAGTTGATCAACTTAAGGAAGGCCTTCGTATGTAATTTTTGCATCATCTTTATGTACACAACCTCTACAGAACACAGCTGGGCAACTATTGTGTACTTTGACAGTGTGCACTGAGAATGTTGGAGTCTGTCTCTTCAGTTTTGAAGCTCTTTCTCAGATTTTAGCTTCTTGCAGCAATGATTGGCTTAATTGCTGATTCATATGGAGATGTAGTAGTCTGTTTTGCAGTGCTGACTTGAAATTGTAACTGTAATACAGACCACACACAGTTTCCTGTAAGAAAAATTAATAAAATATCTGTCTTCATTTCCAGGCACTATTTAAAAAATAATAAATCAGCATAACTCTCTGTAAAGTTATAAGATTTTTAAAGACAGCAGCTTTGTTCAAAATAGCGAAAGACCATCTCCATTAGTTCTGCTATATGTTGTTGTCAGGTATGACTTTGTTTTCCACCTGAGAGGAGTCCTAAATGTAAACATGTTTATTATGGTTTGTTAGTATTGGAGATTTTTATGTTCATATCGCAGAACTCAGAAATGAATGTGAATTAACTGTAAATTATGACATGTCTTAAGTATAAAGCAACACACAGACTCTGAGGATAAAGGTGTATTAATCCTCTTAAAAGTGGTTGAAGCTCAGATGACTTCCTATTTAACTTACTTAGGCCCTGAGAATGATAAAATCTTAAAAATTTCTGGAGTCCTGGAATCACTTCAACCAGTCTGTCAATACATGATGGAAACTGATTTATTTATGTATTGAACTTTCCCTCAGCCCTTTTCAACATGTGTCATAGGAAAGGAGCGGAACTGTCACCTGGTGTGCATATATGCAGAATCTCATGATCACAGAGTATCCTGAGTTGGAAGGGACCCACAAGGATCATTGATTCCAGCTCCTGGCTCTGCGCAGGACACCCCCAGAGTCACATCAGGTGCCTGAGAGCGTTGTCCGAATGCTTCTTGAACTCTATCAGGCTTGGTGCTGTGACCACTTCCCTGGGGAGCTGTTCCAGTGCCCAACCACCCTGTGGGTGAAGAACCTTTTCCTGATATCCAACCTAAACTGCCCCTGACACAGCTTCAGGCCATTCCCTCAGGTCCTGTCATTGGTCACCACAGAGAACAGATCAGTGTCTGCCTCTCCTCTTCCCCCCACCAGGAAGGTGTAACTGCAGTGAGGTGGCTCCTCAGCCTCCTCTTCTCCAGGCTGAACAGACCAAGTGCCCTCAGCCACTCCTCACACAGCGTCTCCTCAAGGCCCTTTGCCATCCTTGTTGCCCTCCTTTGGACACTCTCTAACAGCTCAATGTCTTTTTTATGTTGTGGCACCCAGAACTGCCCCCAGCACTCGAGGTGAGGCTGCCCCAGTGCAGAGCAGAGCGGGACAATCCCCTCCCTTGCCCGTCTGTGCCCGATGTCCCCCAGGACAGGGCTGTCCCCCCTGGCTGCCAGGGCACAATGACTCACATTCAATTGCCATGGACCAGGACCCCCAGCTCCCTCTCTGCAGCGCTGCTCTCCAGCCTCTCATTCCCCAGTCTGTCTGTACATTTAGGGTTGCCCCATTCCAGTTCAGTATGAGGGAGACTTAACATTTTTCCAATTATATCTTCTTACTAATATTGGTTTTCCCCTCTTTTTCAATGATAATCCTTAGTTTCTAATGTACCCACTGCATAGAGTTGCAGGTAAATTTGTGGATTTACTTTAGTTTCCATGCTGAATAAGATTGAATCTTCTGGATTGTAGCCAAAAGACACCTGCAAACATTTTTACTATCTGATCTTCTTAGTCCCTCTGTTGTTGTGACAGTTTGTCTCCTGTGGTATCCAGATTTTTTCACTTGTGATGATAAAGAGCTTCAGCTCCAGCTCAGTTTCCAGCTGGTTCCTCTTGTCAGGTTCATAACATAGGCAATGCACTTAACCCAGTTATTCAACTATTACATTTGAAAACAGTTTTGCTGAATGAAATAACAGCAGTGCTTCAAGCCTCAATTAGGCTGCTGTGTTGTATTGTTTCTGCTAATCAGGCTGGTTCCTAGCAGGCTCTCTTGGGCCAGCCTCACCATGTCTTTTTTATATTAAATCTAGGACATGGTGTGGTGTCGAGGACAACTTGTCATAGCTGGACTTTACGGGGTTTAAGATGCCTACATCTTGGTATTCACAGAGAAATGTGACCAGGGAGAAGCATGTGGGTTTTGGTAGCAATTTCCACTGTTAAATAAGGCAGACAGCAGTTGCTGGTCTAGGATTTTGTGACATGGCTGATAGGTTTTTCAGGATCTGCTATCGAGTCTGGCTGAATCGTTGGACCAGGTCACTTGTATGAAATGGTAAGCTATAGCTTTCAGCAACTTGATCCATGTAAACGATAAAGTTCATGCCTGGGTTTTGTTGTGAAACTTGCCCCTTCATTGTCTGGCTTTCTTCTTGGACATTGCAAACTGGAAAAATTTTTTCTGTCAGCTATTACCTTGGCATTTATGAGATGTAAGGATAGGGCCTCATTGAAATGGGAGAAGCTATTTATTATTGTACCGATTCTGATATTCTACTAAATTCTTCTTGAACAGGCTAATTGTATCCATGTTCATTTTCTCAAAGGGATGAGAATTATATGTGGGATTAGAAAGATTCAGGGAAATTTTCCAAAGTCAGCCCTTGTCAATTGAGGCTGTACAGAGAGAAGTTCTGTATGTTCTTGTAAAATGTTACATTGTGGAAGTAACGGGCTTGTTTAATCTCCTGGCCTTTCCAGTGTAAATGTTTTAGTATTTCATGTGTTCTTGTGATTTCTGGGATTTGAAAAGAACTGTCTATTGGATCCTACTTTGCCTATCAGCAAGAAGCAAAAAGGAAGGACTTGCCCATTCATCTTTACTGCTCTAAAATTTCTACTGGAAGGTCCTAGAAGATTGATACTCTGATAAGGCTTCCTTTTCTTCATTCTACCTGAGACCTTATCTCTGCTATCAACAGGTTTAGAATCTTGTCCCTGGCAATTATGTCACTGGCTTCTGCCCTGTTATGACTGAAGAGGCTTTTTCTCTTAAAGATAAACATCCACAGGATTAATGTCAGATGGAATCGGGGCAAATATTTCATTGGGAGGGACCTCTGAAAGTCTAGTCATGAGACCACTATGCAAATAATTATACTAAACACAGAAGCCTGAAAAGGATGTGTGGATACACCTTATGATAACAGTAAATGTTAAAAGGCAAAGTAAAATAATCCCTGTGTGTGTGCATACACATCTACATGTGTAATCATCTAAATTCCTCCTCTCCAAAGTGAGCAATTTTGATGATCAAACAGGTTTTCTCTTACCCACATCTTTGCTGCTTGCACAGCCCTGATTATAATTAGTCCCTTATGCAAATGGCACATGAAGCCTTGGGAGGAGAAGCGTCTTGGAAACGGGAAGGAAGTTCCTTGAGAAAATATCAGGACATGAAGAGAGGTGACCAGATTCTTGGACATAACAGATATTGGCACTGCTGGCAGAGCTTACAGACTTCCTCTGTCATGTGGACATACATTTGTTGATGCCTGTGCCTACATCTGTCACAGACACACACCTCTCATTCAGAGATAAAAAGGTCACAGGTTCCCCTGTCAACCCCGCCTCATATTTACTCACCCTCTTAAAGGCAAACAATCCATGCCAATGCAGTCTCAAGGAGGAATGCAGAGTGGTAGGGAGCCATGGAAGTCTCTGCTCAGCCCCCTGCTCAAAGCACGGCTACCTCAAAATGGCACAGGACCTTTTCCCATGAAGTCTTGGGGGTCTCCAGAAATGAATTTTCTGCAGCCTCCATTGCAACAGCCTGACTCACGGCTTATCCACATTCTTTGGGAAACTTTTTTCCCCCAGTTCTCAGACAACTCTGCCCTTGCTCCAACTTGTTGGCTCCTGTTCTTTTCTTCTATGAACCTCTGAGAAGAGTCTGTCTTCTCTGTGGCTCCTGGCAGGTATTTGAAGGGAAAAATTCCATTCCCCCTGCCTGCTCTTTCCTATGCTGCACCACCCTTGGGCCCTGCTCTGCATTTGCTCCAAGCTGTCAAGAGTGGTCTTGCTCCACGAGGTCCCAAATCTGGACACATGGAGGTGAAGCCCCCCAGGTGAAGCCTGATGAGCTACTGAGCCGAGGGCCACCACCCTTTCCCTGTGCTTGGCAGCCACACTCGTGCTCAGGACGTGCTTGGCCTCCAGCATGGCAAGGATTCCCTGCTGGCCCCGTTCTCCCTCTCACCTGCCGGGCCCGGCCCCGGCCCTGCAGGGCTGCCCCTGCCTGCAGCCCCAGCCGTGCCTGGAGCATCCTGGGCTTCCTGGCAGTGACCCTGCAGCCGGCAGGGCCTTCTGAGTGACAGGGAGGGACCAGTGCCAGGAGTCCCTCTGCAGGGCTGGGGCCTTCCCGCAGCCACCAGCTCCCCCCAAGTCGGTGTCACCTGAGAAGCTCCTCAGGGCAGGTCCTTTTGTCCTGTTGATCAGGCTGTTGCTGCAGATGTGGAGCAATGGCAGGCCCAGAAGTGACTCATGAGGAATGGCACTTATGTTGGCCTGTCAGTAGGACTTTGAACTGTTGGCCAATGCCTTTGAGCCCGATGGTCCAGACAGCTTTTCAGACACCTTGGGCACTTCCTTGGCTCTCATCAGCAAAGATGGCAGCTGTTATCATCAGAATTCCTGGCAATGTTTCCTTGAAGGTGTTTAGTGGGTACCCCCCTTTTCTCTGTAGTGTTTAGATTTAGTACTATGTTCACAGAGATTTCTGGGAAGAGCTTTCTAATACACTGGATTCTACTTAGGCCAGAATCCTGATTATGGGTTCACCTTGCCAATAAGATGATTGCAATCAATTGTTGCTCTTTACTTTGCATTTCCGATAGTAGATGAAAGAAAATAATAATGTTTATGTAGAAAACTCAACACAATTGTAAAGCTTGGAGAGATGACTAAATAGACAAGAAATTAAAATTATGCCTCTATTTGCCTCACATTAGCACCCCAATTTCTTTTTATAGCACAGAGCTGTTTATGAGAGCCACTTGGACTTATTGTTTCTTAGTCATAATCAAGGAGCAGTTTTTACCATTCTGCTAGGTTATGTTCCCTAGTTTTGGAAAACCATATGTCCCTTTGGCATAGCCAGATACAGCTATTACTTGTCTAAAAGTAAACAGGATCAGTTTACTGTTATACTAGCTTGAGGCTAACCCCTGGTGCAGGAGTGAGGTATAATGGATGAAGTATAATACCTTGCACTGTGTCCCTGACCTCAGGTCCCATCATGAATTGGTGCAGGTCTCTAAGTATGAGTTCCTTGTTTGATAACCTGCTTGAGCAGGATCCAGTTGTTCCTGAGGAGCAGCTGCTACCCTTTACTTTGGATAATGCCTCACTCCATTCTGACCCTGCTGTCTCCTGTGTGGGAGAAGCTGGCTGGGCCAGTGCCTGTGAATCTTTCATGGAACTTTTACTTTTCCTGTACAGATTCTGGGATGTCCCCTGCCTCAGTAGTCCTGTTGGTGTTTTCCAGTTTGAGGGGCTTTGAATGATATGTTTGCTCAGTGACAGTTCCCAGTATACTCCATTGAGTGTATACATTATTTCATATAAAACATTTCAGCTGAGGAAAATTGTTTCATCTCTGGAACTGTTGAGGACTTCTACTTGTTGCTTTTTGTTTGTTTGTTCGTGGGTTTTGTCTGGGGTTTGGTTTTTTGTTTGGTTCTTTTCAGTTTTTTTGATTTTTTTTTTGTTACTGTTGTGGTTGTTTGACCTGTTTTAACAAGACAATCTGCAGGGACAGTCTTGCTTGATGGCTAATTATTTGTTTGCTAATAATATTTTAATTTTGTTTCATCTGTTAATTCCCTCCTGGTTAAAATTTCAAAGCCTCATCTACCAGGATCTTCTAGAAACCCTACGATCTCCTAATTACAGTTTATCTTCAAATCCCTACAAAACAGCTGTAATCAAACTTCTCTTGAATGTCCTGGTGTTTTGGAGGCTTTTTTTTTGAGTTAAGGTTAGATGTATTGTTATTCAATAATAATGTATATTATTGTATAGTATAGTATATTATTGTATAGTTATTCCTGGATCTACTTATGATTTGAGAAGTTGGCTTCAAAACTTATGTGAAATTTGCCCTCACTCTTACCTGAAGAGGAATAACTTACTGTACCTTCACTAGGATATAGTTTAAGGTCTTTTGAGGTCCATGTAACAATTTCACTTGCACTCTTTTTAGAGTCACCAATAAAGTAGTTTATTTCTGTTAGATTTCATGTTTTATTGGGAGTGGAACCTTTCCTACTAGTGTGACTTGGCTAACATTATGGTGTTCTCTCTCTTTTTTCCTTATTTACATCTTTATTAAATAGCATATGAATTACTTAACTGCATTCCATGAATTCCAGTAGTTGCATATGGTCATCACTTGTAGACAGAGCCTTTCTCTAGGGAAGTCTAAAGATGCATTTAAAGAAACCCAACCAAAACTGGGGCTTTTTTCATGTGCTAGGTTAGTTTAGGTTGATGTTGGTGTCTCAAGCTGTTATACCCAGACACATACTCATGTTGTGGAAGGCTTTCTTGGTTCCAAACAGTTTCTTGCTGTAAATGGACTTCATTTTCTGCAAGCAATCACTATCACACCATTCTTAAACAGATCTGTAGAGTCTAGAGTAAAGCATCTCTTTCAGGAGCTTAGGGATTAATTAGGCAATTCTCTCAGAAATTGCTCCTTATTTAATAATTGGCATGGCATTTAATAAGTGGCATGGCTAACTACAGGAGAATCAGAAAAAAAATCTTCCCTTCACAGAAAATGCTATTTTCATTTAGATCTGATTTGATTTGATCATTTTTTGTTTCTGTTGTAGAATAAACCTTTCTGGAAATAAACCATAAGAAAGCTCCTTTGAAGCAAGGTTTTGCCACTACTTTCTTTGCAATTTAAAAAAAAAGTTTATATAGGCTTTTATACCTTACTCATCACCATAGTTTCTCTGAATGCTTTCCAGAGGATGCCAAGTGATGTGCATAATATCTGACATATGTGGTTTGTTATCTTTCTGATTGTCTTCCCAGAAGGAAAATTGTAAGTGCAGCAGTGTGCTTACTTTTGAAGGACTTTGGGGATAGGAGATAGCTTGTCTCGCCTTTGATTGAAATTCCTGCTACCTTTCTGACCCTTCAGCAAATCTTGCTGAACTACTGGGCAGTCGGTGGCTGCTCCCTTCTGCTGTTAATTCTAGGAACAGGCAGAAGGCAGTAACATTTCAATATTTATACATGTTCCTTTAAGGAGCCTTAAATGACAGCTGACTTGTCTGTGAATGGAGGAACAGTAAAGGAAAGCGTGAGATGGCAACAATCCAATTTAAGGTACTTACTGTTTATCTGAACTCCTCGTTTCTACTAGCAGTCATATTGTACGACTGATGCAAGACCTGACTTGTTTCCATTGTATGTGGAGGATATATAGTTGTAGTGGAGGAGAGCCATGTCCACTGGCAGGACAAATTCCACATGCAGACATGTTTCACTTGCATTGCTCACGCTTTTTGGTAGCAAGACAGTTCAAGTTGCCAGTATCAAACCCATGCATTCTAAATGTTTTCTTGTCATTTTATGATTAAGTCATTGTTTTCAGTAATGGTCTGTCTAGATGCAGGGAGCTGTGTCTTTTAGCATGATTAATACTCAGCTATACCTCTTCTGGCATGACAATGGCATTTCTTGTTGATAATAATCTCTCTCTTCCTTCCCACAGAAAACTGTCACCAGTAGCATAGACTCTACCTTTCAGAAAAGTAGGAATGAAAGTGAGACCCAGACAGAGCAAAGGTTAGCAAGTAATTTCTTATTCTCCTTTTAGATTTTCTTTAGTGTTTATGTACATGCTAACTTTAAAACCTGTTAATATTCTTACACAGATCTTGAATCCTTTTGTCTTTCTCAGTTTTACTTCCTTTGCTTCAAGCTTCTGGTATTCATTCATTACACTATGGTTTGGTGCATAGCCAGGCTTTGGTGTCCAAGAAGGCCATTTTACAAACTATTAAACTAAGAATTAATCTGGTTTTTGTAAACCCACATGCATTTCCCCGCTTTTCATTTTGTTTCCAAAATTAGCCTTGCAAATGGAGCATTGGGACTGTAATTGCTGAGATTTCTTCCTCCGCACCTATTCCAAAGGTTGAAGATGAATCATTGCCTTTCCTGGAGGAGCTTGGGCCCTGGCAAGCCAGTGATTCAAAGTGAAGCCTTCACAGACATTACCAGTATTTTTTAAGCCCTGCTGTCTGACACAGCTCTGGGGTGTTTTCTAGAAGGTTCAACTGCTTAACTGGTCTCTGAATTGTGACAGCTGACCAGGACCAGGAGTTATGGCCTAACCAGAAGTACTGATCACGGGATGGGAGTCTGGTAGTGAGAAGGGGAGGAAGAGAGAAGATGAACCCAATGAGCAAGAAGAGGTTGCACTTTTCTGTAGATGGAGATGTTGCATGGGAATCAGGGATTAGAGAGCACAAAGGAGACGTGGAGTTCTAAAGTCAGGTGAAAGAAGGCATTTATGGACTGTAAGGGGCTGGTCATAGGATGGCAGCATTGGTCAGACAAGGGAAGAAGAAATAGTTTGCGCAGTAAGGAGGAGGAAAGTAGAGGTGACAGTCTCAGGTGTAGGTAGCATGTCATGCTGGAATGTGGAAATAAGTTAAATGCCAAATCTTCCTTCCAATTATTAGTTTATTAGAGAAAGATGGTTGTGATTAATTCCTACTCTAAGCATTAAAGTATTTTTGTAATTGTAGCAGTGTATATATGGATCTGAATTTATTTTATTGGTGGGTTTTTTGTTTAATCTCATTAATATTCTAGGAAGGCCATTCTGGTGATGTACTGCTTCTGTATGAAATTCCCTTCAGTCTTTACAGTGTCTTCTATCATGAGATTCTCTGGAAAGACCTGAGGGACTGAGTGGATAATCTATTAATTTAGATAAACATTTATTATGTTTTTCTTTTCAAGAATGAGAGAGTGGATTTGACCCCAACACATACTCACCGGATTTATTTCACACACACACAATTGTGAAACGTCCTCATTTATTTATCTCATGATTGAATTTTATGTCCTTTCTATTAAAGTCATTCTGTAAGTGATGCAGTCCACTGGATTAAGGGATTGAGAGTGCTGAATAGGATTTGTTACAACATACTGTCAGAAAGGAAGAATTTCTTGATTTAAAGCTGATAACCAGATAAGCTCCAAAAAAATAGTCCAAGGTTCCTCTTTTTAGTACTGCATGCTTTTCACTTACCTGGCTGTGTGCATGTAGAGCTCTTTTCAAAACAGGCACTTTTTTCTTTAAGGGTTTCATCTGACACTGATTTGTACCAAGTAGTACCCTACTGACAATTGATATCATACAGAAGGTTGACAGACTGGGTTTTAAATTAAGATAAGAACAAGAAGGGATCGCAGAAAAGAAGGAAGAACTATTAAAAAAAAAAAAGGCAGGACCCAGAAGTTAAGATCACACAGTCATTTGGGATTTCAGCCACCTTGAGTTACAAAATGTTCTTTTATTCATACTGTTTTAATTGGCATGTTAAACAGTTTAACAAGAACACTTCATCCATAAGTCTTTTGAAAGAAATTAATTTTGAAAGGACATATATTGAAAGAGCTTCTAGTGAAAATGCAAAAGAAACTTTATGAATATGGGACTATGGGAAGCATTGTGAGACGTGTAATTTACCACCACACTGTCTAGATAGTGGATTTTCTTCTTTTTTTTTTCCACTTTTAACTCTCTTGTGTTATGCGTTCTTCTTAGACATCACCTTTCAGCTTTCTATGTGCAATTTCAGGCTTTGGTTCCTGGATACAACTGTGTTTGTATGCCACCACCAAAAAAAGTTTTCAGATCTGTTAATTAATTTCTGGTATTTATATCCTAATGGATATGAGTATGCAACTTATGTATATTACTGTCACTAAGCATTGAAAGGACTTAACAGATCAGCCCTGAGGCTTGGAATTCTTTTATATGCCAGCACTTGTGGAATCACTGCTCATTTTTTCATTGTGCTATATGCCAACAATACCAACATAATTCACCTGGGTGGGGTTTTTTTAATGGGAATGGTGTTTCTTGCATGTCAAGACAATTTACAAGGTAAAATCTGTGTTTCAAACAAACAGAAATAAATCTTGTGCATGCTATATGCACTTTTTATTACTTTATCCTTCCTTTCTAGGCTCTGGTTCCATGTTTATAAATTCCAGGTCTTCCTAATTTTTCTATAGACAGATCTCCATCCGAAAAGCTCTGATCTCCATCTTTCTCTTGTATTTTCACAGTTGGCATACTTGGATCATTGGTTGCTTCTTGTTTGCTTAATTATTTGAGGTTCTGAAGTATTTCTGATTGTTTATGTCAGGGGAGTTGATGCCAACCCATGATATAATGTCACTGCAGAAGAACTTTTGCAAAGGGAAGGTCTTGTGTTTCCCGTGGTGAATGAGCTCTGATTTCTGTAGCCAAGGGAGTTCTGCATTTGAAAACTATGAGTGTCCTACCCCTAAACCAATTAGATCTACCTTACATTTACATGGTTCCATCTGCCTATGGACCTTGACACCAAAACGCATGTGCTGTTTCACCTAAAAAACCCAAACACAAAGCAAGTCTGCAAAAGTTTATCTGAGCAAACTGGAGATCTCTGTTCAGAGAATGGTTAGACACAGGCAAATTAATCCCTGGTGTAATTTGACTGACTCAGCTGCAGTTGCAACAGAGGTTAATTTAAGTATATTTTGCTTCCTTTAAAAAGCAATATGAGGAGAGAGAAGAACCCACAAAGAGCTTCACAAATAGTTAGGTTCAAAAATTGGCCAGGATATACACAACTGAAGTAGTAGGGAGATGAGGGAATGGGGCATTAGGTAAGAATATTAGCCACATTTTCTTTCACTGGGATCACCTTACAAGTATGACCTTAAGGAATCTCTTATTAACATTTGTATAATTTTCCTTCCTTCTGGCCAAAACACAGGGTCTTTGACCATTTGTAATTTTATGCTACCATGTACAATTAACATTTCAAAGTACCTAGTTGTTTAATGCTGACTAGTGTGTATTCTCAGCTAGCATGCTTTTAGCAAGAATGAGAGATGCAAAACGTATAGAACATTTTACAGGAAGTTGGACTAATGGGCATGATTTCATAGAGGATGTTTTTTGTTTTCTTCAATACTTTATTATAATAATCTGAAAATAAGACTAAGTGCAGCTTCTACTACCCTGAGCAATGAATGTAGCATTTTTTCTTAAGATGCTAACCCTGATGCTAGTGAAGAAAGGAACTTAAATAATACAAGACCCTGCTGTTAATATAGCTTTTTCTTTTTCCTTGTATAAGTTTTATCAAACATGTTACATGTTCTTGGCTGGATAAAATGGTGAGGAACTTGGGTTCTGTAACACTGTTATAAATTGTCCAGCTTACACCAAAAAACATTTTCATTCCACACACCAGAGTAAGTGTGACTTCTGTGATCTGTTTTAAGGTATTCCAAATTCACACAGGTACTGAAAGATGGTGATCTTTTGCTCCCTTACATGTCCTGGTAGTAGCACCTAAAGTCAGGGAGCTCATTTCATCAAAACCTAATGGATTTGTTATTGATTTTGGTTGGATTATTTTATTTTTTCCCCCCTTCAGAACTGCTGTCTTTTTTTTGTCAGTTCAGCTTTTGAAGCTAGATGATGGCATTCCCAAATAAAAAAACTGTTACAAGTGATAAGAAGGCAGTGGGATCAAGCAGGCAGGGAAAGTAAAGGCTCATCTTTCAGCAGTAGCATTACAGTGGTTAATTTTTCACATTTTGATTCTGTAGATTAAATTATACCAAAACAGATATTCTACATATCTGCCTAATGCAACATATAAAGGCAGGACTACCATTATTTTAATATTTGTCACAAACTTCACTGCACACAGATCCGATCTTAGCTGACATTTCATTGATTTGTACAGCTGTTATACATCTTGCATGTCTGTGATGTATTGTTAGAAAAAATCCATTTACTTTGCATATTTCAAGACATTAAAATCAATACACCATATTCTGTGCTAAAATGACTACATGAAGTGACATTTATACTTTTTGTTCTGTCTACAAGTACATAACCAATTTTTAGAAACTTGGGGATTTTTTACAGAGAATATTTTATGTGTGTAGGGAGCCGTAATGACAGTTTCATCAGAAGACTTGGTAATCTCAAGGTTATTTTACCACCAAAACCCTAGGAAGGAATTAATTTTGTCTAACTTTCAGTAGTCCGTTTTGTTGTTTCCCTGCACCTTTGCCAATGGATTTGAGACATGTTTCAAGACATTTGACAAAATATTTGCTATTACCTTATAAAAACTATTATAATGATTCTGGACAAAATCGTACAAACTATTGAAAAAGCAAAACTTGAAAACACTTGAGACCTTGCCTTCTGAATAACAGAATTCTTAAGTTTGGAAAAGACCTCTAAGATCATCAAGTCCAACCATTAACCTGGCACCACTGTGTTCACCAGCAAGCTGTGTCCTCAGGTGCCACATCCACACACCTTTTTACAAGACTTGCAAGCATGGCAATTCCACCACTTCCCTGGGCAGCCTGTTTCACAGCCTGACCACCCTTTCAGTGAAGGAATTCTTCCTAATGTCCAGCATTCTTCCTGGTGCAGCTTGAGGCCATTTCCTCTCATCCTGTCCCTGGTTACCTGAGAGAAGAGGCTGACCCTGACCTGACTACAGCCTCCTCTCAGGTGGTTGTAGAGAACAATAAGGTCACTCCTGAGCCTGCTCTTCTCCAGGCTAAACACTCCCAGATCCCCCAGCTGCTCCTCACAAGACCTGTGAGCGTGCTGCTCATGCTCCAGCACCTCAGTGTCCTTTTTAAAGTGAGGGGCCCAGAACTGAACACAGGATTGTAGGTGCAGCCTCATCAATGCTGAGTACAGAGGGACAATCACTGCCCTGGTCGTGTTGGCCACGCTATTCCTGATAAAAGCCAAAGTGCTTGGGTTTGTTGTGGCCCAAGGGCACTTTACCTTGTGGAACCTCATACAATTGGCCTTGGGACATGGATCCAGTCTTTCCAGATCCATTTCCAGAGCCTTCCTACCCTCCAGCAAATCAACGTTTCCACGCAATACTCTGAAGGCAAATATTTTAAATTAGTCTTGATCATCTTATGGAAATGTAATCGTATAACCAGAAGGGAACATTTCTGACACACGAAAATTGTTGTGGGTCTCTGCTTATCTGACTTTGTTTGTTTTCCCTTGGAAAAGAGAGGTTATCTTCCTTGAAAGGAATCTGAATAACTGGAATAGTTTTGATGATTTATCCCCCTGTGCATCAGGGGACATGGGGTTCTTGATGTTCTTCTGTGAGCCAGGAGGGATTTCTCCTGCCCTTTTCCCAGTGAGGCACAGGGCTGTTGCACTGAGTGCCTGTCTTGAGGCTTGTTTCTGTTGTCCCCCAAGTCAACTAGAATGGTTTCAGCTAGAGAGGAGCTGAAATCAGGGTATATGGCTGCTCCTTGTGACACGGAATTATTACCTGATTGGTGTGTTTTGGTTTAGACTGTCATAGTCTTATTTAGGCTCAGCAGGAAATTTGCTCTGAAAATGGTACAGCTGTTTGTTGTTTGATTTTTGTGGTTTTTTTTTTTTTTGGGTTTTTTAACTATTTGGTTTGGTTTTTGCAGTGCTCTGTAATATAAGTCATGAGCTTTTTCAGATTTACTCAAAGTGTTATCTAAATAATCCAGTTCCATTTCATGGACCTTAGTCTCTTCTACTCTGTTCCTTTTGCATGTTAAATTTCTGTGGGGGTGTTTTTGTGTGTGTGAAATGCATGATTTATGATGTTGTCTGGAACAGATGTTGTGAATAAGATACCTATAGGACTATTGCCCATGATTGTGGGAATCTAGTGTCAGCAGGCTAAGGGATCATTTCCACCCTTATGGGAGATTTGTTTGGCTAAAATTCACCTGACATGGAACCCTACCACCTCTCCTTAGACTCATACAAGGAAAAAAGATGAGCCCCTTCTGCATGGAGTATGGAGATAAAAATGTATTTCATTCCATCACTGGCCCTCCTCCCCATCCTTTGTCAGTCGCTCCAGCTTGAGTACTGTGATTCTAGAATCTATGGGGAGCAAAGGGTAGTAATTTAGAGACAAACATAGGATCACGCATAACCTGCTTCACATCTTTGATTTGTACTTGCAGAGAATCCTTGCAGAAACAAGTACAAATTTATGGTGTATGAATTGTTGAGGGGGTCTCCATCACAGCTATAAGAATCAGAGGTTGCAGGGCAGCCTTGGCCTGCGCTCCCTTCTGGGCTGGGAGTTACCTTGGCATCCTTCACAGCATTTTGAAGAAGGCATAGGGAGTGAAAGCTATATGAGGATTTTTCCAAACAGCTTCCAGCAGTTTTGTCTGTGATAGGCGATAATCAGTGGCTATTAAAGTCTGAATGCAAAAAAACTCTGGCTGAGATTTGACATCATCTTTCTGAATGGGGGATAAACAGAGAAATATTAGCTTTGATCTTATAAAAATATGGAGGCTGGAGGCTTGCTTTTAACCAAAGGCATTCAAACTATATAATTCCCCAAATATTGTGTAGCAGACACTTGTCACTTTATGAAAGTGATAAATAATCCTATTATGTGCTATATTTAAATTTATAAAGGCTGAGTTACGGACCTAATTCAAACCTGTTTATTCAGAAAAGCACAAACTGTATTTTGAAATGAAGTCTGCACAAAAACTGGAATCTGATTCCATAGAAACAGATACTGCATCTTGCAGTGAGAAAAGCTTCTGTTGAATCATACTGCATCAAGTACTGAACATAATGCATTGGATAAGGAGGTGTGTATTCAGTGGTCACCACTCAGTTTATGGCCCCACCAGGGGCTTCATAGAGTAAGCGAACTTTATTTGAGATGCTTATCTTTTTTTAGATATAAAGTACAGCAAGAATCTTAGAATAAATTGTGGCATAAAATACATTAAAGGTTGGAAAATATTCTAGTCACTTTTAAAATGTCTAAGCCATCCTTGCTCTGTAAACTGTTTTCTGGTGATTGATGGCAGGTGGCGTGGGGCTGTTAGCTGATGGAGTCCTTAAATAGAACACCAGACAACTTCAGATATACCTGATGTTGGAAGGTAGGGCTTATCAGCAGCTCTCTGTCTTGTTTTCTGAGGAAAGGGCATAAGTTGTGTAATAATGGACGTATAGATATTAGGAAGTTTCATTTTTTTCCTCTGTGTAACAGTCAGATCTGAACAAACTTTGAACATGGATGGGAATCCAGTCCTAATTCCTGAAACAGAAGCAAATGATAGTCTAAAATTTTGTGTGTAGTTAAAAATGTCCTGATAATCAAAGGCATGGAGTGCATACAGTATTAATGTACTCACTTCATCAGTACTCAAAATTACTTCTGATTTAAGAATTCAAATATGAAATTAAACCACTTTGTTTTGCTAGAATTTATTTTGGGCCATTCTTAGTGTCTTTTTGATTTGTCACACTTTTCTTTTTTCACTCTTTCATTAAGTTTTCATGTTTTGGGGGCCTTTTTTTTTTTTTAATTTGGGTGGACCTTCATGTCTTCTGGCATTTAGTGTCTTGGTAGGGTAACATAGCTCTGTTCTTTTCTCTCAGTTGTCACCTGCTGTCAGCCTTCACAGCCGTCATCACCTGTCTCTTCTCTCTTCTCTCCTGGTTCTTTGCCATGCCACGAGCAGCAGTTTTGATGCAGACTAAAATGGCAATGATGGACAAAATATAACTTGTTTTTTGCATCCAGAACATGCAGCAGGCACTGCAAGTTATCCATAGTACTTGAGATCAGCACTTGGCTGAAGATTATACTAAGTACTCAATGCTGTGCACTTTTTCTATGATGCAAACTTAAAAAAAACCCAGTCTGGATTAGTTTCTTTCTTAATGGCCTATCTATTTAGTTATAGGTTGAATTCAAGTTTTCAGCCCTGCACTTAATTTAAAATTAAATGGATTTATAAGAAATGTCTTGAACAGGATCATGACGTCAATGCTATTCCACCTGAACAATGGAACTGGTAAGCGTTGAAGTGGAAATTGTGTTTGTGGGAGATGGATGAAGTCCTCTGGGCTGTGATCAGAGTACTGACAAACCTTTGTGTTTAAACCTGCATGTCTGCCTGCCTTTCCTGTGATAGGGACATTAGCAACAGTGACAATGCTTCACTTACTCCTTAGCCTTGTCCACACCAGTCCAGTGTTTGACCATGATCAGTTCTTTTTACACATTATAGCTATCCATGGAGGGTCATTCTATAAATAAGCACGTTTCCAGTTGGGTTAGATTTTGAGTAAAAACTACTGTGAAGTCTTCTTCTGAGCTTTATAAAGGTGAGCAGGTTTCAGTGGTGGAACAACCCCTAAGAGCCAATTTCTGCATTGTTGTAGCAGAACAGAGCAGTTATTCCTGGGGAGGATACTTTTTGTCTGCTTTCTGCAGTCAGTTGAACAGAGGTCAGATTTGTTGGAAGCTGCTTAATTGTACAGGCAGCACTGCTCAGACCATGGAGCACAGCTTCATGCTGTTCTCTCAGCTGTCTGCTCCTTCTGC
This sequence comes from Irena cyanogastra, assembly GCA_013397155.1. Classification (NCBI taxonomy): domain Eukaryota; kingdom Metazoa; phylum Chordata; class Aves; order Passeriformes; family Irenidae; genus Irena; species Irena cyanogastra. The sequence continues at coordinate 279,393 of VWZV01003535.1, forward strand.
AATGATTGGCTCTGCTTCTTTTCAGCCACGAACATCTCGCTACAGGCCCTCCTTGATCGTGCTGCCTTATGGCTCGAGACCAACGTGTGGGCAATAATCACCATCTGGAGGGAGAGGGAGATTCAGGGCCAGCTGAACTTGGCCGTAAGTAGTGTTTGAAATGGGGCTTGGGAGGCTCTACACCACTCCTCTATCCTGGAAAGCTTCATTCTACCCCTGTCCCCTGGCAGGCGGTGGCCCTGCAAGTACCTCCAGCAGCTGTGGGAGGAGCTGGGGCAGGGGCAGCTTGTACTGATCAGCCACTCCAAGCAGGGCAGCCCTTCCTGCTCCAGCCAGTTCCTGGGGCTACTGGAAGCAAACTGGTGTGGAGCAGGAACAGCCCCTGCACAGAGCAGACAGATAACTTTAAGTAAGCAGGAAGCTTTTGCCTTAGTAGGGGGCCTGGTGGGGTATATTTTGTCTCTGCAAGACACTGTGCCCCTGCTGAGTTTGGGATTGTGTCTCCATCTAAAATACGCATATCTGCAGACTGCAGGTTTCAGGGAACATAGTAATGCATGGCAGAGTATCTCAGTGCCTTTGAGTGGAATGGGTAATTTCCCCATTGCTGTTAGTTGGGATGAGGGCTAGTATCACATTCTTGTGATTTTTTTTTTTTGTAATCCTACTTTAGATGCTTCCATAACTTAGAAAGGAAAATAAAGTTGTATCGAGTATCATACCATTAGTTTCCATTTGTTAAAGACATACTTCTACATCAGAAATAACTTACTGCCCCATGGCTTGTCTTACAATCTGCCTATTTTCCTTTGCTTATCTGGGTCCAAGAGTATTTGCAGGGGAGAGGCAGGAAAGGAATGCAACTGCTAAGCTCCTTATAGCCCACATCACTGCCTGGCAGCATTCTCCAGCTGCTAAGATGGATGTTTTATGTACGTGGAAGTAGAGGTAGATTGTTTTCTGTGTGAGATGTATGGTTTTATTAGAAAACTCATGCGTCTCATTACGTGAAGTTCTATGCTTTTCTGAACAGAAGCATTTGAATTACGTTCTAACAATCCATCATATATCCTGTTTGTTCTGATTTCAGTTAAGTTGTGATAATCTAATATGTTTTTTGGAGTACCAGAGTTAAAATATGGCACCATCCATATTCTTCATTCAGCATAGCATTACTTCATGTACCTGAAAAGTAATTTTTTTGCAAGGGTAAAGAATGCCTATACTCTTCATAAATCTATCCTGAACAGCAATGAATAAACTGAAAAAATTTTGAATTAATTCTAAAATGTTTTATCAGAAGTATGGACAAGCCTTGCTTCCTTTTGCTTTCTTTCTCCTGTTCTCTCTCTCTCAAAGGAATTCTTCTGCAAGGTGTTTTGTTATTGCTATCTAGGTTTTCTTCCAAGATCTAAGATGTAGTGCTACTTTGGAAATGGAATTAAATCACTTGGATGAAAAGCAAAGGTACCCCATGTCATCTCTGATGAAATCCCAAAGTAACTAAGTCTAGGTACTCTAAAACATGCCTCTCTGTTTTCCTACATTGGATTTCTTAAATTTTGTAGATTAAGTAGAATGTTTGATTCTTTACAGGTAGTACTGCTGGCAAAATCTGTGATTCTGTTTTCTATAGGAAGATCTAATATTTTTAATTTTGTGAAAGATGCACTACTCAAGCTGCAATTAGCATGAATTCAGTCTGCCCTAATGTCCCTGAATATGTGCAGTCCCAGGATTACACTGATTGATCAGAACTTCTCCTGCAATTTCCCCTTGCACATATCCTGCATCATGCCAAGTGTGAAAGAAATATTAAAAAGTACAGAAGGAAGCAATAAATTAGAGCATGTTCCTCCTGAAACCCGAGACATTTGAAAAATGCTGGAGAGTTCTTAATTTTAGCATCCTCTAGTACTAGTAAATGGTTATGAAATCTACTTTAAAGGTCTGTCTTCTAAACACTTGCAACTTGGTCTCCTGAGAAATAATGGCCTGCTACCTCTGTTGCATCATTAATTCAAGCAGCAGAAGCTTGTACTAAACTGTATCTAGAGCTCTCACTATTAAGTATTGTTCTGCATAAAGAAATTTATATTAATAGCCTAGGCACTTTTACTGTGATTTCATACATTAAACCAATGGTAATGTTGTAAAACTTAGGAAGCCAAAAGTTAAGAAATACTGCAGTCGGTATTCTCTGCAATCTTAAATTGATATTCATGTGCATAAACACCACAATGCACTATTTTATTGAATGCTTTTTTCCTCCAAAAGGCTCTAGGCTCATTAAATACATAGAATAAAAATGGTATCATTCACTGTTGCAAAATGAACTGTGTGGTGAAAGAATGAAGGGTTTATTAGGAGAATGATGTCATGGAAAAGGCAAATAAATGCCATTCTTATCCCTTGTAATCTTTTCCTGCATCTGCCACAAAACAATTTGGGGAAGTTTCTTAAATTTTTATAAGTTGTCATTTATTATAGATCTTACTTTCTACAAACCTAACTCAGTGCTATAAAAGTGCTGAGCTCTCACAACCACAGCTGATGTCTACTGGAGTTTTGCTTTGAAATACAAAGTTTTTTAAAAGGCTATATAAGCAGATAAATAAAAGTTTGTGTTATCAATTTAGGATATAAATTCTTGTGGTTTTCACTTCTGCTGCTGTACCTTGGCTGCTTTCTCTGAAAAATGGGGACAGTAACAAAGTTGTCTGGAGTAGCTGAGGTGTTTACGGGAGAATACTGTAGGAAAAAAACAGGAGAAAATTAGCAACTCTATGGTCAGCATAGGAAAGACTGTTGTGTAAGTAATAAGGCCAAGGGCCAAAATTAGGGTAAAAGTAACCAAGGGGTCATAACAACTCACTCCCTGAGCTCTATCTATTCTGAGTGCAAATGAGCCAGGAGTCCAATTGAAAAATTCTATGCATATAATTGATCACAATATCATAACCTCTATGTACAGTGGAATTGAATTAAGACTTCTGTTATTGCCTATTATGAACCCTTGACTCTTCAACTTGATGGTCTTTTTTCACCTTTCATACTTTTTTTCCCCTGTAATGAAAACTTCATACATATAAAAATGGAGAATACATGAGTAGGTATGCATCTGGATATAAATTCTCCTAAATTTTTATGGATACCTCTTACACGCAAAGAATATGCAGTGTGGACATATAGATAGTCTTTCTTCCAGAGGAAGTCCACATTTGTTAGTGTTAATAACCAGCTTGCATCCATGCTGAATGAGCAGCTGCAGAGAATCAGGATATTGGAGATGATGCTTCCCTCTGGGTTGCTACAATAAACTCTTGTTTTGGTGCTTTGATTTAAAGGACTGAAAATCTCCAAAGGAATGTGTCAGGACACCGAAGGATTCTTTTCCATTTGCAGTACAATGGAGAAAATATTCTTAGGCTCTCCAGAGAGATAAATACGAGATTGCAATACGTTAATTGTATTTAAAATGAAAGTGTGTTGAAAGCACTCTATTGAATATTAAGTAGATCCTATTATAATATACCTCAGATCAGAGTATAGGATTTTCTTAATACTTTGCAAGCTACTGCTTATCTTAACTACAGAAGACATTCTATACTAAGGCTTATTTGGGCTATAGATTCAAGGGTCCTGAGTCTAATATGGCCTGTAGGATGACTGAGCTGCAGTAGTACTTGCTGAATGATTCATTAAACAGTGTTCACATCATCTTCAAAGAAAAATACTTTTCCTTTCTGCTCAGTGAACAGAAGCAGCTGCTGTGAATATGGGTATTGACAAGAGGCTAATGGAATCAAATGAGTAATATGCAAAGGGAAGAGAAAGCACATCTATCATGTTCATGCAGGAGGTAATAAGTAATATTGCTGTAATACTTACTTTTCCAAATGAAAAGGGTTTACATTAATATATACCTCATATCCAGATTGACTCCAAGGTATTTTTTTAAAATTCATAGACAGTATAGGATCTGTATGTGTAAGCAGGAAAAACATATACAAGTCAGGAAACCTAAATGGCAGATATGGACTCTGCAAATTTGTGTATCATGTAGTAATCAAATGAAGCACATTTCAAATAATTAAGTACATACTATTTCAATAAACCATTTTGACACATGGCACGCTATGTAGGGTTTGAATCCAAAGCTTCAGGGCTAGATTTACAACCTTTGTTATTTTGTTGTAACTGTTGATGCAGTTACTATCAGATTGCAACTAGTATTGCTTTCGCTGACAGTAGCAGCAGTAAATCATTACTTTGTGTGAAGAATCATAATGGAGCTGCACAGCACTGCAGCAGGGCCATGTATTCTGCAGGTAGTGCAGAGATGCTTCTGGATTTGGGAACTGGAAAATCAAGCAACTAAGATTTGAACCTCCCATGTTATCATCAGTGGAGAGGGAGATGTACAAAGTAAATGGAATGTAGAAAAACCTAAATTCCTTGATAGAGCTTCAGCATCTCTGAAACAGGCTGTTTCATGTGTTTGAATTAGGCCAAATTTGGGCATATTTTAATGGGACCAGAAAATACATCTATTCTTTTCAGGATTGCTATGTGTAAGGTCCTCTTCTGCCTACATTCCCAGAAATACCAAGTCACTGACATGACTGAAGCTGCAAGCTTGAACGTCTCCAGGGTAGACTCATTAGGCCGGGTGCTCCTGCCTGGCGTACAGAAGTGAGCTGGTATCATTACATAAATTACAAATTACCTAAACCAATATCAATTTTCCAGTAATGTTTGTGTAGAATTTTGATTCATCTCCATAGTAGTTCTTCTTCTGAGATGGGTAAGCTACAATTTGTGAGATCCCCAGCACTATCACCAGCACTCAGCTGTAAAAGTGCCAGGCCTTTATCCAGGAAATGGGACAGTTCAGTGTTTCAAGGCTCTGTAACTTTTTTTTTTTTTCTAGATTAGACTTTCACAGCATTGCTGGCTGTTATTCATTAACCTTCTCTCAGACACACTAATTTTCACCCTTTATATCAAGCCTTAGTGACCCACCCTGTAGAAGCTCATCCCCTTTATACAGTCTTCCAGTTATTATGCCTGAAGCTAGCAAAGTCAGATGATGTATGTTTCAGACAGGCATCTAATCAGAGTGATTTGTAGGCACTCTGAGAGGAGCCCAAGTCCAACCAGTGCCCCAGTGATAAAAGCCCACTGATTAATCCCAAGGCTACACTTTGCTGTGATTTGCCATTTGTGCAGAATAAATAAAACATGATCCATTTCACGGTCAACTGCTGGAAAACAGTTCCTTGTTAAATTCTCTCACAGAAATGAGAGAAAGAGAACTTGTCTGGGATTCTACCCCAGCCTCTTTTCCCCCCAACTAAGATTGTTAATGGGTGAGTTTGGTGTTCCAGAAATGTTTCCTAATGAGTACATGATTTAATATAGTAGATGCTGGTGGATTGATTTAATTTTTTCTAATCGGTTTAGACAGGATTATATATCCATCCATAAATAGCTTTAAATGCATGATAAGCATATCAAAGGCCTGGTTGGCAAAAAGAAAGCAATCTTTCAGAGAGGCCTGGAAACTAAGAAACTCAGAATGTGACCCGCTGCACAAGCTACTGCTTTGTATCTTTGAATGTTCTTTTTTTTTCTTGAGAGACCTTTTGCCAAAGGAGAAGCCAAATATTTATTCAAATATAATTTAAATTCCTGTGTTTTCTTGCTAGCTTATTTATAACCTCATTGTTTTATAAATATGGCTAAAAAATTGTCTCTTGGGAATAGAGGCTCTTTCTTACCTAGTCTCCCTTGCACTGTGCAATTGGTTGTATTCTCTGGTTTCAGAATCAGAAGTAATTTTCTCTACCAAAACCAGTAAAGAAATAAGATAATTTGATTAGGTAATTGCAAAAAAATACTATCTTTCCTTACTTTTTATGTTTATTATGCCTGAACTGTATATAAAACTTTTTATACAGATAGAAAGGAGCAGGACAGTACTTATTGCATCCTAAGAGAGAAATATATTGTTGAGGAAAAGCAGCCCATTGATTTTTGGGGCGGTTTTATATGCAAACAGTATTTTGAAGAATCTAGTTTGCTGTTAAGCTGCCTTCATGGTTCAGTGAGAGCTGACATCCTGAATCCAGGATGCTGGTGAGAGATTACAGAGCTCTCTCAGGATACAGCCAAATGTGAGGTCTTTCATTGCAAAGATATTTGGCTTTTTGTGAACAGTAGGAGAAGACAAAAGAGTGAAAAGGACTTCTGTGCTTGACAACCACATGACTGGATGATATGAAAGGCAATGTTATGTTTGGAGGAGAGAGTGCAAAAATGGCATGTTATTTTATGGCATGAAGCTAGAATGAGACTCTTTTGCAGAAGACAGGTACTTATTTCCCTTATCAAGTAAAGCTGCTGTTTGGTACCAATGCCCAGTGGAATCTTTTCCTGATGACAGCAAGCCATGACTTGGTGTGCCACAAAGAAAGAAATGAGAAGTAGAAAATTGTATTTTTCCACTAAATGATTTAGTAGAAAGCTAGGTGGAAAAAAGAAATCAAAACACTGTGATTCTAAGAACTGTAAGAAAATGGGCTGGCTTTACTTTTATGTGTACTCTGAATTTTCCATTTTATTTATCCTAAGTAGTGCTGTGTTTGAGAATTAAAGGCTTGTAACAATCAATTTAGCTTGACACTCCAACTTAGTGTTGTAGCATGAGAGTATCATTTATTTAAGTGCCCGGAGTAGAGAAGTTTTTTCCTCTTGGACTTCTGGTATGTATTTAGTTTTATTTTGTGACATTATTAAGGGCCCTAAGTTTTGAATCAGTCCTTTGGTCCTGCCAACAGCACTCTCTGGCAATACACACAGCTTGATCTGGAAGAAGTCATTCTTAATACTGAAGAGACACACACTAATGGAACCATCTCCAGTAGACATGAGCACCTCAGCCTCTAAATGAGCCTAAGGGACTTCCAGATGAAGTGGAAAGAAAGCCTTTCAGTCTTCAGTTTCACAGTGGTGGAAACTAAAGACTGAAAGGCCTGAATCAATTTTCACATATGGAAAGGTTTGCCTTCTGTGTGCCAGGAGAGTCTATAGGATCAATTCAGATCTGTAGGGAATCTTTTCTCTCTCCCATTTTTCTCTCTGCTCAGTAGCTAGAACAGTAGGTAACACATCATTCAAAGCTAGCAGCATGGCTGCTAATGATGGCATGTCATTTTAGAGGAAAAAAATGCTTTGTTGACAATAAACCTTTTTGCTTTATGATTTGGTTATGTTACGTGCAGCAAGATGTATTTAGCAATGTCAGATATGAAGGCAATATGGGGGCTTTACCTGGGTTTGTGACAGCTGCCAAAATTTGTTGTCTGACTCATACCCACATTTTATTTTTCTTCAGAGTGGTTCAGTCCAGTCTTTTAGAGATCTTTACATGCTTTTCTAACACCATGTGAATACTTCTCAGCTAGGAATTTTGGAAAATTAAAACCCTTTCCCTCTTCACACATCTACACATTCAGCAGTTCTTTGTTCCAAACAATTGAAGAATCTTATGAGAAAATGAAGTTTTTCAGGGTTTTTAATTTTGGTCATTAAAAAGAAGAATCTGATTTTTCAGTTGATTCTTGGGGTTGCTTGGGTACTTGTACACCAAATTGTTGTTCTTGTCGAAACAAATTTTATTGAAGAAAAATTCTTTCCTGTGTTCTCCAACACCTGCTAGTAATACATAGCCCTACTGGAAAAAAAACCTGCCAGTGTGATTTTGGTAAGCATTAGCATTTCTTTCTGCTTTTCCAGTTGACTCCCAATATGTATTTCTTCTGATGGAAGCTGTTCCTCTTCTAATTAGCAAAATTGTTGCAGCCATTCCAGGATTTCCTTCTAGTGAGCTTAGTGCCACTGTCCAAGAGTAACAGGGCACTGCAGCACCCATCTGCCATTGCAGAAGTAGCAAATATCATTCACTAAGAAAGAAAAAAAACATTTTGCTTTTTCCTAAGGTCCTTCCTATTGACACACACAAATGAAATTCTATAGAGAGGAGAGAGAGACTGTGTTTTGGCAATGGTATTGAACTTGACATTAACATTGTTAGTGGAAAGAATCTTTGAATCTGTAGAAACATTTTCCCTTTTTAGTTTGGCCTCATGGGTTTTTAGTTTCCCTGTGTAGATGACTCACATGTTAGAATATGTTAGAATTTTTTAAGGTTTAGTGAGTTGTTAACAGCAGTTAACAAATGACTAGAAAGACTAAGCAATGGGGCTAAGCAATTGGTCTTTACAGAGTGGTCCTTTTAATCCATGGTAATTCTGAATCACTAATTTAATTTGCAAAAATTAGGTGTCTGTAGAAGTTTAGTAACTAATTGGCAACTATTTTTGTCCAGCATCCCCAAATACATTTTAAAAAATTTATTTCTACCTACTAGTGGCAGAATTTTGAATGCTTAACTTCCCATTTCCCCTCATTTCATATGCCTCTGAACTAATATTGAGCATGCCATTAATGTTGTTAGGGGGAAGAACCTTTGGATCTGTAGAAACATTTTTGTTTTCTGTTGGCCTTTCTAGCAGGGAAAGTGAACCTAATTGAGGCACTAATCACCCATTCTCTTATAAGAACAAAATCAGACCCAGAAATAATTCTGATTTCTTACTAAATGTAATTTCTCCTAGGCAAAACTGCTGATTTGGCTGTGTTTTCATTTGTTTTCTGAGCTGCACATCTCCATCCATGACTGTTTTGTGTGCTTGAAGCATGGGATTTAGATTGTCTGGTTCATACTAGCAGTGCAAGATGCTTTAGGAGGACTTGTATTTTTGAGTTTGTTACCAACTGATTAAGGAACCATCTGCTCCAGTGTGGAGGGTTTCTCCCTGGATGACCAATTGTGTGAAAAGACATTGTGAGGTAGCTGGGAAGGAGCATCCTGAGCTCACTCAGCCAGAACTGAAACATCACTGGTGACATCCTTGAAGAGTGCACCCATAGCTGCCACGTGAGCTCTACTCACACTTCAATTGCATGCAGTGCTCTTGCTGAAACATGAAGTGATGCTGCTTCTGGGAGGTCAGATTATCAGATCTTCAGTCTTTTTTCTTCCCAGGAACTCTGCCATCTGGTAGGTAAATGCTGGGGTACTGCTTGAAATCAGACACAGGATAAATCTACATATTAGCAAAACACTTGGATGTGAGTTAAAGTGTTAGAGAAAAAGGATGTGTACTGAAAGGTTTTGTTATGGTGATGTGTCTAATTATATGCTTACTTTTTAACTGCTGCTCACTTTCATAGGATCACAAACCCCATGCTTAATGAGCCATGGCTTCAGATAAGCTATCAATACTGGTAGGTTAACAAAGTCCCTGGCTTCCAGGACTTGCATCATGTTGCAGCCATAATATGGATACTCATATTGATGGTACACATTAAAGAAGAACAAAGGGCAGGCAAACACAACATATAACTAGATTTATTCTAAAAGTGCAGAAACTGAATTTTCCATTTTGCAAGAAGTTTCATGTCTTGAAAGTCTATCTTGTCTCAAAGCAAAAATAAGAATGGTGACTTTGGGGGGAAAGTCTGTGAAATGGCTTCCTAAAACAGTGTTATTATCGAGAAACCAAGCTTATTTTAACTCAAATGTAAATTAAATTTTAAATTTTATTTTATTTTGAGCAACTGTTTTGAAAACAGAATAGTTTGCAGCCTAATCTGCATATATTTATCCAATTTGACTACTACTGTAAAAAGATGAAATATCTGTGAGCAGGTATTATCTAGAGGGGGAAAAAACAACAAACCAGTACAAATCCTCATTTGGGAGTTTTTGAAAAGCCCTAATTTTATCCAAGAGATATTCTCTCTTGTAACTTGTTCTTGGGCTCCAAAAAGGGGTGATTGCAAAATGTCAGCATGGTACGTGAGAAGTTCTGGAATCCCCAGAGCAGTCAGTGGTAAGAACACACACAATCACATGGCTCCCAGGCTGGAGGGGAGGAGAACTGGTATTCTGGGAATTACAAATGAGAAATATTAGCTAGGTTAAGTAAATGGCATCCTAGTTTCTTCTTGTCAACATAATGGAGCAGTTGGGGACAAAAAGAAAGGTTACCTACAGGAACTGACCAGCAAGGGAGAATTTTCTGAAGATTTGTATTAATTCATTGCTACATTTAAGACTTTCAGCTTGGACTTTTTTTAAGAGACACCTTTTATCTTTTCAAGACCCTTGAGTCCGTGCAATAATTTATTTTTAATGTGAGTTGTTGACCTTTAACCCTTGAGAGAAGTCAGATGGATTTGGAGAACTGATTTAGAACTTCTGCTCTTGGATGCTGCATTTGCTACCCAGAATTGTAGGCAGAAGCTCTTTTAAATTTTCCCATACTCTACCTGTATGTGTTCTAATGTTTCCTCTTACCCGCTTGAATGATTCTCTCTAGTGCTGCTTTATGCAAGCCACAGCACAGCCAAACTCTTCTCAGAGACTGAATGAGTGACAGCATGTATTTTCAAGGTACACTAAATGAGAAATGTGCAATTTAAGCAAAGCATTCACACATTTGAATGAAAGACTGAAACTGTTGAAACTGCAGCTGCTGGCAGGAAATTGATGTACCAGTTGCTATTTACCTAGCAGAAATTAGTTCTCTGTGATCAGTTTTATTAAATGGGATGGAAAAAGTAAGCATTCCCTCAAGAGGGTTAAAAAAAATGTTCTCTTCAAAGCTGAGAGAGTTCAACGTGCTTCTTCCCTGAGTCATTTCTGCTTTCTCTTCATGTCCCTTGTTGTTTTGTTTGGTTGTTTTTGGTTTTTTTCCCTGAAAAAATAGCACCATAAAATAGGCTACTAAGCTTTCCTAGCTTGGCGTTTGACCCCATCCAGAGCTTCCCCTTGCACTTTTGAATCAGTGAGTCAGTGACTGAAGCTCCACAAGAGGAATTCTTCAGTCAGAATGTTCTTTTGTGGAGCACAGGCAAATGCACCAGGGCTCCACCTTTCATTTCCTGAGCACACAAGCTAGACACCCTGCAGTACAGAGTAAAGTTATATCTGAATAAAAAGGTGGGTTTCTATTTCTAACAGGTGACTTTTTCATAAATCAGACAAGTCCCTGGAGAATCTTGCTGTCATGGAGAGGTTCAGTTGGTTTCACACTCAGATGCTTTAGGGTTGCTTGATCTGTCAGAGTTTTCCCTATTGAAGGGCTGTAAATTGTTATTGGTAATTAATATAGCACAGCAGTATGCTAGATGCACCACAGCTGTTAACTTTGCCAAGTTAATCCGCATCTCAAAACACTTGAAGCCTGTTTCTAGAAGGGAGAAGGTCTGCATGTGTCAGACACTTACAACTAGAGAACATAAAAGAACCTCTTAAATCTAAGGCTGAAATAAAGTTTTTAGGGGACAGTTTTCTAGTAGCACAGATCTGGTGCATAGTTCAAAGCAAGGGCAACCATTCCCCTTCCTGTTAAGCAATCAAAGACAGGGGGCTGGAGCCACAGTTTTGTTTAATGGGAATCCAGTAGTCACGGCTCTTTCTAATTCTGCCCAGGCTCTCATACACACATGAGAGTAGATATGTGATACTAAAATGATAAAAAATGCCTCGTATTACTATGAAAGACCAGAGTAGTACTATGTTATTCAACCCAAGATATCTGTTACCTGGGAGATGTTCCAGAGTCTGGTGGTTTTGCAGGGTGAAGGCTCTCCAGTAGTTCACTAAACCAGCTTTATCTTACCTGTCTACTTTTCTAGTAAAATGTAAAGGAGATATATTGTGGATTTTTGTCTAGCTATAGTAAATCTATCTGGGAGCTAACCCTGGAACTAATCACTTGGAATTTTTCAAGTCTGTGTGCCTAAAATTAAACACCTGCATCCACATCAGTCACTTCAGGCTCTGGAAAGAAGAAATAGGTCTTGTTTTTCAGAGCAGTTAATTCAATGACAGGACTTGCAAGCACCAAGGTAACGGTTACTGGCAGATGAAGATATCAGCACTTAGAAAATCCAGGATTCCAGGAAAATTTTCAACAGGCATGTTTAAATGTTTGGGCCACTGTGTTTCTTTATAATAAAGATTTTCTTCCTTTTCAGCTTTTTAATTCCTCCACACAATTATTTTAGGGCTTTTTCCTTCCATTTGGTCTCTTTTTCAGTTTTTATGAATCTAACTTATTGTTAGTAAATCACAGGAGAAGAGAATAATGGAAATATGGCTGAATAGGATATTAAGAGATTGCCTAGCACATCAGTTTTTCCTGCTGAGGAACACCAACTAAAGCCAAGATATGCAACAGAGCAAAGTAAAGGTTATTCCTACCATTTTAGCTTGGACTGAGTATCCATGGCTCTACTGTCAGAGGAAGGCAGTGCTACCAGGAGACCACAAAGGGACACAGTCTGAAAGAAAACCTAGCTGAAGTGGCAGCGTATCTCCTCCATATCTCAAAGGTAGGAGACCTCAGCATCAACTCAAATTTTTTCTTTGCTTCCCCTCACGGTCTTATCCCAATTTTAAGGCACTGCTGGGAGCAGGTACCTTCAGGGCTTCAGAAGGACACAGAGAGACATGGCCTGCAGGTTGGGCATGAGACTGAGGATGCAGGAACACCAAAAGAAGGTACACATACTGGAGACTGATGGAGCAGGGGATAAGGAGTGATGTGGCAGGCAGAGTAAACTGGCAAGGAGCTGATGTTGGTTAAACTGGCACTTTTCCCAGAAAAGGCTGGAGATGGTCGGATTTTTTTTTCTCTCCTCCATAAGAGGTTCAGCTTTATCTGAGTATTCTTGAAAAACATTTGCCTATGGAAGTAGCATGATAGTGTAGGCATTTGAGAACAGTGTAAGCAAATTATTCCTTTCTTTACTATCTTTATTATTCATGTTTTCTCAGATATGCCTCTCCACAGCCTCTTTACTGTCAGTGCCATTGCCTTCTGAAAGAAGTGTTTTATTTCTGTAATGGTAGTCAGAGCACAGCATACTCTCACTTTGTTTGCAATGTTCCAGCATCTCGCTCAAGTCATTCTAGTCTTTGACAGTGTCTTTGATGTGTATGGGCATGATTTTAATGGGCCAAGTTGTTTCTGGCATTGTGACAAATGAACTTACAAACCTAATATTTCAAACTATTACATTTTCTAAAGCTAGATTACAGGTTTCCAAGAATATCTAGAATTTTGGGAAAAAATGTGCATTTTATTAATTTAAAGCATTAATCAAAGAGTATTTATATATACATATATATACTTGCCATAAAGCATCAATAAATGGATACATACACAACTCATGGTTATGAAACTTTCAGCATTGCTTGGAACCCTATGAAATTAATAGAAATTCAAGGCACCACTTTCAGCAGAGTTAAGGTAGACATGGAGAGTGCTGGTTACTCGCTAGTGTTACCTATTTGCCAACAAAAGTGGCAGGCACCATCATGAATGTTTTCACGGTGAGTAACATGCTGGTCAGGTAGCTGAATTACTTATGCTCAACTGCAATGCTAAGCAATGGGTCAGGGATGGTGGTGTGAATGAGCAAGAGTAAGCTTGTTTCTGAACAGATGTGTAAACAAGTAGTGTCTTGTCTGTTTCCTAAATGGCATTTTTTATTTCCCAGCCAGACCAATTACTTCAAAACCACTTCATTCCATCACTTCAGATAATGGTGAGCATGTTCTTTTCAAACAGCAAAACATGGTCAAAGCAAATGTGGCAAACCCTGTTTTGGAAAACATCAGTGAGGTCCACTGTGTGCTCACATTACTGTTTGGGAAGTGCTGCTCTCTTAGTTCTGTTACTGAAGAGAGAAACAGCTTTTTATTAAAAAAAAAAAAAGGCAGTGAAATACGCCAGAAAAATGTTGAGATGTACATTTTAGGAACATCTTAGTGTGTGATAGTCAGCTACCTGCAAGTGAAAGAGAGGATAGGGCCAATTAGATCAGGGGTGATAAAAAGCACTGCTGGCTTGCTTTCATTCATTCCAGGACACAAAGAACATGAAACCAAGAACATCTTTTAGTGCACAGCAGCAGAACAATGGCATCTAGAGAGTACCTGAAGGAGACACCCTCCCTAACAGTTTCCTCTGCTTTTCAAAGAATCAGAGATTCAGCCTGAAGAAATTCGCCTTAAAGGTAGCATTCTCACCTGTTTGATTTCTCCTGGCTACTATTGTGGACAACTGTCTTGGTCAAGTCCATTGGCAAGGTGGGACTGTATGAGAACAGAAAAAAATGCAGCAGCTTTTGAACAGCAGCTACAACCTAACTCCAGGCAAATACGGCCTAGGTGAAAAACAGCAAACATTGGAGAACAGAGTTGTGCCATCAGCATGCTTTTAGTTCTTTATATTTGTGAGGAGCTGTCAATTCATATCTTTGATGGACTGTGGAAAAGAACACTGAATGTAGTCTGGTACCTCAGGATGCTGTGGTTGATAAACAGACCTGAGGCTTAGTGCAGGATTAAAGGAGGAAGTGGATGATACAGATATATTTGCCTATCATAGAAGGTTTGGAAACAAATCAGATAACTGTTGTACTTGTAATTCAAAGGGTGATAGGGAAGATCCCAGGGCAGACAGCTGTCGAGAAGCTCCCAAGAACCAGGAAAAAGTCTTGAGCAGGAAACAGTCTTGTTTTAGACAAACAGGATTGTCTAAAAAGTGGAAAAGGGAGTTGTCTCTCAGAGGGTAACACACTGCATAAACTATTTCATGTGCTTACTAACACTATGAATCAGGAGCATGGAGACACTTTAGCAAAGGGTGTTTGTAGGCTCCAGATACGTAGTTGTTACTTTTAATAGTTCTGTTCTTTGTTTTCCTGCAAGAACATTGGGAAGCTCAATTATTTTTGTGTTGGTTTCCCTATTCATAGTCCAAAGACTAATAGTATTCTATGCTTTAGAGAAATTTGCAAATACTAGTGAATTAAATTGCTTAGCTGTCTGGAGGTTTCATGTGATTTAGAAGTAGAACATTTTGTTCCACAAAGCTTGAGAAATTCTTTTCTTGGGAACAAGCTTCTCATGCTACTGTGAAGAGTAAAAGATGTTGTTTGCTTAATAGTACTTCTCTAAAAGTTGTCAGTTGGGTGAGACTGTGGAGGAATTGTACTTGAGAAATTTTTTAAAAAGTGTTTGAGTGATATGAATTAGATTTGGAAAATTATTAGTTCTCATTTAAATTAAATAAACTTCCTAGTTTTGCCAGGAGCCAGGTTATATGTGATACTCCTCCATCCAATCAAGAGCAGAAAAAAAATGCTTAAATACCATTTTGATAAATAACGATGGAAGATTAAATTTTCTTCAGTTTTATTCTTTTGGGCTGTAGAGGATACATGTATATCTGTGTTGGCTGTGTGTCTGAATTGGCAAACAACACATTAGAGCCTGGTTTCCTTGCCAACTTGTGCTTAAATGTAATGTTTCCTACAACAAAACAACAATAAGACTGCATGTTTGAAAAAAAAAAGCCAACACAAAAACCTCAAAAACCCTATTTGTACTGAATGATTGGACCCTCCCCTTGGATTCTTAATTCTTTGAAAACAAAGCTGAAATTAAAGGCACAGTTCTTCCCTGCAGCAAGGGCTCTTAGACCATTTCCCCAGTATTTTGCTTTGTTAACTTTGCAAGACTGAAGTGGCAATAGGTAGACTTGTAGATCACACATGAACTCAAGTTCAGGCTATTGAGGTTTTCAATTAAAGAGCAAGGGGAAGCATAAGAATGAATGCATCCATGTTGTAAAACACTTCTCAAAAGCATTCAGATGACAGATGCTGTAGCAACACATTGGAATAAGGATCTTTTTTCTGTTGTTTACAGTTTTAATAAGTACTTACTTGGTCTTCTGTCTGCATCGTTCCGGTCAAACAAAATGTGTGCACTAACTCAGAGTGGTCGGTTCATGCTGCTGTTTGAGGTCAGAGTTCTTTCCTTGTTCCCATATTTCTGCTCTCTGGTCGAGCTCCTTTTTCCCACACTGACATAACAGATACAGATACTTCGGTTCACTCAGCTTCCTTGGCATTTAGCATTTTCACTAAGCTGAAGCACAAAGAACGTTTTTACTCCCGTGAGTAAATAAATGCTAAGGCAGTGTCTGGTGATTCCTCTGAAACCTCAAGATGTCTCAGAGCATAACTGATAGATTTGATTAAATGGCACCTGTAAGACTGTTGTTGCAGAAGAATGATTAAGCCTAAATTATCTGAAAGACTCTGACTCAAGATATAAACAATGCAAGAGCAATTGAGAGACCCTGAATCATGAACTGTGACATGATATATCCCAGAGTTCAATAAGCTAATGGTGCTATTAATGACTAAGCTGAAGCAAACAGAGGTTTTGTTTGCTTCTGATTTCATGTCTTCCACCCTCAATCTCTGCAGGTGGCTAAACATATAAAAGTACTTCTGAAGTGGGGGGAAGGGAAATAGAGAAGAGAATAAAGTAGGAAAAGACAAGCAAGGGATTTATGCTTTTGTTTACATCTGAAAAATTTCCTGATGTCTCTAGGGTAATGGTATTCACAGTGAGGGAGGGTGGAAGGCCCCCAAGCTCTTGTGGAGGAGGGGGACAAAGAATAAGGGGCAGATAAGAAAACAAAAAGCAGAATGTAAAATACAGCCAAGGGAAAGAGGACTTTTTTTTTAGACAGGAAAAGGCGCAAAAAGAGATGTGGGGTGGAAAGAAGAGATGTCCAAATAGTTGTCAGGATTCTTTATTATCTCTTCTCGAAATTCTCTGATCAGCAATGGCAGTAGTGCACAGAGGTTCTTATAGAGGAAAAATAAGCCAATCAGTAGGTTGTTTACAAATTGTTGTCCTGAAGTTTTCACATTTATTGTCGCAGAATAATTTATTGATCAAAATCAGGTAATCCTCCCTCCCTCTTAGTAGATAATGATGACAGGAAAAGCTGAATAGCATGCTCCCTTGGAAAAACAATGTTATTCTATAACAAATAAACTGAAATTTCAGTGACAGACCTGACAGGTTTTTTATCTTATTTTCATCGTATCTGAAAGAGAGGGAAAGAAGTGGAGTTAAGTCTCTCTTATTGTTTTCCTTAAATTAAATAAAAGGAGTAGGAAGGGGATGGGAGAGAACCCACTGCTGAACAATGACATTCTCTTTCCAGTAATTTCTATGGCAAATGAAAGTGCTTCTCAAGGATAAGTATCATAATGAAACCTTATGCAGTGGTCTTAGGGAATTGCTGCCAGAACCAGAGAGAAGTGAATACAAAGGACTCAATATTAATGAAAAGTGCCATTAGGTATTTCAATGTAACAAGCAAGTTTTTCTCCTGTAGTGACACAGTAGTGACAAATGGTTCATCTTAACTCAGTGTCCTTTAAATCACGACAAAACTTCATACTAAGGGGAGAAGGATGCTCACTCATCTCTTAATAAAAAATGTTAGTAGCCAGGTCCTTATGTTTGCCTTCAAGTTGGCTATGAATATGTAAAAATGTTGGCTGTGCGTGAAGAATGAGGAGATAGTCATAATGTGGAACTGTCTCTTTTTATTAGCATTTAAGTAAAGATAAGACTACCCTGCATGACCACATGCAGACAAAATGAACAGTGAGCGAGAACATCTTTTTAAATTTTTCCCCACATTAGATTTACCTGATTAGAAGCTGATCAGGTATCAAAATCATAAAGCATTCTCTAAAATGAAAATCCCTAATGGCTTCATTAATACTGTGAACTGACATGAAGCTTCAGGCACAGTACTTTAGTGTAACTTGGCATCTAAAGAGGGGCTCTCTGGAGAGCAGACAAACAGTGACAGGGGGCTTCAGAAGTGCTGTTGCCACTGCTCTACTTGGTGTTGAGATAGAGCAGCATATTATTGTCTTTACGCATCAGGAGTATGGGAGTCTGTCCCCCTTGGTGGGGAAAGCAGGGCTTTGCTTTGCACACCCACGTCAGAGCTGCTGCATGTAAGGGATAGCAGCAGCCTAAGCTCATCAACTGCTTTTAGCAGGAGATATTTGACTGTCACAGAGCTTGTTTGCAGAGTTAGCGCTGGAAACCACATCTTCAACAGAGCCACCACTCCTGCAGTGAGTGGTGGTTGTTTGTTTTTTTGGCTAAGATGTACAAAAACTGGGAATCTTTTAATCTTTCTGTATATGCAGTGGGCTGTGCCTTAATCCAAACTAGCTTGTGAGGAACTAGAACAAAAGCCAGATAAAGTCTGAGTGCAGACAGTGTTTTCAGTTGCTGGTCAGAATCAGCAACGTGCAGTAATGCTACTCTGGCCATCTCTGCAGGGGAGGATCAAAAGGAAGTTGAGTATTGGAGGTAGATTCGACTAAACTGTAGGAATCAGAAAAAGGGCTGCTTTCAAAGTTCAGAGTGCTTCTTAGGAAATGATGCTTCTAATTATGATGTTGATATTGTGATAGCTACTGGAAAATCAAATTAGTACACAGGATATTAGCAAATGTCCATGGTTTTTAGAGAAGATGTACAAAATAAAGGAACTCTGCTGGGATGAAGCTGTGCTGGGTCAGCCAAAATCCAGCAGGCTTGAGAGCCAACCATATCATCTGCCCTGTGGTTTTCCTTTCAAGTGCTTTCAAATTGGGCATCCAGGAATTGATCTGGGGTGCCAGCTGCATCAAGACAGAGAGTGTCAACATGCTTCAAACACAGCACACATGCAGGGTAACAGAGTTTGGAAAACAAGGAGAAGGCACAGAATCCAAACTAAAATTTCTACTGGCAGATGCCCAAATCTGGTTTCATTTCCTCAGTGTGAGATGCACTGACTGGACAATAAGTTCATTGCAAGCATTCACTATTAGCAGTGCCCCCTATGAAATACCATGTTGCATTTATTAGTAGCTAAGTATGAAATCATTTGGTGTCAGATGGGTTGTAGGCATATCTTTCTGTTCTCAGGTGAGCAGTGCTCCTTTAGGCCAGTATCCTTGTACTGGCAAAGTCCCCTCATGTACTGTAAGCAATTTTAATTAAGTCTCTTGCTGTATTTAATTGTCTAGTATGCTACCACTGACAGGCAGCAAGTTTATATATAGTTGTCATTTAACTGAGTACTCTGCATGTAGTGTCTGTGTGTATGAGTGTGTATTTACAGCAGCTAAGTATGTATAGCCCTCCCAGATCTCTAGATTGCACCTAACAGTGGAGATTTTTGGGAAGAGTTTCTGTCCGTGTTAGGAAAGAGCAAGTTAAGGACTGTGTTAAGTACATTGGATGTATAAAATCCATCAGGTAAGACAGATTGCATCTAAAGATGCTGATTAAGCTGGCACATGACATTGTAAAGCTAAGTTCTTATCTTGAGAGGTGGCAATCGGAGGAGGTTTCTGTTGACTGGAAAGAATTCAATGGTGCACTCTTTTTCAAAAAAAGACATCAAGCAAGCTACAGGTTGGACAGTCTTACATCCCCTAAGCCCTGAAAATTTTGACATAGACACTATTTCCAGGCATGTGCAGGAAAAGAAGGGGGCTGGAAATAATGCAGATTTTGAAGGACAAACTGAAGATGATCAAAATGAATGCCTTCTGTGTTGAAAAGACTGGGTCTTAATGAGGGAAAACCAGTCCATTTATTTTAGCAAGGCTTTCAGCACTACCTCTTGTAGCATCCCTGTAGTCAAATTTAGGAAATATGAATTAAAGAATTGCAAAATGGGAAGAAAAAAAAAAGGCTGAAGTATCAGGCATGAAACTCCATCAGTACTAGCATACTTTAGCTGCAGGCTCACTATGCCTGGCATTCCTGGCATGAGTCACTTCTGGGCCTGCCATTGCTCCACATCTGCAGCAACAGCCTGATCAACAGGACAAAAGGACCTGCCCTGAGGAGCTTCTCAGGTGACACCGACTTGGGGGGAGCTGGTGGCTGCGGGAAGGCCCCAGCCCTGCAGAGGGACTCCTGGCACTGGTCCCTCCCTGTCACTCAGAAGGCCCTGCCGGCTGCAGGGTCACTGCCAGGAAGCCCAGGATGCTCCAGGCACGGCTGGGGCTGCAGGCAGGGGCAGCCCTGCAGGGCCGGGGCCGGGGCCCGGCAGGTGAGAGGGAGAACGGGGCCAGCAGGGAATCCTTGCCGTGCTGGAGGCCAAGCACGTCCTGAGCACGAGTGTGGCTGCCAAGCACAGGGAAAGGGTGGTGGCCCTCGGCTCAGTAGCTCATCAGGCTTCACCTGGGGGGCTTCACCTCCATGTGTCCAGATTTGGGACCTCGTGGAGCAAGACCACTCTTGACAGCTTGGAGCAAATGCCGAGCAGGGCCCAAGGGTGGTGCAGCATAGGAAAGAGCAGGCAGGGGGAATGGAATTTTCCCCCTTCAAATACCTGCCAGGAGCCACAGAGAAGACAGACTCTTCTCAGAGGTTCATAGAAGAAAAGAACAGGAGCCAACAAGTTGGAGCAAGGGCAGAGTTGTCTGAGAACTGGGGGAAAAAAGTTTCCCAAAGAATGTGGATAAGCCGTGAGTCAGGCTGTTGCAATGGAGGCTGCAGAAAATTCATTTCTGGAGACCCCCAAGACTTCATGGGAAAAGGTCCTGTGCCATTTTGAGGTAGCCGTGCTTTGAGCAGGGGGCTGAGCAGAGACTTCCATGGCTCCCTACCACTCTGCATTCCTCCTTGAGACTGCATTGGCATGGATTGTTTGCCTTTAAGAGAGTGAGCAAATATGGGGCGAGGTTGACAGGGGAACCTGTGACCCTTGTATCTCTGAATGAGAGGTGTGTGTCTGTGACAGATGTAGGCACAGGCATCAACAAATGTATGTCCACATGACAGAGGAAGTCTGTAAGCTCTGCCAGCAGTGCCAATATCTGTTATATCCAAGAATCTGGTCACCTCTCTTCATGTCCTGATATTTTCTCAAGGAACTTCCTTCCCGTTTCCAAGACGCTTCTCCTCCCAAGGCTTCATGTGCCATTTGCATAAGGGACTAATTATAATCAGGGCTGTGCAAGCAGCAAAGATGTGGGTAAGAGAAAACCTGTTTGATCATCAAAATTGCTCACTTTGGAGAGGAGGAATTTAGATGATTACACATGTAGATGTGTATGCATACACACAGGGATTATTTTACTTTGCCTTTTAACATTTACTGTTATCATAAGGTGTATCCACATGTCCTTCTCAAGCTTGTATATTTGATAAAGTCATTTTAGAGTCATCCTTTCTCAAGCATTTGTTAACTTTAAAGCCTACATAGCATACTTAGATGCACTGATGTTGCAGTATTTTCTACCCTTTTAATTCCTTGGGCATGAGTCTTTCAAACCCTATGATCATGCTCACTCCAATTCTCCTGATTTGTTGTTGAAAAGTTTGCTAAAAGCACTGTTTATTTCTATAACTAATAAGGGAGTTTGCATTTTGCTTGTGGTTTAGGGAGAATAAAAAAATAAAGAGGTTGTATAAATGTAATGCCATTTAAAAAAGAAAAGCTAAAGCACCAACATGATGTAATGAGAGCTATTAAAATAATTAGTCCCTATCCTAGGATGATTGCAAAAGGAAATAAGTAAGGAGAATGAAACATATAACAACTGGATTATAAAATGAACAACTAGCATAAAAATTTAGTGAGTCAAAAGTTTAAACCAGAATTGGACTGAGTTGCAGGGTAATGTAGGAGAAGAAAATGTAATTGTGCTTATTCTATGGCAGTTTACTTGAACTAAATGTCCCTGAAAAATGTCTGAGACGTGTGGATAGAGGCTGTACTTTTCAAAAATGTACCACCGTATTTGATTTCAGGACAGTCAGTGGGTCAAACTTTGCCTAAGGCAATCACAGCAGCTTTAACAATCAAGTGCTTAGGGGAATGGGATAAAATGTCTGCATTCTTTCTTTGATTTGATCTCACTCCTTATGTTGTTATTGCCTGCTGGATGAGTCTGTGTTCGTTCATTCATGTCATTCAGTGCTGCCTCACACTGAGAGAAGAAAGATGGGTACTGCAGGCTCACCCCCAGTGCCAGCAGTTCCTTCAGCCTCATGGGTCTTGCCAACCACTGTCTCGCTCTGGTGCTTGCACTGAGCCTTCTTTTTGTTGTGTGCTTCTCCTTGTATAATTGTCATACTCCTGCCTTAAACCAGTATCAAACAAGAAGGATATTGTTCTGTTGATGCTGATGGCTCCGTATTACCAGTGTCAGAGCTGTCAGGTCCTGGTAGTGTGTTGTGTGATAGCTGTCATAGGCTTCAATATGAATATTGCAATGTGAAGCTCTAATCGTGGTTTATATGTGCTCAGAAAACATCCCTTGTATTGCTGTGGAGTTACAAAGTATATACTAATCAGATGGATATCTTGTAATTTGGAACCTAAGCTCTTTAAATATAAATATTACTAACTATTTATCATATCCTATATAAAACAATTACTTTAGAAATAATCACAAGTCTTATTTCATCTGATGCTGCAGAAGCCTCTGTTTGAAGACCATCTTTGCACTGTCAGCCTGTGGAAGGGACTGAGGTGTGCCTGATCTGTCATCTGTGGGTCAAAGCAATAGACCTATCCATGGCCTAGAATGTCCATCCGTAACCACACCTCCCAAAAATACTGTATTTTGGACAGTATTGTGTTCAGTGTATAACAATAGAATTAAAACGGTCTATTTGGAAAACTCTTTATGTGTATATTTCCCAGAAAAGATTGTAGGAAAAAGGATCAGACTGAAAGACATTTCAAGAATCACAAATAAAAATTCCTAAAGAGCTGAGACCCAAACCTAAAAGGAGATTTGCACAGGCTCTTACTTAGCTGAGATTTTTAAAGGAAAAGAGTGCTTATGCTAATTTCAGGGAAAACGTGCTATTAAGAACAAGGTTTTCTGTGATTTAAAAAAACTAGCACTACCACATACTATAAATAATGGTTCTTATGTATTTTATTCCTGAAGATAGAAAGATTATATTAATGCAATAATACTTACAGCTGTGTAAACTTGTCCTGCTTGTTCAAGGTTGTCTTTGAAGTTTTAGAAAACACCAATGAGGTGCTTCAATAATTTTTTTGTCTTGTTTAGGGAAGCAAACCAGCTGTGACAGGTTTAATCAGAACTAAACCTTGTTTGAGTCAAATGGAGGCTACAAAACCGAACATGCTGGACAAGTTACAGCAAAGTTAAGGCCTGTTCTTTCAGCTGTTCCAGGGTGTGGTGTCTGGGGAGGGGGAGAGTGTCTGTGTACGTGCTTACAGAGACTGGATTAAGTATCCCTAGAGCGTAGGAGGCTGGCAGTCATCCTGTGTCTACTTGTCTGTGCTCCAGGGAGATCTGCTTCTGGGGATGCTCTGTTTAGCAAGGTAAACCAGACACCAAAGGGACAGGCCACGAGAGCTCAGCAGTGGGCTGTTGTTGAGTTGGGTTGCAAATTGCAGGCTGTGAATTAGTCCAAAGATTTTCAAGTGTCGCAAAAGACAAATACTCATTGCTCTTCAGGGTTTGTTTCCCAGAAAGCCAGATAATCTTATTTGGATCATGATTTGTGACATAAAATAAGTAGCCTTATTTCATTTAAATTGATATGTTTCGTTCAAAGTGCTGTACTTTCCCTCTTATTTACATTTAGCCTAATTCTGTGGCAAAATCAGCTCTAGGGGAGGTAGCTACAACCACATTGACATTTACATTTCATTTGTTTATACTGGATCTGAGTTTATGTCTATGCATTTTACCACTGGCTGCAGAAGATGAGAATAGCTTTAGGAAAGTGTCTGCATGTTGATGAAAGAGTGAGTTATGTGCTTTTCATAACTGTATTCCTGACTCATTATTCACAGCACAAAGAATTCTCTTGTGGCATTCCACTTCTTATGTGGTTAGTGTACCACTCCCACCTTCCAAAAGTCTCAGCCACTCAAAGGCATAATTTTCTAAAGTATAGGCTGTAAAATTAAAGGTTACATTTCAGTTTCACAAGTGAACCAAGTTACCTGTCAGTTTTAGAAGAATGTACATGTGCGTAATAGTTCAGAAATTAGACACAGAAAAACTCACTTTAAAACCACCTAACAAAAAAGTTCACTTTAAAACCCACTCAACAATAGAAAATTCAGAAGCTGATACTCTAATCTGAAATTGCACATACTGTCCTGTAGTGTATGTTTTACTGCACGTAAGATCAACCGGCATCCTAAATGGGCTCCCCAGCTAGGGGAGTAAAAGCCTGAAGTAATTACAATTAGGCCCGTTACCACTTAGGGGTTCTTGGCCTTGCATTTTATACTTTTTTCAGTGAACGGTCGTGAGTAGCCAGGGCGTGCTAAACCAAAGTCTTTTACTTGTCAAAATTATTTTTTCACGCAACCCTCTATAGAATGTTCATTATCCCTGTCACCTTGTAAGTTGGATACCTTGTGGTTTTGATTTTCACATTCCCATGAATTAGAGAAATAGCTTTATTCTCATTTTATGGCTGGAGGTTCTGAAGGTTCAAGATGTTAAGCACAGTCACCTTCTAGGGTAGCCAGCTTTCAGCCTTCAGTAAATTATACTGGAAAATAACTGTAGGCTCAAGGATTCTCAGTTCCCCTGAGAATTCTTTATTGCTGGTACAAGAAGAGCTCTATATTACTCATTTTTCAGTAACATATATACAGGGGATGTGTGAAAGACCCTACATCAGGATGGGGCCCTTAATTTGGGTCAGGTCAAATGTTCTGGTGACACAGCTGTGGTGACCACAGCACCTCTGCAGAGTGCTTCCCAAAGCACCCTGCTATGGTGAAGCTCTTGTTGCAAGCAGTGGGGTGAAGAGGGCAGCCTTGTCCACAGGGAAAGCTGCATGTCTTGGAAGCTACAAAATGGAGAGAGCTGATCTGATGATCTGTAGGAAAGAGGTAATTTCATCTGATCCCATGTGTGGTTTGAGGGATTTGTGGAATGTCTGGATGCTGTTAAGATTTTTTTGAATGGTAGCCGAAGCACAAAACTGATAGTACACTACTGATAAAATGTTGGAGGTTATTCATAGACATTAAGATTGAATCTGATGTGTCATTTTAATGGAACTGCTGTATGTTTTCTCTGATATTTTAATAGTTTATCTAAACACATAGGTGAAATAAGTCAGTAAACGCAACAGAAGTACTTTGAAGAAAAGCTTAGTAAGTGGAGGAACTTTGAGATCTGAATCCAGCCAATAAATCAACAAGGCTACTTTAAAGGTCTCTTCAAAGTGGTGTTTCACAGATTTTGAAATTGGTCCTGTTTTGCTGCAGAGGTGAGGGGACCTTATCAGGGAGGAGTTTGATTGTTTGGAAAAGGGCAAGGACTTGAAGGCAATTTGCACATCAAGATTCTTCAACCATATTGGATATAGAGTAGAAGTACATAGGATCAAGACAAATAATCTTTAACCTGTTACCTACCGTGACCACCATTCTTTTTCCACTTTTATTACAAACTGAAAATGCCCACAATGTTATTCTCTCACAGCCGCGTTGTGGGCCTTCCCCTTGGGAACGCGCATTGTGGTGCCTGGGAGAACATAAGACTCTTCTCCCCAGGAGAAGCGAGGTGTTTGTGAGCAGACCACAAGTCAGGTCCGGATTCTAAAGGCAGCATAACAAGACAGTGGTGTCAGGACTGCTGTGCTGGCATCCCTCTGGAGTGAAGAGAAGAGAGCAGACCCTGCCCAGGGACAGGCAGCAGTTCCATGTCAGACTGGAATGCTGTTAGCGGGGGTCCAGGCGCGTGTGCATTGCAGACAACGTGTGGTCCATAGGCTGCGAGCTGAAGCTTAGGAGTCCCCCTGGCTGTTTGTGTGCTGATGTTTGCTGGAAGTCTAAAGGTGCCTGGAAAGCGTAGGCTGCAGGGAAACTGTGCTAACAAGCACATTATTTAAATCAAATGGAGACAGAGCCAACAGATGTTACTGGCAGTTCCTACGATTTCAGGGAGTCTGCTTCAAACTTGTTAGAGTTAAGTTTCATGTGGCCACAACTTAACCCATAGATTTTCCTTGTTTACCACTGATTCTCTGTCACTGCACTACAGCTGAAAAGACTAAATTTCTGTGGTTTCCTTTACTTCTGCTCCTTTTTTTTGGTGAGGAAAAGTTGTTAAGTATCTTTTTGAAAGATAAAAATGCTGTATCAATGAAGAAATAAAAAACATATATATACAGGTGGAAGCAATGTATACAAAAATCTTGATATATCTGTATATTTATTTTTGCCTATAAGGCTTTCTAAAATTATTTATTTCAATATTAGGGTGAAGTAGGAAAATAAGTGATTGTAGAAGCAAAATGTGAAGCCACACATTTTTTAAAGAGATTGATTTCTGGGTAGTGAATAAACATTTCCAATTTAAGGTGGATTAAATTAAATTATGAATTATAATTGTCTTCAAAATTATATTTAATATAGAAGCATCCATTGATCTTTTATGAACAGAACATGATATCATGCATCTTATATATATACAATGTAATAAGTGTATTTAATTTATCAAGTTGTAGGATGTTTAATCTCTGAAAACAGTTATATTGAACATTAATGGGTACTAGGACAGTTGCCCAGACTTATTTGTAATATAGAAGGCAGATAAACTGTTATATATACACATAGTCCCACATTTTAAATTAATTTTATATTCTTGATAGTATGTATTGATTCTTACAATTTCATTGCCCATAACAAAAAATGGATTTAGAATGCTTATTTAACACACACATGCACACAAAAAAAGGACAACAAAAAATCCCTGAGCTCTTATGGTTCTGGGTCCTTGCATTTGGAAGAGCTTTATGTAGACAAAAAGGGAGTTACTGTAATGTGTAGTTATGGTCTTCTCTAAGATGCCATATATTTTGCATTGTTTTCTGATGACTATAATGAACTGGTGCATTTCTGTGGGTAACCTTCAGTATTAATCTGAGAAAATATATATATTATGTTCAAGTTGCGCAAAAAGAGTTCTGTGAAGGCCTCTTAATGAAGCCCACTGATTCAATCATTCATTCATTCACTTGCTTCCTCCTTTTGATTTCCCTCGGATTATTTTAGGAAAAAACTCTGTAGTTTTAGATAGTCTGGCCTAGTGTTACTCAGCTGTTTTGTCTTCTACTTTGGAAGTCAGTTAACAGAAGTTTTAGCTTGATTTCTAATTTGGCCATTATAATTTGGTTTGGATGAAGCTGTAAGTATGGAACTACACATAGATATGTACACATAAGCTGTAGGTATGATGTGTATAGCATCTGGTGACTAATGTGAATAATCACAGCTGAAGTCAGCAGAACTACACCACCTTGCACTAGCTGAAGAACTGGCTCCTGAAGTCTGAAATATTAAACAGCGCTTTACCTGGTCTTGTACTAACATTGTATAAAAACCTGTCAAAATGTGGAAAATGTTGCAGGTTTCTACTCCTATTCCTTTCTATCTGTTTGTCTCTCATAGCCTTTGAGTATTAAATTGCAGAATGAATGTCACAGTAGCCCAATTTAACTTCAGAACAAGGAAATATTTTGAATTCTGGAACTGCTCTTGGTCATGTGAGACAGTTGCAACAAGCAGTATCTCTTTAACGTTTCAGTCAGTATCCTCTTCACAGCTGTTGCAAGGTACAAAATACATTGCATCTAGAATCTGCCACCTGTTGTAGACAATTTGGAATAGACTAAGTCAATGGAGGTTCAAGAACACATTTTGCCTTCTTTCAGTGATACTCTCTGCATTTCATTTAGCAGCCACTTAAACTTAAGCCACTGAAGTCTTTCCTTTATGCCCGTTTTGTATGCCCCTGTGTTTTTGTAGCAGTGGGACTAGGCTAGTACATTGAAAAGCTGTAGGTGTTTTTTTCTGCAGTCCTTTGTCCCTTTTTCTTTCTCACTTGCATTAGGCCCAGCCCCAGATGATCCTCTTTGTAAAACTGAGCTTTGGCAGCATTCAAGCACCATCCCTAGTTTCACCTCTGCAAGCACTTTCCTCTGGGAAATGGAGGGAAAAGGGCACTGATGATGACTGCTTTCTATTCAGCTCTGCTCAGATAGGTGCAAAACAAATAGATCTCTGTCACACAGAGAGAGCATGAGAGAATTGCTGACATATGACTAGTAATACTTACCTGAAAAAAAAATTCTTTCCTTGGTATTCTTTCCTTTCTTGAAGGTCTTCTAAATTCTGGACAGTGTTTTCAGAGAGTCCAGAATGTCACAGAAACACAGAATATTCTGAGTTGGAAGGGGCCCACAAGGATTATCAAGTCCATCTCCTAAGCCCGTAGAGGGATTGAACCTACAGTCTTGTCTTTTTTAGCACTGGGCTCTGACCAGCTGAGCCTCTGCCTTCACTTCTCTTTGCAGAGTCTGTTGTACCTGTAAGTGTCAAACTCTTTGTTGTACACACTTCTATTTAAACCAATTTACATATTTTTCTTACTTTTTTCTGTAATGCTGTGAGTTCTGACACTTCAGAGTGCTGCCAGGTGGTCACTAGAGGTCAATGACTACAGCTGTGGCCTGTTAGAGTAAGGCCATTTCAGCTGATGGCCAAACTTCGCACTCTCCACCATGGTCAAGTTTTCCCCACAAAGTAGTTCTAATCCATACAGGTTTGCTGAGTATCAAAGTACAAAAGATATTCAGAGCATTAAATAGAAGCTGTACATTGATGGGCAGATTAGTAGACTGTCCCAGTACCCCTAACCTTTTGTCACTGGAGCTTTTGTAGCCTGCAAATTGCCTCCAGCTCTTCCTTTTTCGTGTCCTTGCTGTCTAGATTGGTTCTGAATTTTAATGTGTCTCCAGACCATTACCATGAGAATCAGGCTTTTTTGATGTTGTTCAGAGAACTGCAACTTTTGTTCAAGTCCTCGTCTTTACTCACCTTGATTAATGAAATACTGTCTTCTCTGACCTCCTTGACTTCTTGGCCATAGTTATTGGTGCTACAGAAAACACAGCTACTAAAATCCTCCTTCCCTCACAGTTGGATGTGATGGTGATGGCAGTTAGAAAAAGTTGCTGTTCTCTTACCTATCTATTAGAAATCTGTCTTGTATGTATTGTTCGCCACCTCATCCCTTAAGTATTGCAGGAGATGGGCAGGAAGATCAAGGACACTGAAGTGTTTCCCCTCCTCATCCTCTCCAGCTCCCCTTTCATTCTCATTGTATGTTGCTCACCTATGAGTCTGAGGTACAGCTGTGACACTAAGTTCTAGCCTGTGAAAGTCAGTCTGGACTTATAAATTGCTTATAGCTTGTGTCAGTGGGATACCTTTGTGGATTACAGGTGCTTGAGCAAGAGCCTGGATTAACTGTGTGGTGGAGGCATGTTTACCAACTCCTAAAAAGAAGCAGTCCTTCCTTCTCACTAACAGAAGGTTAGTGAGTAAGGTGGACTTTCAGGATCCACATGGGTTTTTTTGTTGCCTGCACATCCTGTCATTTACCACAAGGGATTGCAGTGAGTTTGAGGTGAGATTCATTGAACTGGTTTAGGGAGACCCCAGGTATCCATGAGATGACAACAATTTTAGTGTCTACCCAGATAGTCTGGATTTGAGCTTGAAACCAACAAAAGAAAAGCTCACTTGGTTGTATTTTCAGAGATAATACTCTAATTTTAAGAGATAATACTCTTAATTTCAGGAGTGAGAGGCTTTTGTTAATTTGAAAGAAAAATTTACTAATTTAAGATTTGACCTTTCTGCAGTTTGTACTATCAAAATCTTTTACATGATGAGCTTAAACAAATTCTAGTCGTTTGGTTTGGTGACTTTTTTTCCTCAAAGTTATCATCAGTGTCCTAGCTGATTCTTAAGGGAACAACCTGAATGAAGCAAAATGCTACAACTCTACATGCTAAAAAGACTGAAAATCAATCATTAATGCCAAATCTAAGTCAAAGAATAAATAGCTCTACTTTATAAGAATGCTTCCATAATCATTCATCATTTTCACACTGCTTTGCACTCCAGCTGACGTTGAACTGCATTCAAATTTTTAATCAGAAAAACTTGGTACAGAAAAAGTGATAAGGACTGAAAAACCATCTCTCTACGTTGGATTTTGCACCCTTTGTTCCCCACAAAGAGAACAATCTGTCTGTGCTCATGCTTTTATATCTTTTATACGAGAATGTTTACTGTTGACATGTACGTAGCCTTATAATTTATGGGGTGTATGTGTGGGAAGTTTTCCAGTAGGATCTGATTTACAAAGGTGGCTTGATGTTACTTCCTGTACCTTGGACATCTCAGGCATAACAGGGAGTTTATTTGAGCACACTGCACTCGATGTACGTATGCGTAGGTGAGTAGGAATGCAGGATCAGCAGGCAGCATCTGGGCAACTGAACCCTTCCTGTCTTGTTCTGGCAGACAAACACCATAGATACTAGTTCAGAAACATCCATAAATCATCTTGTAACACCAGATACCATAATTCTCAGCACTTAAGAGAAATTCAGAACTGTAGTAAAAATCTAAAAGCTGCACCTGTACCATGTCACGTGCAGAAAGCAGGAGTGGAGGATATTTCTAGTCTTCCAGGTCTGTGCGCTAGCAAAATATTTATAAAATTAACTTCTGTGTGATCCCAAGAAGCTGATCGTGTTCTAAATTACTGTTAGGACAAATAAAACCCCTCTGATCCCTGCTAATCTGACTTGGAGAACAGATGTCCTCCTGATCCTAAATCGGATGAATAGCTTAATCCTTTGTGTGTGAGCAGGACACCATTCATCTGAGAATTTTGCATCACTAGAAACACAGCTGTAGTCTGTTTACATCCTGGTTTTTGTGTCATCCAATTTCCAGAAGCAAATGATAGACTAAAGAAGGAAAAGAAAATTCCTTTCTGGTCCACACAAGGACCAGAAACCATCCCTAAGTGTGGTACATACACCCAGAAATCCTATTTGCTGCTCCCAAAACTCTTCGCATATGCTTGAGGACTGGGGTGCATAGAGACCACACTGCAGAATTAATTTTCTGGGTTTAGGAGTACTCTTAGTTTAATTTACAGTCCTTTCTGTAACTTGGTCTTGCTTCCCACATTTCTTACTCCCATGATCACATTTATAAGGCTTTTCCAGGATTTATTCTTGAATAAATAAAGCTTCCACTTTCTAGTCCAGATTTGTTTATGACCAATTTATTACAACAGATGAATCTGCCAGAACAAATGCTGAGAGCTTTTGAGCTGAGATGCTAGGAGACCAAAACGGATCTTTTTCCATAAGTACTTCCATCCAAGCTGAATGATTAGTTCAAATATGTAAAATTTTACAAATTTTAAGGTCACTGTGGTATCAAAACACCTGAAATTTTGAGTGGGAAGGTTTGGACTGAAAAGCAAAAAAGAGGGCTTGCAGATCCAGCATATCTGTTCTTCCAGTTCTCACCAAGTGTGAGTTTCACTAGTCCCTTTCACCTCACTGTATTTTCCTCATTGTCATGTCATGACTACTTTATGTAATGTCCTTAGACAGTATCTGCTGGTAAATGCACTTACATTCTCTTCAACTGTTTTTAACAATTTTTAATGTATTTATTAGTATTTCTTACTCTTGTAATAGCTCATTTTGACCCTGAAATTGTCCACTCATTTTGATTAAACCTGTGAG
The DNA here is from genome assembly GCA_013397155.1 of Irena cyanogastra. Classification (NCBI taxonomy): domain Eukaryota; kingdom Metazoa; phylum Chordata; class Aves; order Passeriformes; family Irenidae; genus Irena; species Irena cyanogastra. Next base: position 311,023 of record VWZV01003535.1, read on the forward strand.
TCCAGAGAATTTGACAATTTAATTATTTTAAATGCAGTCTTATTGCCAAACAGGGCTTCCCTGCAGCCCTCACAGCTGTTGTTTTTAGAGGAAACAGTTCTGGGTTTCCTACCGTAAACTGCATTCAGGTACTTTTCTTTAATGGGTAAGGCATTTAACAGTAATTGAAATGAACTAATTTAAATGACCCACTAGTGAAAAACAAACATGAACTAAACCAGGTCTAAATAAAAATACATTCTTTGTTGTAATTGCTCTTTCAGAAAAAAAACTAATAATTGATTAAATCCTGATGTGTGAAAGCACATAAACTATACAGATCTATACAATCTGTAATTGCCACTTGAAAAGAGAACCTTGTATAATTTGGAATTTTTATTTTCTTTTTTCATGTAGGATAAATATTATAACTCATGATCCAAATCCTTTATGTTTTCTGTAGAATACTTGAAGTGAAACACTGCATCTTTTTCCACTAAAAACAGTATAAATGGGTTCCTGAAGGATTTATTTTAAGTCAGATGCATTTGTCATTCTATATTGATAATCTTTGCACTTCATTATCATATTCAACTCACCATTTATATGCAGATGATACAATCATTTATGGTAATAGATTATACTAGAAGAAAGCCTAATATTATCTTCAAGCTGATTTAAATGAGCTTTAAGATCATCTGGTACAATCTAAATTACTATTAAATATTAATGAAACAAAGATCATATTATTTGGCTCAAAACAGAAGTTGGGTAAACTGAACAACTGACAGTCAATGCGACCTTGGAGACAGTTAGCAAATGTCAATGGTGAAGAATATGGATACATCATTTTTCATCGTATGACTAAACTATTGATTAGAAGCTGTGAAGGTTTGAAAGAAAGCCAAGAACTTTATTTGGGCTCAGAAAATTTGTTGACTTCAGGGAAAAGATTTGTTTTCTTGCATTTTCAGTTTGTATTATGTACTTTGGGTTTTACTGATTGCTGCATAATGTTGTTAGGAAAGACAAAGCATTTTTAACTTGATTATCTAGGCAATTTTGCTGTGAATTATACATTTTTGTAAAAATCACTGTCTGTCATTTTAGCAACAATTGGCAAAAAATAGAAAACTGTCAACATTTCATTGGTATGTTATCCTTCTACTTTCTCCTCCCTCCTGTCCTCTATCTTCAGATAAGTTACAATCTTCAGTCTTCCACATTTTCTGAAATAGAAAAATTAATAAGAAAACTAGTACCTCTGCTTCTTCGTCTGGAACCATACAGCTGTGAATGTGATAAAGCAAGTCAGGAGGCTCAGGTAGATGCTTTATTTGTATTTGTTTATTTTTACGTAGGTAAAATCCTGATCCTGTGATGGCTTGAGCATGCTCTAGCAGATGCAGATGAATTCATTGGCAGTTTATGTCAATTCCCAAGATGACAGATAAGGTGTATTTTGCAGGAGATGTTCTCATTCTTAGAGATTCAAGTTGATAATCCCACAGTAAAAAGTGAAAAAACATGACCCCTGTATTGTTCAGTGTATTAAAAATGCAGACGATCTCCTGCATTTTAGCGCTGGCAATCCACCGCCTTTTTTGTGTAGCAAGATGTGTCACACTAATACATCCATTGTGCCAGAAATGCCAGCTCTTTTGACATTTTAATAAATCCCGTGGTAAGAGATATTGTTAGTTGTTAACCTCTTTCTGTGTTAGACATAATCGAGATCAATGTGGATATGTTTTCTGTTCAGGGCCTCAACTATTTCCCCTTAGTATTTTGCTGGGCTGTGCTGAGCTGAATCAAGCTGAGCATGGTTTCCTTTGAGCATCTGCATTTAGGATGGGGGTCACACTTTTTTTTGACCCTCATCTGGGTCTTCACTACTCCCTTGGTAAAGAGCTTTCACATAATGTCAGGAGATGGAGACCTACTCTGACATCAATAAAATACCGAGGGAAAGAGGAGAATGCAGACATTTGGTTTATATACTGGGGAATGAAGCGGCTTTAGGGGGGCAGAGCAGCTGGTGAACTGTAGGCCAGGTCATAAAGCTGAGCTAAAAAGGAAAGTGAGGCCTGGGATGGTTTGATGTGTCTGGGAAAGACATTGTGGGAAAATGTGTGCAAGTAGGAGGCAGAAGAGTCTAGATGAGTGGAAGGGTAGATACCCTCTGGAAGCACAGGAATAACAGGTAAAGAGGAAAAACAGAGGAAGAGAAAGCAGTGATGTAGAAGATTGGCGTTGGAGAAAACGAGGCATGCATAAGACAAGGTTTCTTGACAAGATTGCCAGAAATTGAGGGCTAAAGAAAGGATTTATTCAGTGAAGAGTTGGGACAGTAAATGCCAAATAGGACAGTTTAATGTGCAGTTCATTATCTTTCCTGGTCTGGGGAGGAGCTGCTGAAATTACACATGAAAGAGAAGGGGAGAGGGAAGAGTTTGTATCTTTCCTGCTGCAGACATTTGAGAAAAGTTGCTAGAATCTCTGTCAGAGCAATTGCAGGGAGGAGATTTGTGATTAATTTATATATTTAGAGCTATTTTCTAATTCAAAGTTAGTCTATCACATGATTCAAGTACAGATATCTTCCCTAGAAGGTAATCAGGCGGACTTCTCTCAAAATAACGAGTAAATTGTTTTTAGAATTAGCCTTACAATTAATTTTAAAAACTAATTAATCAGGTTCATTATTTGAATTTCTTGATTAGGTAACACCGTTTTTCTAGTCCATCTAGGTGTCTCCTGGAAAGACACTTGAATCAATTTTCTTGTCCCTTTGTACTGCCAACTCTCTTTGAAAGTATGGAGAATCTCAAAAAGGAGTTATGCTCTGAAAGTCACTAAAAATCTTGTTCTGCTCTCTAATCGCATCAGGAGAAGGTTCTTTTAAGCTCGTGCGTTTTACCTAGTGATAATATAAGGTTCCTAGTGAGTACAGATATTCTTCTGTGTGATTAATGTTTCCATTATCCCCTTGCTCTGTAGGTAAGACTCAAGCCCATGCTGCAGTCATAGGTGCTTGGGAGTGCTGCTGTGGGTTTGGTAACAAATGAGCCCTTGTATTTATTGCTTGGGTTTGTCTTCCCCATTGCTGCTAGATGGGTGTAGTTCTTGCACTGGAGAGTGATGGCACTGCATTGCAACCCTGGGCTTGTTCTGCATTCCCAGAGATGCCTTTTCCTTCAGCATGTGAAGCAAAGCCCCTTCTGCAGGCAGATTTTCTGTCTTGTCCCTGTCTGAGGACGGAAGAACATCTGTTTTATTCACTGAGGGGACTCTTCCCCTCCTGAGTCTCTGTTTTTAAAGAGATGTTCCCTCCACCTCCCAGTGAAGTTGAGGTCACTTTCAACCTACTTTTTTTTTGTCTGAGAAATCTTCCTCCATTATAGTCCAGTTAGAAGTCCATTGCTGCATTAGCCAGTCAGCTGTGCTGTCTTATGCCACCTTTACTCCAGTTTCACCTATACTGGCATTTCCATTATCTGAACTTCCCTACATCCATGTATCACTGTCTGTATTCCAAACTTTCCTACTTTTAATTTTATATATATATTTAACTTCCCACTTTCATAATTCTTCCCCAAATGTTGCACTTGATTTCCTTACGGGAAGTCTTATGTTCCAAGGTGCCTTAACCAGTCCTTGGACAAAAAGGAGCACCCCTCCCTGCATAGCCCAGCTCCTCACAGAGCAGCTGTATGTCCTCCTTGCTTGTGTAACTGTGCAGCCTCAGCTTCATCAGAAGGGGCAGCCCATGTGTGACCAGAGAGAGAACAAGACCTGCAGTCTGCACCTCAGAACTCAGCCTGCCTCTCTGATGGGTATGAGAAGGAGATGGTCCCTCCACTGCCAGCCTCTTAACCTTTCTGTTCTGTGCTCTTAGAGTAAATGTTGAATGCTGCACGTGAATCTGGAAATCAAAGGAGCTTTTGAGGGAGAGGGGAAGATAAAGAGAGTGAGTGGGCATCTGGATAGAGTTTTACTGGGGCTCACTAGTCTACTCAAGATATACATTTTGACAGTGCCCTAATGCTGCTTTCAGTCCTTTCTTATGGAGAAAATGGAAACCTTTTCAGACTGAGATGCTTAAAATAGGTTCCTAAATCAATGCTTAGGCATATAAATAGAAGCAGTTCGATATTCAGCAATGCTGAGTGCTCTGGTGATGCTTGTAAGGAAGAAAATGCTTTGTGTACAGAAGTGCATTATTAGAAAATGTGGAGGTTCAAGAATTGCTATTTAGAGACAACGAGTTACAATTGGAGTAATCTTTTTTTGGGTCAATTGGGCTTGACTCATCTCTGGCCTCCATCTTTCATGTTTTTTATTCATGATATGATTTAAAAGTAGTATCTGTTCCTATTGGATATTTATGTCCACTAATTGAATCTAATTTTATCATGGGATTGGAATGGGAAAGTGAAGGTCTTTGCAAATTTCTTAGTATCACACTCTCTGCAGTGTGCTTTATAGAGATTAAATTATCTGTTGCCATACCACATGGATTCTGTGGTTGTCTCCAGCTCTCACAGAAGCTGGGATGCACAGGGTTCCTAATTTTTACCATAGAAGAACCTGCAATGCTTTCTAAGGGAATGCAAGAGCGCAACAGAAATGTAAGTGAAGTTATTGCCACCTTAACCTGTGCATACCAATATCTGCATCCAGAAGGACCTTTTGTGTGTTTGTTTTTGCTTTTTTCACATGGATTTTAAGCAAACTTACAGTAGAGCAGTTGTGTTCCCTGATTTTCTTCTATCTCCTTCCTGTCATCTCTATGAAGACTTTCTGTAGAAATTTTATGAAGTGTGCAAGCTGCTGTGAGGAACCCTGTATTTTTACAGGTACACTCCATGCAATAATATGGATGGTGAATGGACCAGGATGCCAGATCTAAGCACTGATGAATACAATGAATACACTCTCAGCTGTACCTGATGTTATTTATATGTACCTGGGTACAGATTTTGGATGCAAAACTTAGTAACTGAAATAGATTTTGAGGTGTCTGGGAATGCTATTAAATGACAACCTTTTTTTTTTTTTAAGTCAGTGCTGCTGGAATTGTATGTATGAAATGCAGTAGAAAAATCAAACCACTCAAAAGAGGACTCTGTCCTATCTGTGTGAAAGACAACATAGTAAAATGGATATATTCCATAATAGCAATTAAAAATATGGTGGGATTTTTTTTCATTTCCTTTGGAAAGTGAAAGCAACCTGAGGCTGGTATTGGCAAGGATAAATCCTAAATCGTTCCCCTCTGAAATTTGTGTTTGGTTCTTATTAATTTCTCTTTTAGGATCACAAAGACTATTTCCACTTGATTTTCATTTCTTCTTGGAACAGATAATTTCATACTAAAGCCTTGACACTCATATGAGTTGAATCCATGAGGTTATTTGTATTACTATGGCTTGCAGATTAGGGTCTTAAACCAGAATAGAATTAAATTAATCATAGTTTAAAAAATTATTATTTCCGTATGCTTAGGATATTCTTGAATAGAAAAATACTTCATACTTTTCCTGTTAATACAAATCTTCAGTTAGACATCAATCAGCTGGCTCATACTCAGGACTCGAGGTTATTCTCTAGGTAAAGATTCACATCAAATACAATGTCACGAGAACATCATTTCTTGATCACGTATTGTAAGCTGTAAATATATTCAAGTCCATGTAACATTAGAAATAACAGATAACAGTTCTCTCATATTTCCTTCATGGGTTTAAAAATGTTCTTACATTTTTAGATTTGGCAGTATTTTAGATTCTGGCAGTATTTTGTGTTTGGAAGGGTATGGGTTGTTTGTTTCTTAAATGTTTTATGGTAGGTTGAAGATAACTTTTCAGTGTTATAAAATTTGAAAAAGTGACAAGGAAATAACCTTGAAAGTTCACAGGAGGCTATAAAAAACATATAGAGAATGTAAAATATTTTAATAAGATTTATAATAATTTGCTGGAAGCATTTAAATATATTGATCCATGTGTTAGTGAAGGACTTTTATTATTAAGTGAATACATTCTTAATTTTAATTGCCTCTTTGCTGTAAGAGGGATTTTATAAACTTGATCTAATAATTATTAACTTTCAAATCCAACATATCATGGGCAGTTGTGATTAAATTTAGGTGAAAGAAAGGTAAAGCATTTGTGGTTCAAACAGGCGCATAAAACAGATGATGCTGATTCTATCAGTGCATATAGGACTAAGCTGTTTTTTGTGAGTGACACCACACAGATTGCAGGGCAGGGTCATGGGGAACCCAAACCAAATATTTACATCACCGAGCTCTGCAGGAACTGGCCAGCAGACCAATGGCCTCTATAAATAGATTATTGGAAAAGCATAAAGGGAGCCAGTGCAGGAGTGATCAGATAGAGAAGTCCAGACCCCTGAACTCTGCTCTTGGCTCGTTACATATTGTTGAATGTCTCAGTGCTTCTCATTTCCATTTATGAAATGAGACTAATATTTATTTACTTTTTCAAGCACTTTGAGATCCAAAAATTGCAATTAATAAATTGTTTGCAAGCCAAGCTCTGGCAAATCCCCTTTGTGCTTCTGGCATAGGAGTCCCTCTGGCAAGGACGTGAGGTTGGGGTGACCCAATGTTCTGTGGTAGTGCTGAGGGAGCTCATGGCTGCTGTACATCTGAAACGTGTCCACCAGCACAGAGCCTTCAGTGCACTGAGACAGCCATGGGCAACAGCCAGGGCCTTTAACACCCCAGGGGCAGAGTCATCTGTGTGCCCCACCACGGCTGTGGGCACCCTGCCCACCTGCTCTGCTCAGGAAAAGGCACCTCCCCAGGCTAAGGGCTTGGCGAGGATGAAAGGTGAGAAGTGTGGCCATTAAAGGAAGGTGAAATGCCAGCCACTGCCCGGGCAGACTCTCTTGGAAAAGGCCATGCTGCATGCAGAGCTTGTTCGAAACAGACTGGGCTGCAGCCGCGCTGTGAAAGCAGATGCCTGTCCCCCCACTAGAGCTGCCTGCTCCTTTTGAGAAGCTTTGCATAACACCAGTGGCCAGAGATACTGAATGGCTCCCCAAACTTGGGATTTGCATTTTAAATCTCATGGCTCCTAGGTGATACGTTAAGCTCTTTCTTGTCTGACAGTTTCTTAACCTTTTTTGGACCCTGTCTAGGCTTCTTCATGCATATCACACCTTAAAATCCAGTGAGACTCTCAGGGGCCTTACATTCCCTGGTACTTTGAGAAAAAGTGTGCAGAGATGATGACAGGTACTATTTCTCTTCATGTGGTCCTCTCCCCATCTACTATTTCATGCTTCTGTGCCGCTTGGACTATGGCTGCTCACTCACTGGAGGTAGAGCAGCTCAAGGAGCCACAATTGTAGAACCTCTGATAAAAGGCATTAAGGAAATTCAAAACCTGGTAATGTTAATGCACTTAATATCAGTACTGTTCAAAGTCTCGCATTGATAAATTAGTTGATTTGAATTTTTCTTTCTCTTTTCCACAAAAAATAAGACCACTCTATATAGTAGAAATTGGTTAAATTGAAAGTTAAATTGCTTCTTTGCTTAGCCCCATTTTCTAATTCAAAACCTTAAAGAGTGACATTAGGATCTTTCTAAAGTAACAGGCCAATATGATGTCAAAGGGAACATTACTTTTCCTGGCTGTTGTTTAGTAGTGAAGAAAAACAGCAAGAACTTGTTTACATGCAAATGTCATCTGTACAAAAAGCAGGGAAATGCTCTAAAGAGAAGATATTATTGCAAAGGCATAATTTTCCGGAGGCAGAGAAAACAGAGGAAGCATTTCATAGTCATCAGGAGTCTCTCCATAAATCTGTACCACCAGGCATGCTGTGTGGTTGGCATGTATTCTGGTCTAAAAAAAGCCTGAGACCCTCAGCCTGGAGACTAAGAAGAAGGAGAAATGCAAGGAATGTGTCAAAGAATTTGCTGTCTGCTGAGCAGAAACCAGATGTTTTTGTTAGTAATTATTATTATGATAATTCATTTAAGTAGGAATAAAATAGGGCATGATTGTTTACTGCAGCATGTTTTCCCCAGACAGTCTGGGAAATGAGAAAAAAAATCTCAGAGGTTTTACTCCTGGTTAAATGAATAATTTTTTCATTTAACCAGGAATAAATATGACAACAAAAATAGTTTTCATACATATTGCCCAGTAGCTGTGAATAGACATCAGACACTTTTTTCTTTGACCAAGTCACTAGAGGCTGTTGAGACACATTAGGGAAGGTCACTTTGAAATTTTCTTTTTTTTTCTCTTTTTGTACATTTTACCTCTTGCTGAAGTGGCAGATGAACAGTGGAATAACTGAAACACTGGCAAAAGACTAGGTAAATCTATGTGGTTATTTTAGATGCAAATAATCTACTGGGAAGGATAGTGCAGTGTGAGCCAAGCATCTATAGGTTTCTGCAGGATATCCATTGGAGTTTGCCCTAGCATCTTTTACGAAAGTTGATTGATATGTGTACAAAAGTTTAAAATTATTAAATCCTTCTCAGTTCTGGTGTTTGATTAGGAACTCTTAGTAAGCAGAAAGTATTTTGTTTCCCTACTACTCACTCCCACAGCATATGAGTAGGTATCAGTGGTTTTTTTAATGTAGATTAGAGAATAGTGTCAAGCAAGTGCTCAGCCAGTATAAATCGTGTTCATCTATTTAGTCTGAGAAGAGAGAATGGTTTGCAGCTGCTGTCCTTTCTGCAAGCATTAAGTTGGAAGCTTTGAGTGAGTTAAATAAGTCCTATAGAAAAATTAAAATCTAAACAGAGTCTGGAGGAGTTTAATTGAGCAAGTGCATTATTGGGAGTCTCTCTGACGGTGAGGGTTAATTTATCACACCAAATCCAATCACTTTATAAAAAAAACAGCATGGGTTTCATTTACTTTGATGAGGTTTATTGCAAGATTCCAGAAAATCAATTTTACTGTGAGCAATATTAAACCCAGGGGAATAGAAACACTATATGTACTACACATAACTTCTTGTTATTGCTTACTGGATCACTGGGGAAATTATGTGTTTACCATGAAGAAGGGCTATGGCTACGTTCATTGTCTTGGGTGACTCCCAGCCTGCCCATCACAGTGAAATAAAACAAAATGGTAGAGTTTGAGATCAGCAAGACTTAACGTGTCTTCATATAGCCTGAGGTATGGAAACACTCAGCAGTGGTGACGTGATTTTCCAAAGGACTTTAAATAACTGTTGTGTTATGTGCTGTCATTCTCCACTTGCGCAAACGGGTGCTAAGTGCAGGCAGTGCAGAAGCTGCTGCTGTTGCTGGACTGACCCCAGCTAATTCCTGCTCCCGGAGCTTCTTGAGGTACAAAGGCAGCACTGGCAAGAAGTTACTTGGAAATCATCGAGTATGATCTGCTATTTAGGGACTATGAAGAAAATGTTAAGAAATTTCTATTGTGTGTTTACTCTTTCTGTCTTCCCTTCCTATGTGATTTACATACCTGTTGAATTTTACATGAATTTTAAATGGTAGCAAAGTAATTTTGCAGGAAAAGATTATGTTCCCTCTGGCAATAGCAGGACAGAAGCTCATATGGGGTTGCACTCAATAGAGTAAACACACCAGTAAAGTCAAAACATGTTTCAATGATTGGTATTTTTTTCCTCCTCATCTGGCCTCACAGATTATGACATACTAGTTATGCTGAAACCGATATCGTGGACAGAAATAGTGTTCTTTATGTAAGGAAACTTAGATTGCAAATAAATACACAGAAATTATTTCCCATACAAAAGGTCATCAGAATTCAACAAAGTGTCTTTCAAAATCAGATGCGTGTAGCCTTTTTCATGAGGACTTTAATCCTTTCCTTTCCCCGTTGCTGGGCTCTGTTGTGCTGTGACAGGGCAGAGCAGATCTCTGTGGCCTCCATGGCTAATCAGTGGCTAAAGTGCAATACAGAGCAGAGCAATACATCGCGCAATCTGTGTTTCATCTGTATCTTTCCACGTGAGTTTCATAAGACCTAAGATGGGATAGCTGAGAAGGTCTACACGTAGTTAAATGTTCTGCTTGATCTATTTTTTTAGAGGAATGGAGAGTCTAGCTCCCCTATTAACTTTTGAGACTTTTTCCTTAAGATGTAATTCATGTTACTGTTTGCAGTTTTATTTGCAGATCATATTTGGTAGTGTCCTGATCCAAAAGCTCTTGATTAGGCCAAACTCCCAAAGAAATGTGTTTGAAGTAAGAGAGGAAAGAAGAGAAATGTAACTGTTATTTAAAAGTATAAAGCCTGTTATGATTTACAGATGATTGTAAAAGTATTATAACAGTGGAAAATCAATCTCCCAAAATATTTATCTTAAAAGTCCTTCTAATAACTTTCTATCCAGATGTGTTTACTTAGGTGTTTCCAAGGGAGTGCATATTTTTATGTCGAAATAGCAATTAACAGACTGATTGACAGCAATGTTGTCAGTAACTTTTTTGAAGAAATCTTTCTGTATATGGAAAAAATTTACAGTTTTTAATTAACTATTTCAAATAATTAATTTTTGGAAAGCAGAACACACAAATTCAGTAAAATAAAGTTTAACAGGACTCTCATTACCTTGTTGCCACTCTTTCCCTTCCCTGTCTGTTCTTTTTTGTATTTTTAAGTGTGAGCTCTGGAAGCGTAGGCCAGTTGGTTTTATTATGCAACTGAGTAAAAATGTGAAAAAAACTAAAGTGGTTAAAGAAGCAGGAGCACCTGCTCTTATATTGTGGTGTCCTTTTGAATTTAGTCACTGGGGCTTTGGTGCAGAGTCACTGTCATTAAAAGGGTGTGGATTTATCATGGGGCACCCCTGCATTTGTGCTTGATTTCGCAAATCCAGGGCAAAGTGTATGGCTTGTGTTCTGAATTGCAGAGTTCATTTTGCGTTAGACTTGGCTCAAAAGGAAATCAGGCTGAAATACCAAAACCTTTGAATACCCTATCCACAACATCGCTCGGGTTCTTCATAGCTGTGTTTGTTCTTTGTATACAGAGCATTTGAGCAAGTAGGAAGTAGGCTAGAGCTGGTGAATACGGAAGATCCTTTCTGAATCTGAAGTTTGTCTGTGCTCAGCACAGATATATTTCTGAGAGTACAGCGTGTGGCTAGGGGGAAGTCAGTGTCTTCAGTAAAGGAGCAAAAGCTTGAGAATCTAACACACACATTAAAGATGGTTTGGTATTTATATCCATTCACACTTGTTTATTTGTAGTATCTGAAGACTAGTTTGTGTGCATGTGGATGTTTTCATACACCGCACAAGAGAATACTAACAAATCTTTAGTTTTGGTCAAATATTTTGTTCTTTCCTTCATTCTTTTCCTTGTATCTGTGCACCAAGGAACTAAATCATGCTTCAGTAGCTAAACAAATTATGCAAAATTATACACCATGAATATTTTATACTCCAGAACCCTGAAGCAAGGACTTTCAATGGCTTTATGTCTGCAGCAACCTGTGTCATACCCAGATGAATTCTACAACTCATAAGTCCCCTTCTTCCTAAAACTTTACTCAGGTCTTTATTTTATTATTTTTCTCTGCATTTGTCTGTAATTATTAATAGGAAGGTCTGAAGGGTTTTATAGTGTGTAAGAAAAAAGAAGTTACTGCCATCAGCCTTCTTTCTACTACTGCATGAATCTGGGAAGTTGTTCCCCTTATAATTCTGCATTTATTTAAAATTTCACAAAGAGTAAGTAATGTGACAAAAGCAAGACTAAGTATAAAAAACTAGCTAAACCATACTTCATCTGATGCTGGACCACACCTACTGTGATATATCTTTTTAAAATTTTTTTGGTACACAAAAGTACATTTCCTTAGAAACATATTTCCTCTTTTTCAGTAAAACTTTAATTGCAAAACCATGTAGATTTGTTTTAGGGCAGACAGCAGGTAATGTGCACTAGAAAATGAGAACAGTTCATAGAATATATTTAAATTTTTTCATTATTTAACCAGTTTTAATTAGTGATCCCATCCTGTTTCCATCTAATACTGAAGAGCTGGCATGTTGAGATCACATGGGTCTGCCCCTGAAGTGGATGGCAAAACAGAAATCTTGTAATTATAACTTAACAGGGATTCTTTGGCACTGCTTGCTGGTTCCTGGGATGCAGAGCCTGTGAGTTAATGCCGTAATTTTGACTACAAGTGGCACTGAAACAGGCGGGGTAGGTACATTTCAGTGTGCTCAATAATTTTCAGTGTGTTCCAATAACTAAATATCACAGGCAGATGCTGAGTGGATTTGTAATTTTCGGGGGTAAACTGTATTATTTACTATTCTTTTAATACCACTAACTTTTTAGGAGCTGTGACTCATATGAAGTCTCAACTAACTCATCCAAAGAATCTCCTCTCACTCTTGGAAATAGGTTTGGGGATAGTCTACCTGTTTTCTGTCCATTTCATCCATTCCATGCATTTTGTTTATGCCAACATCATTCAAAATAGAGTGAAATTTTTCAGTTAAAATAAAAACATTCACTGCCACAGGTAGTGCTAACAATAGATTAAAACATATTTGGGGTAATGTCATGGCTACTGCTGAAATATTTTAGTATTGATCTCTTTGTCCTCTTTTACAGTTAAAACTGCATGTGCCAAGACGAGACAGTTGATGAGAAAGGTGCCTGCTTTGAAAGATATTTGAGAGTTTATTTGATTTAGTTATGTACCAGAACGCTTTATTGAGCTGGAGCTGTATCTGCTTTATTGAGAGCAGCTGTGATTTTTTTTTTCTGTGGCTTATACCTGTTTGTAGGGGTGCTCACTGCAGGGATGGTGCCAGTCAGTTAGAGAACACTTTATGGCTGCACTACTCCTCGATTTGCTCTCCTTATTTTGACAGAATTTGTAAGGATTTTTGCTCAAGTGAAATGTCTAGTATTATTGTCACTGTCTGCTGGCCATGATGGATAGCACTGTTCCAAAATTAGTGTTACTAGGTAAACAATAAGCAATGTATAGAAGTGTATCTTACTGCCTGACAGATTGTGTACCTGTATCAGTACAGATTGTACAAAGGAGGAAGAACAAACTTCATTTTCATCTTACGAAACTAATCTAAGTTTATAACAAAGTGTGTAGCTCAACAGTTGTCTCCAAAAATGGTCTTATAGTACATCTGTCTTTGTTCGTTGTAGACATGTTTTGGCTTAAGTTTGACTGTTCAGTGCTTCAGTGAAACATAAAAATTAGAATTTATATTTTTCATTATTTTTGCAGTTCGGTGGAAAGTGTAAATAACATTCATAAAATGCTGATGGCCAGATAAAATTGTGAAATATTATTGATAAATTAACCGGAGATGCAGGTCAGATGCATCTATTTTATGTTTCTAAATGTTTCAACATGTTGAAATATTCTAGAATGTTTCAACAACTGAAATGTTTCTATTTTACTACGGATTGTGAGTATAGGCTGAGAAAGCACAATGGTAACATTACAATTTTCTGATGATTTGAGAGTGTTTTACCTTTCAAAAATGGTTTTTACACTGAAATATGGAGTGGTCACTAATATTGTAACTGATCCCATATCCAGGATGCAAGATTAGAGAAATATTACCTCTAGATTCATATAGAATAAAAATCTTGATAAAGAAAAGTACTATTTAAACAATTCCAGAGATGGGACCTTTTTGGAGACAGGAATGAAACACAATGTTTTTAAGAGAGAATCTCTGACTTAGCTTGGATTTAAAAATGTGTAAGTATAATGTGTGGTTTTTATTGAAGTGAAAAATAGAGAATATTTTTTTGCTTTCTCGGAAAGGAAAACGGCAATGCTCTGTCCCACATACTTCCAAATGCATTACTTCTTTTTTATATTAAATAAATCTTTCAGAAGAGGAGAAAATGTACGCAACTTTATTCAGAAGAATTTTACAACAGAAAAGTGAGATTTTAACAGCTTTTAATAAAATAGTACACATATTGTTTGCCTTTTCGATGGGCTTTTTTAGTAACATTTAAGTGTGAGCCAGTTGGAATAGCACACACAGCTGCAGGAAAATAATGCAAATTTTGACATTTGAGGTTCAATAAATTGAAGCTTTGTTAACTTTAAACCAGAACTCTAGTATTTTGTTGTGAGCAAGCAGTGGAATTAAGACTATGGACTGAGTCCTAAAGTGAATCAAGTCAGGAGATGTTTGGTTTTTCTGAAGCCTGAACATTTAAGTTAACCGACAGTTATTTTAATCTTCTTCTGAGGAGAACCAGTGCTCCTGCATTTCTCAAACCTTTTGCTTCCTTCTGTCTTTCCTCCACTGTGTATTTGGTATGTTAGACCTGAGATATTCAGAGGCATATAAAACAAATGGAAGTCCAACTCCCATTGGAATCCAGTGGAAGTTCAGTATCTTCCTCCTTTGAAAATTCCAGCCTTACATGACCGCAGTATATATATTTTTTTTTTTTAATCTTTGGCAGTATTATTGATTGTAACATAAAAACTTTAAGAAATACACAATCAGGAAATGCAACTGAGATGAGGAGGAGTTTAGATATTTGAAGGAGGATGATTAAATTATCTGAATTAGGCTGTGAAATACATTCAGGCTGTGAGAGGACAAAATTTGGCAATAACATATTGGCAGAACAGAGTAGTCTGAAGCTCGATTCTGACTTCTGTGATTGAACTTCATACCAGTGGGGGGAGAAAAATTTGAAAAATGCCTGTGAGGATAAGGGAGAAGTGAATACCTGCTCAAGGAAGAGGGTTTCAGTTTGTCACTGTCACTCACCTTTTTGACCTCACATGAGAACAAGAGGGTAGATAGAAAGAAAGATTACAATCTAGATGGATTTATTCACAGCTATAATATAGAGGTTCTTAAGAGAGAAACTTGCTAAGATATGATTGTGCTACAATTCTTCTATGTATTTTAAGGGAATTGAACATCTAATAAAGTCCTTTTGGATGCAGACCATTAGAACCTGGGTTCACTGGTAAGTTAGTAAGTTCAAACCAAAATCAATATATTCACTGGTATTTATGCATTAATTACTTGTTCCAGAGTACTCAAGTGCTCAAGTAGTTGTTCCAAGTCTCTTTCTTACTGTTCTTGAGATAGCAGGATGGGTTTCTTTTTAGACTATATTCTTCATGTCAATTGAAATTTAAATGGCTTCAGACCACCCTTTCATCAAAATAAAAATTCCTGTATATGTATGTATGAAATGTTAGATCTTTTCTTGTCTTTTGAGGTGCCAATGTTTGGTTCTTGGAAATACATTTTCTAGCTCTAGGGACAGCACTTGTGTAAGTAATTTGAGATTTACTACTGGTACCACTTAACACTGATTCAGCATTTAAAACTGGCCACCTTCAACATCTCAAATTTAATAGTCTTTTTATATGAGGCTTTCATTTGTAGTGAGAAAAGAAAAAAAAAATTAGTTACAGATGGGGAATGCTGAGAAAGGTTTTCTCCTTTAGCTTTTTCTTCAGAAGCTCTAATAAGAGATTATTGAATAGAGTGTGAGGAAGCCTAGCAGAGCTGGAGGCTCCCCTTGGTCAGGCAGATCTCCTATTAGGAAGTTGCTAACCCGTATGGTACACTTGGGATTGCTAAGTTCCAGCGTGGAATAAATGTGTGGAATTGCAGGAAGTATCTGATTTCCAGTCTTTAAAGATGGGACAACTCATAGAAATCTCTGATACTGTGACTCCCTTTAGGTCATCTGTATGAGCTTGCTATAGGAGGAAAGGTCTGAATTAAAATTCCTAGTAGAGAGACCACAGAATGAGTTGCCTTCAGGTCATTTTAGAAGGCTTTCTGACTCTCCAGCATTCACGGAAATGCAGCTCTGCTACCAGGTTGGATATATACTGGTTTTCAGTGCGGGAGACTTGGCAGGATTGGGGGTGACTGATAAAGGATGTTTCAGTGGGATGAAGCAGTTTTACTGTGGGAATTCTTTTAAATTTGGAATGCAGTAATAGTGGGACTTTGCTGTCCCTTACATGACAGGTTGAAGGACAAGGTGTGTCCAGAGAGGTAGAAGCACTTAATTTAATTTCTTGATGCGTACATCTATTTGTAAATGGCAAAAGAATTTTGCCTTTGAGGCACAAAGCTTGTACAGAATGTAAATTAACTTCAAATTGAAATAATTCATGGTTCTGAGCTAAAATAACATAATGGTTGTTAAAACCATGTTTATGAAATCCTAAACTTTAACACACAGCAATCAGCCAAAGTGATAAGGCAGTGTAAAAGACTGCACACTTAATAATTGTAAATGTTACATGAGTGCGAGTTGCTTGATTAAATTTATTAGAAATGTGTTACAAGCATTTTAAGAAATAAAGCATTTATCACAAAATGATGATTCCTTCACTTAAGCTTATTAGAAAATCACACATCAATTCATGCATAATTACAGGGGAATTTCTGCCACTCACTACAAATCATTACCACATTAACTAAAGTTGACTTAATTTGTCTGTGATTTGGAAAAGGTGGTATCTAAATAGGAAAATTAGCTTATGCAGGGGATGAAACCATCAACAACACCACAAAGGACTTAGCCTTCTCTTATTTGTTAGACAAATACACACCTTTTAAGTCTTTTATATGTAAGCCTCGTACTTTTGAATGAGCACTAAAGCTTTCCTTTCCATGTCAGAATCCCATATTATGGATCCAGTGCCAGGTACTTAATGAATCGTTGATAGTCAAGGCACGTTTGCTTGCGCCAGACGTACTCATTGTTTTTAATGATCATTGCAGTTTGAGATCGAATTGAAAGGGTTTGGGGGAGGCTGGGAGATGTGAAAGGAACAAGTTTTGCAGTGCTGGCAAGCTGGTCCCCCAGCAGCAGAGCTGCATTCTGCCAACACCCGCAGCATTTATGCTGCACTGTGTTTACATTCTCGCGGTGTTTACAGTGGGCACAGCTCTCCTGTGGCCTATTGTACCTTCTTTCTTTCCCAGACTTTGCATTACTTTGAGGATGGTTGCAACTGACAGTGTCCAAGCTCATCATGTGCCTGGTCACTGGGTGATTCTTTTACACCTAGTTTGCGTGTTTTCTGTTTGTTGGTTCACAAGAACCCTTGTGAAGGAGTAACTTAGGCTCAGCATAATTACACTGTGTGCTTGTCTGGCCACGAGGCATTTAGAAATGTAGTCTTTGAAACTCAGGACTGTATGTTTAGAGAGAAATTGCTCTCTAGATTTGCAGCCTTTCATTATGGGATGCATGGCTTAGTTTGAGTATTTCCTTATTCTGCATTCAAGTGCCGTATCATTCTTACTATTGGAAAGTATTTATGTCACAGTTATTGAATCTAATTAGAAGGGGGGGTTGCCTATTTTAATCTGGGACGTTTCATTGGCACCTTGCAGGGAACAATGGGCTGTATATGGAGACATGAAGGAAAGCAGATGAAGAATAGTTCAGGGAAGTCAGATACTTTTGCTGTTGACTTTGCTGTCAGAAATAATGTACCTGGAAATACACGCTCAGTTTCGTAGTGAAGTACTTATACTTTGTTTTCAGCAGACCTCCTGGGGCGTTCTTGTGTGTCCTTTGTTTGGGGTCTTTTGTATAAGCTTGAGATCTGTAAGTTGAAAGTTATGCTCCTCCCTCCACATTAGTACATCACATTTATAGACTGAAGCATTGTTTCCTGTTTCTCTCTGAATTTATCTCCCTGGCAACATATAAGCCACTTGGGATCCTTTAGCTACTAACTTTTTACTTCTTTTGTGGCTCAAATAGAGATCTAATGGCTGTTATTTTCTGAGTAAGATGTAATGTTGAATCATGCATTTTAACTTCATTATGTTTAGTGGCTTTAGTGTATTTTCATGTCGTTTTTCATAGGCTTTAGTAAGGTGGGATGTGAAGGTTGCATGTGTTGGCTGTGCCAATGAAATGCTTTGTAAATGCTAAAAAGGGTGGTCCTGCTCCCTCCTCCTTTCTGGTTCCTGTCTGACCCTATGTTGAGCTGACTTGGCATACTAAACTGACAGAGAGAGGTTCACTTTTTTTAAAAACGAAAAGGATTTCTTATCAATGTTGCAAGTCGAAAAGTACCTTGAGAAGTCCACCCACAGTGCCTTTGAATTAATAGACTGGTTCTGGTATCTTAAAAAACCTAACATATATAGTCACAATGTCTCGAGTCTATTTGGGTTTTTTTACTATTGTTCCTTTTTCTATTATTATAAATAATATTTTCATGTAACGATGATTGCCGTTGAAATGGATGATTGTTAGAAAAATAAATCTGAGACAGCTAATGCCATTTTCAGTTTTAAGAACTGTAAGCTATCCATTTATATCCTGAATTTACAGGTAAATAATTATATCTCAGTATCTTGTTAATAAACACATTGTCTATCCATTTAAAAACAAAAGTTAGAGAAGATCTTAATTTTTGCAACTGTTACACTTTTAGAGAATTTTCTTTCTTTAATCTTGGAATTATTAACCAAATGAGTTGGAATTTTTAACCAAATTAGTCATTTGATATACTGAATGAATCGGGTTCCTAATCTTATTGTGGACAAAATTCATGCTATATACAGAATTCTTGTTTTAAGCTTCCATTGCTTCTGAATTTCAAGTTGGTTTTGATTAATCTTGAAGCGCACATTGCATCCTAGGTAGGAGGCAGTGTATTCAGCAAAGAATGCCAACTTTGCCAATGGTTGAAGACATTGTAATGATAAAAAAGAAAAGAGGGGGAGAAATCCAAAACAACAATCTGAGCAGCCATTCTACTGCGGTGACAGCAGCGTTTTAGTACATTGTATCAAAATGAATGGGCTTTGCATAATTAATTTCAACATACTAGTAGCCTGAGGTCTAAGCTGCTCTAACCCAGAACTTATTAGCCATGCTACAAAGAAGGGAGAAAACTGCAATCTGCTAGAGGGGAGGTAGAGAATAGCATTGCTGTTAGAGTAAAAGCATTGAAAGTAGGACAGAGCTACTAGGAGCTACCCCTTTTGTATCTTTATTGGGGTTAGTCTGTTCATCTCACTCAAGTATCTTAAAAAGCTATTTTAGAGTCTTTGTGCAATACCAAATACTGAGACTTAGAATCTTACTACTTAGTAGGTTTTATTACCTAATTTGAATGGCATGCCTGCACAAAGTGTAATAGCTGTGATGTGAGATCTCTTGTAACTGGGAAGCATTTTGAATAAACTCAGCAAAACTAGAGATGTAAAAATAGGCAAGATGCTCTTTTGGGATCCACTTTACTTGCTTCTTGTTGCACATTCACACACAAATACTAGTTTTATTTAATAATGTTCTGCTCTGGTGTGAATCAACAAGTGTGTTTCCTGGAGCTTCCTAAAGGGAAGAGGATTATGTGCATTACAGAAGCACATATAACTATACTACAGGATGTTAAAACACTAATAGTTGGATGTAAAATTACTGTGTTGAGAAAACGAGAACATGTAATTTTAATGTCCTGTTTCCTTGCTGCATTGTGCAATATGGCACTGCATGTTGTCTGTTTTGCTTTGCCTCCTCTGGCTAGGTACTCATGAGTGTATGAAGAGTCTGGATTCAAGCAACAGACTCCTGAGAGTAGAATGATTATATATTTGATAGAGGAAAAAATAGATTAACTTTTCTGACTAGAATCAAAGGTGGGTAGGTGATGTAAAGGGCTGGAAAACAAGATTTGAATGAGCTAATGTGTTCAGTGTCAGGATTCCCAGGCTATTAGACTTCTTTAGAAAACCATGACAAAGTTCTTCATTAGTGTTCGTTACGCTTCATCCAGCAATGTGAAATATTGACAGTGACTTCTTTAAACATGAGTATTCTGCATAGATCAGCATCAAGCACCTTAGTTATGCCCTTGCTCATATAAGGAGCTAAATGATATTGAGAAGAATATTGTACATTTATCAGTAGTGTAGTGTTTATTCTGAGAGGATCCAGAGCTGTGATTGACTGAATGAGGTTCAGTACTCTATAATTAGGAGACTTTATAACCTATTTTTAAAAAGTTTGACTAAGGAAAGTTGGAGTAGAGAGAATTCCGTGTTACTGGAAATGTTTTATTCATTTATTTTTTTATTTGCACTACTTTCACAGAATCTCCATAACCTTCACAGAACTGTAGAGTTTGCGGAAATATCCTGTATTATTGGAACAGAAACTGCCTCGGAAAGATAATGAGGTAAATCTTTGGTAATTTCTGTTTGGTCTTAGGCTATTTAATCTCGTGACATCCTTTACAACAGAAAGTTATGAACAGGTTCTTGTGACCCATTCTAATGGATGTATTGATCTATATGACCCATTTTAAAGTATCTTTTCTGTTCTGGTGAAGACATCAATTTGTTTCAGAGGTTGAATCATGATTTTTGAGATTTATGCTGACATTATTGAAGGAGAAGAGTATTGGCCAGGTTGTAACATCTTTAAAAATATTCCAGTGTTGTTCTTCAGAATGTGTAGCAGAGCCCATATGCAAAAAGTTGTGCGACAGTTCAGCT
Organism: Irena cyanogastra; assembly: GCA_013397155.1. Classification (NCBI taxonomy): domain Eukaryota; kingdom Metazoa; phylum Chordata; class Aves; order Passeriformes; family Irenidae; genus Irena; species Irena cyanogastra. The sequence goes on from VWZV01003535.1 coordinate 331,532, forward strand.
TTGCCTTGCACCACAGGTTTTACTGATAGTCAGGGGAAATCACCCCTAATAATAATAACAATGATAATATGAAGGTCCTGGAAGACTGGTTGGAAGCAGCAGCATGCCTGCTAATCTTTTTTTGCTTGTTTGCAAAAAACCCTAAGATAGGCCTTTTCACATTAAAATGAACAACCACTGGAAATTTTGGGTTACTGTAACATGCCTTTTCCACCAAAGAAGCCTTGTTGGTGGATAACCACACAATTCTAGTAACTCTTGATGTGAATTCTTGCTCTGTGGAGACCTGGATGACAAAGATGTGCATGAGATATACACAGATGATTTCTTAAATTATTTTTACATCTTTTCTCTGAAGTTCATACCTCAGAAGAGGAGACAGGCAAAATAATCAGGTTCAGCTTTGAAATGGAGAAGCCATTTGTGCACTGTTTTAAGGACCATCAAATCATACTAACATCAGTGGTGAGCCAGGAATCCTCAGAATGAATTGTCACAGGAACATTGAACAAGAAGGAAACATACCCTCTTTTAGTTCCTTACTCTTTCAAATTCTTTGCTAAATATGACCACATTACAGATATCTTTACATGCTTTATCTTCTAAACAACCCTTTTCAATATTTTGAAGAAACCTGGGAGAAGAAATGCAGGGAATCTTTGATAGGAATCACAGTCTGTGCCTTCTTGAAAAGCTGGTCACTGAATCTGTTTAAATACCTGGTGGGCTGGCCTGTTCCCCAGCAGAGCAAAAGAGTGTTGATATAAACTGATGGCTGAATTTTCAAGGGTGAGGTTTACAGTAGATGTAATAGCAAGAAAGTGGAAAAAGCAATTAAAAAGATGAGTGTGTATGTTGTAATTACGAGGGAAGATAGTGTAATCTGGTGCTTTCTGTTACAGAGACCTGTCATGGATTAACCCCAGCCATCAACTAAGCCACATGCAGCTGCTTGGAGAAAATCAGGAGGGTGAAAGCTAGAAAACTCATGGGTTGAGATAAAGACAGTTTAATAGTGAAAGCAAATGCCACTATGCTGCTTTTCAGCTGGGGTAGAGTTAATTTTCTTCACAGTGGCTAGTACAGGGCTGTGCTTTAGATTTGAGCTGAAAACAGAGTTGATAATATAGAGATATAATAGATTATAGATATAATATGTTTTGTTATTGCTGAGCAGAGCTTGCACAGAGTCAAAGCCTTTTCTGCTTTCTGTACAGACATGTTGGTGAGAAAGTCAGGAGTGCATAGGAGGTTAGGAGGGTACACAGCCAGGAAAGGTGATCCAAACTGACCAAAGGGATATTCCAGCCCATGTGACATCATGCTCAGTGTATAAAGTGGGGGAAAGAAGGAGGAAGCAGGGGACACATTTGGAGTGATGGCTTTTGTGTGCCCAAGTCACCCTTATGTGTGATGGGGCCCTGCTCTCCTGGAGGTGGCTGAACACCTGCAGGCCCATGGGAAGATGGGAAGTAGTGAATTAATTCCTTCTTTTGATTTGCTTGTGTGCATGATCTCATTTTAAATTGTATACAATTTTTTAATTATAAGCATTTGGGATTAATTTTTTCAAGCCAAGCATCTGCCTCAGTTAGGTGGTTTTGTGGGAGAGTTTGTCCATTTCTGAGAATAAGGTTAAGGAGTAAAGATGATTTGCCTATCTTGAAATTAATGCATACCTATTATGCTTTTGAAGCTCTAGCCAGTTTTCAAGCAGAGACTTGAAATTTGTCAGGGCATCCATCCAAATCTGCATACTGCTCTGTTAAGCTCTCCATTTTTGGTCAGTTTGCAAGCCTTTGAAAATCTAAGCTGGCCTGCACAGCGAGGCAGACTTGTCAGAACCTAATGGCTGAGTACAAGATTCACAGAAGTGTTCGGTTCTCTGACCAGATTTACATTTGGGGGGCAGGGAAGAACATGTTTAAGTAGGAGCTGTAAGCCTCAGTAGGTTTGTGCACATTGCTCTGGGGCTGTAAAGGTTCTGCGTCCACACAGCAAGCTCTATCCCTTCAGGTGATTTTGGTGCCTGCTCAGCTGAATACACTTAGAACTTTGGGATCTGAGTTGTTTGCTCTCGTTTTTACTCTCTTCTCACTCCAGCACTGTGCCATGCCAGGACTGATTTTCCCTTTGCCTTCTCAGAGCTCGTGCCATTGCAGCCTGAAGGAAAGCTGGCATGAGTGCATGCAGAGCTGGGGGGGTTGGGTGCAGGAACCTTGAGAGAGGCCTGGGGAACTGGGGAGGGTTAGGAGCTGGAAAGTGGAGGGAAAGTAGTTGGAAAAGAAAGTAGGGAAGGGTCTTTGCAGGAGGAAGCGGGACTAATGATTGATGCATGGGAGAAGAGTTAGCAGGCAGGATGGGGACAAGCAGAGCTGAGATTGAACCAAGGGTATTAGAGAGCAGGAACAAGCAAGATGAATGGAATAAAAAAAGGGGCAGGAACTGATGTGAGTGGGCATGAATGGAAATAGAGGGGAACAACAGGAATTGTGCCCTGGAACACGGGCAATCCTGCAGCAGGAATTTTTTTCTCAGCAAGTAGAAATTCCAGAATTAAAGGAAACCAAAGCTTACTTCAGTCACATCTCTCAAGTGCAGGTTAAATATTTGGTTTAATGATTTGTATTGTAAATACATGGTTCTATTAGAATGTAGGATCTTCAGAGCTCTGATTCTGCTTGATTGTGATTGCTATAATATTGTGTATGCTTTTTGCACACTAATGTTTTATTCCATGAGAATAAATACACTATCATTACCATTTCCTAGTTGCACCACAGCATTACTGAATTTATCTCCTGTTCATCTTTGGTATTTAGGTGTGAGGCTCTTTGTGTAGACCTGCAACAGTGGATTTTGTTGTTTTTGTTTCTACTAACAAAGACATACATATATATTCTGATTAAGTCTTTTTCCATTCCATGGTCAGCAACAAACTGTTCTATTAGTAATAAAGCATGCCTCTGCCATGGGGCAGAGCTGAACCCAGAGGCAGGCTAATCCTCCACACCAGTGCCAGCACTGTTAATCAGATACCTGCCATGGAGGGTTTGGGGAGGGGAGTTTGTGTGAGTAGGAGGAAAAATCTTCCTGCTTGCTGAATACAAAATTAGATTGGGTACCCCTACCAGCTGGGTCTCCAGGATTTTATATATTTTGTTCTGTTATCAAAAATTTCCTCTTATCCATAGCTAACTCCCAGTAAATTCACCTTACCTCCAGCTAATAAAGCAAGAAAGAACAGGTCTTGTGCTCTGAGAATGATCTGATAAGGATTTGTTTAAAAGCTGTGCAACTGGCATTCCTGTTTCCCCTTCTTAGTTTTCCTGTGGTCACTCAGGATTTAATAACATTTCCTTAGGCAGCAAGTGGCCTGGGACCTGGAATACTGAATTTACTGAAAATACTGAAATCCAAAGAGGCAGAAGGTGATACTGCAAATACAGCTTATAGTCTTCATCACCACTTGGACAACTCTCCTTGGCTTTCTAATTAGTTTCTTATTGACTCATTTCAGAAGGGAAAGAACCAGTCTACTTGAGGAATACCTGTGACCTTCCATGGTCTTTGGCATGATACAAATGGAATTATTTTCCCAGGAAATAAAATTACTTGCAACTGGCTTAAATTAATTTTGCTAAGAATATTTGGGCTGATGTTTCCCTGGATGGTAGATGACTTTTTTGTTCAGGATTGCTATGAATTAAAGAGAAAGATTCTTCATCATGGCTGTTCCCAGCATAACAATGAGTTTGTTAGATGCCATAGATGATTTTTAGCTAGAAATCGTTGGTCTGTTTTTGTATTTCTATATATTAATATAAAATACCAAAATTAGTACTTTCAGTGTGCTTCCTTTGAGCTGTTCGCCACATCTCAGCTTAAGGCATCTAAGATGTGAAGGCAAAGTTGTGATTCTCTGCTCTGAGGATGAAGGCCAGGACAGGAATGCCAGTGCTGCTGTAGGGAGAGAAGAAGCCCCAATGTAAGCAAGCCTTCCTTTCCCCTCCAGGTAACTGCTGCCTACATACTCCAGCTCTTTTCTTGCTCAGTGGGGCAGGAGTAGTTGCCAGCATGGTTGTCCTTGCCAGAGGTGAGGTAAAGTAGGAGCTGGCCCCATATTGCTACTCCCAACAGGACCACCTGTACAGAACAACTTGCTTTCCCATGGGTTAAAACAGCCATCCATAAGCAAAACTGCAGTTGTTAGAAAAAAAGGAATTAGTTCTAAAGCAACAGCAAATAAGTGACCTGTAATTTTTAGTGCAGTGTTTTGGCTTAGTTTTGCCTAACATCTCCTAAGAATCAATCTAATGTAGTCCTTTAAAGCCCTTGTAGTAATAGTTCAGAACTGCTAGTAATTGGTGTGTAGCAAATTGCTTTTTTCTACCCAAATCTCCCTACTAAATGTTTGTTTCTGCCTGTTGTCTGTATGCTGTTCCAACAAGTAGTAATTGTGGGCTGACTGAACAATCATAGTCTGCTAGGGAGGGTGGTTTCCTTAGAAGCTGAGAAAAACTCCACATGGCTGAACTGATACTTAGCTTTGCTTCCAAATCTGTGTGCAAGATCCTGATTTTTCCAGGGCTCTGAGCAGATGGTGGTCCTTAACAATTTTGATACCCAGACCAGCTGTATGCATTCCTAAGTGGGACCTTACTGAACTTTGTTAGTTAATAGTATTACTGTTGTTTTCAGAGCACACTTTAGCTGTATATGTTCTTAGGTGTGCCTGTGTTGAGTTTGGGAACTGAAAAAGAAAGGGGTTTTATAGTTGCCTCTGGATTATTCTCTTTAGGCATGGAGGTAGAGCATGCAGTCCTGCTTACTTTGCATTTGTTTTTGCCAAATTAAAAGAAGAAAATCTCTGAAGAAGCTGAAGTGAGGTAGGATGAGCAATTTTCTGAACTTCGCATATTCAGTTACTGGTAGTAAATTCCTCTGAGAATTTCTTGAATATATACCTACTTGTGAATCTTTAACTCCAGATGCTGGTTGAGACGAGTACTAATTAAATGGTGACTAGCCTTCCAAACTGCCCCTCTAGAGAGATTTCAATTCCAAAGCTCCACAAAGAAACCACCAAGGTGTTAATTTCCTTAACAGAAATGTTGCATAAAACTACCCTAAATCTCCAGTTCCAACTTCTTTATAAAATGTGGTTTATTTGAAAACAAATTTTGGATAGGAGGTGATACTGAGGATTACACAATAGTCTGTTACTGATGCTACAGAATAATCTGTGTAACTTCATAGATGCTTGCCTTTCCCAGACAATGATTAACATCTTGAAATCAGGTTTATATAATCTAATTTCCCCATATAATGGATGTGGTTTTGGAAAGAGCACTGATAAAAGCTATGCATGAATTGAAATGGAAATTCTAAACCACCTTCAACAGAAGTTTAGATATAGGATGTAAAACCACCTGGTCCCTGTGGAACTCAGTAGAATGCAAGCCACTCATTAAATATTCTAGTTCACCTGTTTCCCCACAGATTTTGTGACTATTAAAAAGACCATCTTTAGGGCTAAGTACTAAAGAGACTCTTACTCCACATGCTGTTCAATCCTGCATCGTCCATTTTGAATGAGGAGATTGTAGGAGGAATGGAGACCATTTATGAAGTACTCTTCCCCTCCCTTTGCCCCAAGAAATTCTGTACAAATCCTTCTCTAAGTAGGAAAATCATAAAAGAAGTGCCATGCGAAAGTACTAAATTTACAGATAGTGATGGCTACCACATTTAAAGAAATTATTTTATAAGAACAGATAATACTGAATGGTTATACGTGATTAGCTGCACTTAGCTAGTAATTGACTAAACAAAAATATCTGCTGTGGTAGTTAACTAACTCTGAATTCTCTAGTCTGTTGCTAAATAATAGTATTTCGGAAGGACTTTCTCCTGACCTGGGCAGCTACATTTCTGTAGTTGATGGTCTGCATTCAGCAGGACCTGCTGCTGTCCAGGAGCAAGGATTCCAGAGTGCTAAGAATTTCTTGGGGCAGTTACGGGTAAAACTGAGGGTTCCTGCTGTTGAAAAATGCGCAGTGGTTTGAGAGTATTGCGATAACCAGTTGGAGTCTATAGAAATCATTCTCCTTTGATTTTCCTGAGGACGTATGGAAAAAGGTGAACCAGGTATAAGCATGGGTGAATTAATTTCCCTTGCTCAGTAGGGATCCATGTTTGTGATGGCCCGTTTCCTTTCCCATACCTGGATAAAAGCAGGTGTTGGGGAAAACAGCTGTATCATCTCCTTCCCTAACAAGATGAGCAGGCCAGCACAGAGAAGCCATGTTTTTGCCTCATTTACTCCTTTATTTTCCCTGGAGGAGAAAGGGAGCTGCCTCGTCAAGAAATGCAGCTGAGGGAGTGGCATGCTCCCTCCTTTTCTTGTTCTAACAAGGGGTGGTGGGTGGGAAGGCATGAGCCGAGCTGTGAGGAAGGGACTATTGCTGGTGAGGGTGGTTCCAGTGCAGCACCACCTATTCCCCTACCCACAGCAGCAGCAGCACCTGAATCTCTAGGGTGCCAACAGCAGTCCTGCCATTTCTAAGTGTGCTGAGCCAAGAGAAAACGTTCTCACGGGCAACACTGAACATGTCTGATCAGTCAGAAGTATTTCAGACATGTCCACAGTGAGTGTACCTGTGTTGGATCCAGATGAATGGTCTTGTGAGCAATGGGCATTCCTGAGTTCTGTATTTGGCACCCACTTTGTCCCTTGAGAGGCAGCAGAAGTTTTGACTTAGTACAGGCAACCTATAGATGCCATCATACAGCAGGAATATCAGAGTTCTTAAGGGGACCCTGACAACTGTGAGTACCAGTCTGACAGTGTGTACAGAATAAGTGGAGCAGTGCAGAGTGACAGTACCATTTGTACAGCATGTGGGTGCACCTGTGAAGTAGTCAAAGGACAGAATGCACCTGACACTGTTGAGGATACCAAAAGTGCTGTCCCAGATTTACCCCCTAGATGTTCCCACTGGCAAGTAGTCTATACCTAGGCAACTGTTCTGGCTGTAAGAAAGCCCTCCAGGCTTTTCTACAAACTCTGCCTCTTTAACTGACTCAGCTGAATAAAAAAATATTTTTTAGCCTGTGTGCTAACATTGGCTGCTGCTAAAATGGTCATAAAGGTGCTGAGCAGGCACTCTTGACACCAGCAGTACGTTGGGAAAGGACTGGATATGCCTTTTGGTCAAATGCTTTTTTTGACATTTTAGCAAAGAGTTTTATTAATAAGGACCTGAAAAAAATTCCAGATTAGTGAAGGTATGTCTTATGTCAATAACATACATAGAACTTTTTTCTGTCTAGAATGGGATGGTAAGGTATCTCCAAGGGGTTTTTTCCTGTATCAATTGGCTTCTGGACTGATGAGAATGTAAGAGATGAACTTTCATGCTAAAGGAAAACTTGCCTATAATTACAAGTTTGATTTTCCTTCTCAATTAACAGTTTTTGTGGACTTTGAACATTTTTTGATTAATTCCTATGGGAGATTTCTGTTGATAGATGTTGGTAAGGACTTACCAACTATGCATTGTAGCCATTTCAGGATTGGTTTTGATAACACATAGGCTTACTTATTTGCCAGCTTTGTGTCTTATTTGGAAAGCTCTATCTAGCAAGGAAGCCTGGGGGTAGTCTGGTAGATATTGTGTTAAGAGTAATGTTGCTAATGCAAAAATTGAAGATGTTTTTATGTCGTTGCTATGGACCTACTTGAGTCACTATGTACCGAAATTGAACTTTTGCTGTCTTGAATGTTTATTTTATACCACATAAAGATGGCATTCTAACTGCTACCGTATCAGAGTGGAAGCATTTCACACTTGGGTTTGTTCAGGTGTGAAGCAATGCTGGAGGGAGGAGACTCTGGAGGATATAGCCATCAAATTCAATCATTATCTCTGAGAAGAACAGACGCTGTAGTCTAGTGGCAGGCAGGAGTGTGAACTGATGTGGTGCACGTTCATCACAGTATGATGCTGATACTACTCAAAATCCTGACTTACAGACACGCTACTCCTCAGTGCTCCTAAACAGCGCAGTGCTGCTCAAACTGCGTGGTGGGAAATGGCTTCAGGTGTACACAAGCATGCTCATACACGCAGGTCTCACACCTGCAGGTTTTTGAGTGTAGTCTCCTACAGAGAAAAAATTAGCCTGTTCACTAATTTCAGCACAAAGTACCAAACATTTCATAGCTATTAAAATCTTTGTAAAGTGTAGCTTTCTGGCTGTGTTCCAGCCTTTACTGGCAAACATTTCCTTCAAATTAGCTGTCTTTTAATGCACTTTTTCAAGAACCTGGTGATGCAAAATTTCAGTTTAAAGGAATATATATTGTTGGGTTTTACACTTCTTTGCTATGTATGTTAAAAACATGTGTAACAGCCTGGTTTAACTGGAAAGAGTTAGGGGAGTAACCAAACAAAATAAAACGTTTATTCTGATTGCTAAGTACTTTGGGCCAAGAAGAACTGAATACTCTTACATGCTTTGTACAAAGTTAGATGCTGGTGCTGTGTTACTGTGTAGGCAACCATTGGGTCGTGGTACCCACCACAGCAGCTTCCACAAACAGCCTTGGGGATTGTTGCCATCTCTGTTTAGAAGAGGAGAGTTGCAATGAATTTCATGGTTTGTCTATAAATCTTGCAGATATAGTCTGGAAGGGTTTGAATGTTTTGTGAGCAGGGTGGCACTTGTGATAGAAATCAGAGCTTATCTATAGTGCTGCTTATTTGGAGAAATTAAGCTGAAGATGTGGTGCAAGCTGCTTATGATACAACTAATAGCATCTTGATGCTTTCTCACAGACACCATTGAGTCATATGGCAAATTCAAACTGAGTCATTAGAGCTGCACAAAATCATAGAACCAAAGAATGTCCTGAGATAGCATGAACTCAGAAGCATAATTGAAGTCCAACTCCTGGCCCTGCACAGGGCAACTCCAATAATCACACCATTTTCCTGAGAGTGTTGTCCAAATGTTTCTTGAACCTGTGCTGTGAGCACTTCCCTGGGGAGCTGTTCTAGTGCCCAAACACCCTCTGGGTGAAAAACCTTTTCCTAATATCTGACCTAAACTTTTCTTGACACAATTTCAGGCCTTTCCCTTGGGTTCTGTCACTGGTCACCACAGAGGAGAGATCAGTGCCTGCCTCTCTGCTTACCCTCACAAGGAAATTGCAGACTGCCTTGAGACCTCCTGTCGAGCTTCCTCTTCTCCAGGAATATGAACAAAATAATCATCATAGCAGAATGGGAACATGACTTCACCTTCCTGTTTTGCTGTGTTTTCTAGGAGCTTTCTTAAATACAGGCTTACACTTTCAGATGATGCATGACATCCTTTCTGAAAAATCAAGGCCTCGTAAATTTACCTCAGATTAGACACCCCAAATGAACACTTTCAGATACCAATGTTCCTCTTATTTTTCAAGGCTGGGAGAGATTGGATATGATCTTCCTTTACTTACAACGCTATCACATCAGTCTCCTTGGGCCTTTGCACTGATCAGCGATTTCTCATTTATCAGTCTGTCCTGGATAGGTCACTTGCTTTCCCTTGGTCTAATGACTCCTTTTTTTCTTCCTCTCACAAGACCCCTGTCTGCCCAGAGACTTCTTGGCTGAGTATAATTCTCAATCCTTTTGATTCTTGGTAAGCATATTGGGGAAAAAATGTCCAAAAGTAATACTGAATAATACAAGTTAGACAGAAGGTTTTGTTATGCTTGTCTGTTTTCCTGTTTGGCAGAAACATGTTCTTGAAGTGTTTCTCACAACATGGAGTGGTTTGGGGATTGTTATTTGTACTTGGTATAACTAGGAAAATGCAAAACAGTTAATGCTAGAACTGTTCTCCAGTTAGCCGAGACTAATGTTATTAAAAGAAATGGTGGATAAAATAGGAAAGGAACATCCTGTTGCCAGGTCAACCACATTCCTTATTTGTAAGTATTAGTGTGTGTATGAGACAGTTAATATGCAGTGAGGACAGACAAGAGCTGAAAGCTCTTCACAGCACCATGGGAGGGAAGGGTTGTAGAAAATAATGCCTCTAGCAACAATGACCTAAACCCTTCATTCTCTTATCACTCTGTGTACATGTCAGTGAGAAAGAGGGAGAATTATTAGAAGGATCAAAAGGCAAAAATCTGCTTCTTAATTAACTGTATTTCAGTTTCCTGAGGGGACACACAATGTGTTTCTGTGTGTTTTCTCAGATTTCAGTGGTGATGAGAGATAGTGGATCAAAGATGTTACCTCACTTAAATGGCCCTCGATTTCTTTGTGTTTACAGTGGAAGATTTGTTACTTTTCCAGGTTTTGACTTTATTCCTGGAAATGTTATTTTTAGGGCTTCATTACTAACCTTCTTGTGAAATCTACTTGCTAGGCAAGAAAAAAAAGAGAGAGAGAGATAAAATAAAGGAAGGTTCAGGGTTTTTCTTTTTCTATTTGTATCATCAAGCAAAAATGTTTGTTGTTATGATGAAAAAATGTAGTGGTCAGAATCTTTCCACTTGCTAGGCTGATTGTATGGAAGTCTAAAGAGCAGTGGTTCACTTGTGTGAGAAACAGTGATGTTTTAAATGGAAGGTTTAATGTAAGTCTGTTGCATGACTGAACGTTTAAAGTGCTTATTTGGGAAATGTGCCCTGCATCTTGCTGCCACTGATTTCCAGAAAATTAGGTATGATTCTAACTCTGGTCTCTTGTTATCCATGTCCACAAGGACTAGGAATTCTGTGGTGGGAAAACTGTGCTCACACTTGAAACAGGCAGTGCCTGTCTCTATTCAGCAGGTGTTTTTGCAACCTCTTGAGAGCTGGACTCCAAGCGGTGCAATGATACAAACAAAAAGATAAGTTTTTTTGATTTTTTTTTTGGTTTTGTTTTGTTTTGGGATGTTTGGGTGTTTTTTGTTGGTTGTTTTTTTTAATTGTCTCTCTGGTTACCCAGCAGTTGTTGTTCTAATCTGTAGAGGACTAGTAGGTGCTCAGCATTTAAGAAAATCAGAGCATGTAAGTACCTACATGCAGACGTAAGTCTGTCCACACCCAGTTTTGAAAGTCTTGCCTAATGGGTGCAGTGTGGGTGGTCAAAAATTTTTAATTGAGTTCCTTGGAGCTGAGAGATGGAGCTGTTGATATAAACCACTTTTTTCCTAGCTGGAAATAATTTTATAAGAAGTGGCTAATAATTTCCTCCTTTAATGTGTTTCATTTTCCTTCCCTTGTTTCCTAAGAAATTCTTCAATTGACTGCGGGGAAATCAAACCTAAAATATTGTTGTCTCATGTGTTACAGCTGCTTCCATACAATTTTCCCTTCTATTTGCATAAGTCAGAAAAGAACTGAAGAACTCCTTTTTCCAGAGAAGATTTCTGTTTTGGTAAGGATGAAAAGAAAACCAACAACTTGTGTTATAGCCTTAGAAACCTGTAGTTTCATCTTTACAAAAACATGCTAAAAAACAAAGGAAAGCAGTGGCTTTTGTAGAGATTGTGCAAGAGAGAGAACCTGGGGGAACCTGGGTATTTTTTGATTTCTGAAATGCAAATTGCAGAGAAAAAGGAACATTTTTCTGGACATGAAACCTCTGTCTTTCTTCCATTCAGCCAGCTCTGAATGTAGCAATGCAGTATTTGTCTTCTGTTTAGGATAACCATGTGATTAGCATTAAGTGTCTTCTGTTTAGGATAACCATGTGATTAGCATTAAGTGTTTGAGCATGTATCTTTCTTTTATCCCATACAAATACTGTTTTCCCTCTTTCTGTTCAGCTAAGTCATGTTGTGTATTTTATGCAACCTAGAAGAGTCTCTGTTTTCTTAATCTCGTTATCTGCTTTCTCAGCATTTATTCATTTTTCAGTTGCCTATGGAAGTGGAAAGGGTTCTCAGATGGCAAAATCTTTCCTTGTAAAACTCCTGCTTGCATTTTGTCCTCCGTTTGCCTTTTTGTTTTGTACTCTTCACTTTCAGGATGATCACATATTATGTTACATACAAGTCTTCTCTTCTTCCGTAGGTGCACACAACATGTTCATGGAAACAACATTCTGATGTATATAGGCAAGCTACAGCAGATGTGCTAACTCATATGACATCATGTTATTAGTTGGAAAATGTTACCTGGCATAAGTTATTCAACACAGAAGGTGTCCTGAGATTATCCATATTGCCTTTACTGAGTTTGTTATAGCTGTGTGTGTATACAACAACACGTTACTGATACATCAATTTCTTTGTTTTGATACCCAGAAGTGTTGTTTGGGCTTTGATTTGCTTCCCTGTGTTCTGTCACACACTATTATAAGGCTTTGGGTAAAGAATGCTTCTGGTAAGGCAAATTAGGTGTGCAGACTACATGTTTTTACTAATTATTTTCTATATTCTCTGTTAGATGTATACTTTCCAGGTTGGTCTTACTCTTATGCAAAATTGTCTTGATAGATGAGTAGCTCAGAGCAACATCTGTAATTTATGGATATAGAAAATGCATGCAGTCTCTCACTGTCTTTACAGATGTGCTTTAGGGCAAGTGAAATGTTCAGATAATGGAAAGGGGGAGTGTTAATAAATCTCAGTCAGGAAGACAATACTTACTTCTTTCCTTTAAAACAAATTCAAAGCTGAATTCCAAATTACTTTTTTAAACATTGTTGGTGCTTTTTTTTCCTTCATACTATTGCTATTGTTAAATTCAATGCAAGATAATGTGCTTGATGTGTAATTCAAAAATACAAATAATTAGATTGGGATATTTGTTTTCCAAAACAAAGCTGGTAAATCACTCAGACTCCATAAAAATGTAGACTAGTGCTTTTGATTAGTTGTTGGAGGCATTTAAGTTTCTATCGGTGTTTGTTTCAGAGAGTCTATTACCATCTATTGGAAAATGACTGCTGGGGCATTAACAGCATTATTGCAGTCTGTAAGGACTGCGAGGAGAGCGAGCGACACAGAAATTGCTGCTTTGGAACAGACCAGTGATCCGTACAGCCTTGTATCTTGTCTCTGACAGTAACCAATATGTGATGATTCAGAGGAAGAAATACACGCAGCCAATTGTGTTATAGTGTACCACAGAGGGAAATTTCTTTCTGGCCCCAGATGGTGCTCAGTTTATGCCTTAAAGCATGAGGATTGATAGCCATTGTAAATTTTACCTTAGCTAGTGTAACCAAATTGGATTGCTCCTTGTTGTCCATAACCTGCCCTTCACCTGGCCTTCAGAGAATTACAGTGCTCTTCCTTACTGCTGGATTCATAGCTTTTACCTTTGCTGTTTTAAGCAGGTGCAGTAATGCAACTCAAAGACTTGTGCCACCATTTTACATGTCAAACACACTGTATTTTTCATCAATAACAGATTGGTTCAACGTTTTAAGTTAAACTGAAAGTATTACTTTTCAGTGGAGCGGGGCAGATACTAGACTCACCCTGTGTCAATTCTCTCCTGTTCTGAACAAGGGAGCCTTGTTGAAGATGCCTAGAACTGATGCTGTAGCACTTCTGTGTCATTGCAGTGGCCTTGAAAGGATCAAAATTGGTTTGGAGCATTACCACACCTTGCAAATCTTGACCTCAGCAGCCTCTGGAGACTCTTCATACTGTTCTTTCAGTTCCTACATTCCTGCACTGGAGTGCAAGGTGCTGTTAGAGAAGTGAATATTGTTCTGTTACTGTGCATATGTGACATTTAGACCAAAACTTATGAAAGTACCCTGGGTTCAGATGTAACAGAAGCAGAGACCAAACTCTTTACAGTAAGCTTTGGTACATTTCATTTGTTGTGCACCCATCTAATAAAACCCTGTAGTCTGAGAGGAGCTATCTGAGAGTCTGGTAAAATAGTCATTGCAGACAAAAGCTGACCTCATTTTAGGCTGTCATTCATAATACAAAACAGCAGAGGCCTTTGAAACTGCTTGCACTGATGCTGCTGCCCTTCAAGACTTGGGTACAAGCTAGTTCGATGGAGAGCAGCACTGCATGTCTTACTGGTTTGTGCATTAACTTTTAGCAAGTCCCTCCCTGTGTCCAGAGCAAGAAGAATCTGCAACAGTACTTACACAATTACTGTCCTTGTCTTTGCCTCTGCGGGTGCAGATCAGTCTCTAGCATCACAGATAATATTAAAAAAGCAGCAAGCAGTTATCACAGGAAGCAAATTTTGCTCAGCAACTTGCAAACTTGTTGTTAGGTCCTGCCTTTCTGCCTTCTAAATGCATGCTCCACTGTAATTTTGTTCCTTCTTGAGAAATAATTAAACAAGTCAGGTCTCTTTGCCAAATGACCAGTCAAAGCCAGGGAATCTGTGTATCCTGAGTGACAGTGGAGCATCATAACAATCTTGGCAGAAAAAAAATTGCTTTCTCACTGAAGGAAGGCAGTTCAGATTTTTTTTTTACTCCTTCAGTATTACTAATTATGAATTTTCTGGAGGGATCGTCTAGGTTTTAAATCAGCATGAAAAAATAGCCATTTTGTTAGTTGGTAAGTGGCAGTTGTCATGTGGCCAATCTCTGAACCTCAGCTGATTGAATCCAGCAGGAATTGTCCTTGAGTTGTCAGGCTTTATGAGCTGGCACACTGCCTCCTCCTTTAGAGCAGATTCTAATTCTACCAGCACTGCAGCAGTTGAATACTCACTCAAAGTGATGACATTTTGTATGTTAGTCAGGAAGTCCTTCATTGTCCTATGAAGGAAGGGGCTTGTGGTGGTGGTACGTTGCTGCTTAAACTTTGGAAAAGATTTCTGTCATCCTGGACTTCCACTGGCAGGGCTGGTCCTCATGGGCTTGCATGGTCGTGTCCTCTCACCTCAACTTCCCATTCTGAGCTGAGAAACAGGACTGTTAGCCATTCAAGTGAAATTCCTTCTGAAGAAACCTTTAGATTTTCTTCTCTAATACTCCTCCTTTCTTCCAGCCCATACTGGTTGCACAATGGGGCATCTCACTTGGAGCCATCTGGCTGTGCAGCTGCAAATGTGGATACAGCAGTCTCTGCACTCAACAACTGCAGAGGCACAGTGTTCATTTGCAGCCATGCTATCTGACAATGGGAAATTAGTGAGTTTTTTTCAGAAGATAAATGAAGTTTTTTATGCTAGCAGATGAAACGGAAAATTCTGCTGGCTTAATCTCACATCCCAGATTTCCTTACTCTTGGTCTTCCGTATAGGTCCACAAAACATTTTTAAATAGCTGTGATTCAGTGGACTGCATACTTTGGGGTAAAAAAAATCAGTTTGGTGTGGTTTAAAGACGAGACACAGAGACAAGATTTAAAGACAAGAAATAGGAGTAAACCAGTTCTGTAGTTATTGGTGTAGTAGACTAACGTTACATACAAACAAGCAAAACAGCGTGCAAATTGTTCACTGAGTAAAGCCAACGTTTCTGCAAAGCTCTTGCTCTTCCACTTGCTCTGTGATACAGTTTACCTTACTCTTAACTACCTCATATTCATCCTCATTTTAATTTCCTTTTGTATGTTTTGTTTACAAGTTGCAAAATCAGACATCCCTAGGCCATAATTTTAAGAAGAAAGCATGTTTTTATATTGAATAATGTAGATAAGCATGAGGAGGTTAATTTGAATCCAGGACCTTCTTCAAATCTCTCAGTTCAGGTTTGTAGTAAGACTTGGTACACTCTGGCTGGGCTTTTGTAAAATGGCTGAATGACAAAAAAAAAGGTGTGTGGAGTGGTTGAACTCTTGGGACCCTAAGTCTTTCAAATTGAAAATCCTGGCCAACTTCAGGCAAATTAAGATGAACAAAAATCTTCCTTGCTTGGTCCCTTGCAGTGTTTTAGATCCTGTTGGCCTCAGTGTGGTTGCTTTGACTCAATAGCCCCTCCTTATCACGGAGGCAAATTCTTGTCTTAGGTGTTGGGAAGGCTCCCTGTTCCCGTTGACCTCAGGGCTCAGCTCTGCTGTGGAAGTGAGATGCTGCAAGTCAGGTGTGCGATTGCAACTTTCAGCTGCCCAAACCAGCCGCCTCTTGGCCCACCTGTTCAGCAGAGCTGCAGGAATCCCAGGGCAACAGCAGCTCCCACTGCATTTCAGAAAGCTGGAACCAATACCTCACATGGCTCTGCTACCTTCAGGATAAATGGTACCGTGGCATAATCACACTATTCAGGCAGGGCTTTGAAAGGGGCCCTGGAGCAGGGGTGCTGAATGAGTTAACAAATGCTCATGGAATGGTTTTTCAGAATGAGATGGGGAAATTCTCTAGGTAGGGTAAGAAAGCTGTTGTTTTGCATCATGTCCCAGCCAAAGCTGTGAGAAAGAAAAGATATTCTTTCTCTCACTGGTGTGTATTAACCTCCCTTTGCAGGGATGGGACTCATGCAGTGGCAATGTCTGCTTGCTGCAGATTACTCAGGAGAGTGTGTATTGTGCGAGCATCAAGTTTCAGCAGTGCTGGACTTTGTTTGGGATTTTTTTTTAATGCAGTAAAACAGCCATGTTAAATTGATTTGTGTGAGCCGTGGAAGCTGTTCAATGAGAAGAAGGCTGATTGTTCATCAGTCTGTTCTTCTCCCGTCCCTGTGTGCATCCAGGGAATCTCAGACCTCCCCATAATCCCAGAAACACATTCACACAGTGTGGTATGATTTGTTTTTGATGCACAAAATGGTGTGCATTGTAATCTTCCCTATATGTGTACTCAAGGGGCCAAGCCTCATTTTTGTTTGGCTTGTCCCTGAGTGCTGTTGAATGGACTTATTGTGCAAAATAAGCATGAGTGTCAATCTCTGGTTTTTCACCTCAGAAATTAATAGTACTTCCTTGAGGCCAACTCCCTCAACTCTCAGGGCTGTAATACTGCTGAGTGGTTAGGCCTGGAGTGGGTCTGGGGATCAAGCTGCTCTGCATAGGTAAGATTGTGATGTCAGGTCCAGACAAGCTGAACTAAACACATCTTGGAATTTGCTGTCAATGTTACACATCCTTCCTGGAATAAGCCTCACTTATTTTCTTTTCTTTCAATTTTTTCTCACCTTTTTTCAGTCCTATATGGCAAATCTACGTCTGTGTGAGATGCCAGACGAGCATCTGTACTAGCTGCCAGAAATGCCCCTCCAGGGAAAACAAAGCAAACCCACCCATGCCCAGCACAATCACTGTGTGCTATTAGAGTCAGCCTAGATTTGATGCCAGTTGATAGTAAGAGGTGCTGTATGACTCCTAAGTGTTTCTTGATAACACTGAGTAGAGGAGGGACAGATGTGTTACTGCTAATATTTAGTCTTGAAATATGGACAGCATGAAGCTACTTTCCTTAACAAAGTAACTGACAAAAATGTATAATGTTAATGGACATATGTTAAAAATGTGATAATTTACGAATTTGTTTGCTGTAAAGTTTATAAGCCAGACATCCTAGTTAGACACCATTGTGTGTGCTGTGCTTAGTTGGCTATACTTGTAGGGAAAGGTCTGTTACATCTGTTCTCATTAGTGCCTTGGATTTTTTTAGGAATAAACACACTATGAAAAAAAAAAAACCCCAACACTTCAGACATTATATACAGAAGTAATTTGCTTCATTACCCTGGAATTCTTCTAGAGAAGATCTGCATGTCTTTGGATTCACTACTCTGTCTTTATCTATCAGTGTCATTCTGTAAGACACGCTGTCAGTATTCCTGTGAAAAGGTCCTCTAATGCAGTGGAAAGCATTAGCACCCACTAAACTCTTCTAAATTGCTCTTTTCTGCTTTTGATTGCTGAAATGTGAGAAAGTAAATAAAATTGTAGGCTTTTCTTGCTTCTCTCATATTTAATAGATATTGTTATTGTTTACTTTATTTATAAATAAGTGCAAGCCAGCACATTCACACACATACAATTGAAAGTGTCAGCCTGAGTCCCTTGCTGTTGCAAGCTATAACATATCAAGCACCACCATTAATGTAGTGACTCTGATTTCTAATGAACAGTTTCTTCTTTTGCTCTCTGTCACTGCAGCAGTGATTGGCTCTTCTGCAAACAAATTGTCCTAATATCTGAGAAACCACAGCTAATGTTCAGCCCAGTGGCCGGTTCATACCATTTTTTACTCTTTTGCCAGCTTTTTTTTATCCCTTCAGGTAATATCTCAGTTGTCTATCAGTCTAAACATCTCATCTTCTCTGTCCTTCTCTTTCAAGGTGTGCACTTCTGAATGGTTGTGGCAGGACTTCTCTTCCCTGTTCAGGTTTGTGAATCTGTGTCTTAAATGTTGAAGACATTATCACGTACAGTTTTTGAAAGAAAGCCCTTGTACAATGGCATAAATACTTTTCTATCTACAGAAAATACCTTGATTGATGCTTCCTAGCATTACATTTGTCTCTTTCATAGCTGAATCCTACAGACCATTCATTCTCCACCTTAGTAATTCCTTATTGATGAGCTCTCAGCTACTCCCAGCAGTTTTTGCAGTTAGCTCCCAAGTGCAGCATCACAGTATTTTTTTCTTCATGTGGGACTCATGTCAAATTTCTATTGTTCTTGTCACCAAAGAAATACATTTCCATTTAGGTAGGTATTGCGATCCTCTTATGTTGGCAATGACACCCCACATCACTGACTCTCATTAGCCTAGTTGTTCTTTCCAAGGTTATTAAAGAAAATACTAAACTAGATTTATCCTTGAGAAACTCCAGTAGCCAAGCTCATTGCTGTCTGAAATTCTTCCCCTTAGTGCTTCTTGTTGCTGTTTTTCCTTTGCATAGCTGCCTACCCACTAGCTTTCTAAATTGGCATATGGTTTCCGCTGGAAATGCTTGACTCAAATCTACCTACATAAGACTGACTGAATTTCTTTTGTCCTTGTCTAAAATTATCTTTCCATGTCAATCTGGAGAGCTTTTTAAATACTAGCCCATTTTGCATTTAGGTCCATGTCACTCATTAACCATCCTTTCAAAATTTGTTCTAAATTCTCCCATACTCCTGAGGTCAAACTTACAGGACTGTATTAATTAATATTATTTTCCTATTCTTAATGCAGGCATTACTGTTCTCCAGTCAAATGACAGGACTTCTTACTGGACAGACTATTATAAAAATACTTGCTACAAGGCTATAGCAGACAATTATTTCTATGATGTATCATTATGATGGAGCTGTGAAAATGAAAGGTGAAGTTCTGTCTAGTTTTATGTTCTGAAAGAAACTTCTAATCATGGTAAGGTGAAAGAGCTCAGTCGTGTGCAGTATGGGTGAGGAATTCTCATCTGTTTATTTTTACTTAGCCTTTAGTCTTTTTTAATGTATGCATGGGTTTTCATTTCAGTGGCTGTTTACAGAAACAGATCTTCTTGGAATAAGAATGGAAACAAAATGAATAATACAGTGGTTTCTGTTAAAAATAAAAAAGTCAACCATTGTCATTTTATACAAGAAAGGAAAATGACTTCAGTATCTCACTTCTCACCAGCTGAGTTGGTACTAGCAATTGAGAAGCACTGAAAAAATAGTCTTAAAAGGCTGTTCTCATTTTGAGGGCTGTCTTTTCCTTGCATTTTAACAGTTTTTGAGCATTCATCAACTATCTTGAATGTGACCTGACATGCCAGTACATGTTATAATCACTTAATAGTATTTTATTAACATAGGGAGTATGACGATAAATTATGCCAGCTGTGCAATTATTCACAAATTGTGGTCAGCAGAATGTAGTCCACATATCAGTCTAATTTAATGACTTTGATGGAATTTTTTTTTTCATTCTCTTCTTCTTTGCTTGATGATGAACTTAACCTTAGAAAAGCAGAATGCCATCTTCTGAATTGAGATTAGGGACAGCATTTAGACAAGACCTGTTCTTTTTTTAAGAAAAAGCTGTGAATTCTGTAATAAACCACGGTAGTGTTGGGGAGCACTGCACTACATTAATTTTTTCATAGTGCTGCTACATTGGTTTCCCATGGTATTAGGTAGGGAATTGCTGTTCAGGAACAAACAAGGAACAGAGGAAGTGTAGTTCTGAGTCACTGGGAGTCCATCCGTGAAGGTGTTTAGTAATATGCTGACATCAGGGAAGTTGCTGCCAGATGGTCCACCTATGGACCAAAGAATGTTCTTTGATTTCACACCATCTTCCATTTTTGTTTTCAGTTTGCTGCATATGGATTTCTCAGATGATGGGGTCTGTTTAAGAGGCAGTCAGACTTATTTCAGCTGAACTGTGCATGTGGATATAGTAAGCAAAATTTGGCCCATTTTGTTTCAACTTATTATGTCTTGTAGAAATGTCCTTGAGCCAGAAAATTTCCACATTTAAAAAATGTCCAGATCAGCATCTTCATGTTTTTCCTCTTTCAGAGCTTTGAAAAATTGTAGAAAAAGAAAATCTAAGTATGGTTATTATCTAAATTGCATTGTGTGATTGACTCTGTAATAATAAACATTTCTAACAGAAATGGATAGACTTTATGTAGAAGTTTAGTGAAAAAAAATGATTTATAATAACGTCTCAGACCCCAGTTTTGCATTGATGGCAAATAAAAAATAGTAGAAGAAAGTTTCTTGGCTTTGTTGCTAGCTAATAATGCAGAATTCATGGTCATATTTAATCTATTTTTAAATAGCAGGGACAGTTTGATAAATGTGTGGCCCAGTATTGCAATCACACAGAGAATGGACAGCTGTATTATCATTTCCCCATCAGTAATGCAGGGTTTACATTCATATCAGACACTAACGTAAATGTCTTTACATTTTCCCTTTGCTTAGATATAAAATTATTTAGGTAATGGATTCTTTATTGCACTATGCCTTGTGGCTGTGCAGCTTGTTAAATTTGGTACCTTACCTACCATTTTCTGTAGTAGATAAGAAGATCATGCAGTGTAGAGAGCTGTGATTTAATAAAATTTTTGAAGCCTTGACAAGGTGTTTACTCTTTCAGGGATCTCCATCTCAGTTTAAATATATGCATAATATTTAATATGCATGGCTTTGCAGTTAAGTGTTGCCATGGACATGTAGCTTCTCATCTGTTGGGGTCTTGTACCTGAGAAAGAAGAGAATTAAAAGACTATGTAAAACATTTTTGAGTTATTTTTGAAAGATTTCTAATTCTCTTAAGGCAGCCCCCAAGCATACATTATTTTATTGCCCCTCAGAGGTGACCAGCCATTACCTGTTTCTTGGCTGGATCTCATGCTTCATTTATGGATAGTCAAATTATTATTATATAATAATAAGCAAAATGTGATATTGAATTTTCCTTGCTTGTCTTGGAACCAAAAAGCTGACAATAGGTTGCAATTCCTTTTGGTACTATAATATATTAGTTACAGAAATCGGCTAAGTACAATTAAGCTTTGTTGAATGCAGAGATGAACTTACCTTCCTATATTAATCTTTCTCTGCAGGTGTTTTTTCATGTTACTTACAGGACAGTCAGATTTTCTAAATGACCTAAGTGACATAAGATCATAGATTTCATTCAGAATCAATTTTCTAGTCTCAAGTTTTCTTGAAAGCAAACAAACAAACAAAATAATCCCAACCAACCCAAAAAACCTCCAAACAAATTCTGATTCTGCTTTCAAAAGAGTAATGAGAGTTGGTTTCATGTCTGCTTAGCCTTTTAAAGGCAGTGTGGCAAGTTGTCATTTTCCCCAGATCCCAGCTTCTTTGGTTCTGCACCTGTTTGTTGGCAGCTGAAACTTATGCTTTTCTGACTTGTGACACCTCACAAACCTGAATTCCCAGCTTCTCAGTGCTGCAGTTCCCACACTTCTCAGCTATGGAGTAGTCTAGCAGCATTGGTTTCCTTGAAAAGAAATCCTGAAAATCCTGTTTGGTAGGAAACACAGATAA
Organism: Irena cyanogastra; assembly: GCA_013397155.1. Taxonomy (NCBI): domain Eukaryota; kingdom Metazoa; phylum Chordata; class Aves; order Passeriformes; family Irenidae; genus Irena; species Irena cyanogastra. The sequence goes on from VWZV01003535.1 coordinate 353,408, forward strand.
TTTAAATTTTTATTCCTTAAGGGGACAAATGTTCCCTAGGTATGTTCTGAAAATTGGTACTGTTTGTGTAGTAGAAACATGAGAATTGCTGCCCAGCTATGCTCTGAAGTCCTTTAGATGACTTTTGGAAATCCCATGCTGAAATCTCAGTTTTGTATAGGTGGATTTCTCTGGCTGCATTCAAAAAGGATCAAAAGGAGGAAGCAGTTATTGCCAAGTTTTCTGTGGCAAGGAGGAAATCATGTATTGATGAGCTAAATTTGAACTTTCGCTTCATTTTACCATTTGTGATCATTATTATTGCCTACACTACAATAATTCTCAGTTTGGCCAATGCTGCAGCTATTACATTCCATCTGTGGGAGAGATGCAAATATAAACAGGCAGAAAAATACCATCCCAACTTAATCCATGTATTCCGACTTCAAGGCAAAATTTGCCACTTTTCAGTATAAGAAACTTTACTTGGAAAAAAATGTTCTCTCTCTCTGCTCATCTTGAGTGATTTCATGTCCACTCCTAGTACATCCATCCAGTGCTTCAGAAGAAGCAGGAGTGGTGGGTGGTGCAGTGCAGGGAAGGCCCTCGTGCCTGCTGATGCATGAGGAGTCTCAAACCAGCCTCCGCTGATTTTACTAATGCAGTAGTGCAAACAGTAGAAACTGCCTAAGGCCCTTTCTGCTCCTTTGGAGTAATGGTAACATTTGGTGGAGTACTGGCAACAGTTGGTACTATTGCTGCAATAACAAAAAAATAGGGGAGAAATGGCAGCCAGATAAGGTAGTGGCTGCTGCTTGCTAAGTAAGATAGGGAAAGACAGCAAGTGCCTTGTGTTCTGTTTTTCCAGTTTGGTGACTGCAGTACTTCAGGTGTTGTGGCTGTGTGAATAAAATAGTAGCATCAATCTGAAGGGTGTTTTAGATCATACACCTGGAATGTTCAACATAAACGCTGAAGGGACAAATTCCACATTGCTTCACTTCTCTGTGTCCCTCCTTCTTTCACTGTCCCTGCTAAGAATTTCTCTTAACTCCCCTGCTCTCCCTCTTTGAGCAAGGTGTCACACTTTCATTGTTTCTTCTATGCCTTTCTGCAGGGAACATTGTATTCTCTTCCTACGGCTGTTAGTGATGCGCCTTAAATCTTCTTTACAACGTTGGAAAGCAAAGCAAAGCATTGACTGTGGATACAATGCAGCCTTGTTTGAAGTGGTAATTAAATGAGAAGCAGTATATTGGAAGGCAGAGTTGCCAAGTGCCTAAGAAGGGAGTGGAAATTTTAATACTTTCATGGTCTTCTCCCACTTTTCTCTTAGGAAAATAGAAGGCATGGGAAATCTACCATTTGGAAAGACGTTCTAAACAAAATCTTGGTTTACAGTGAAGCGCCTGTTTGAAGGCTCTTGCAAAAAGTAAAACCCTCAAAAGCTGCTCTCACATCAGTTCCCAGTGAAGCTCATACTGGATTATTTCTGGTTTCCAGTTTGTTTGACAGTTCATCATCAGTCCCGCCTCCACCTCACCCAACTTTAAGATCCTGTTCAATAAGTAGAACAAGTATAAACATGGTTCTGTACTCCAGTTGTCCTGGCTCAGGGTGGGGTAGGAGAGGAAAGGAGTTGATAAAACAACATGGAAAGGCAAAGCAACATGTTCAGTGGGGCATTTTAACAGGAAAGATCACTTTTTCCTTTAAATTTGGAGTGTTGCCCTAACTTTGGAATTCTTTACTCTCTGGTCTCTTCTGGCTAGCCCTAGGTCCTTTTCATTTTTCTCTTCCCAGCCTACGTTCCCCTCCCTCCACAAGCACTGCTGACTCTGCTCCTTCCCTGCCTACACTCTCAGAGTATCATTGGCTCCATGCCTCACTCAGCCAGGAGAGTGTCATGAATACTGCATACTGTTCAAATGTGCATGTCTGATGTGCAAAGTTCTAAATTAAATGCTTCTGTAGATAGAAACTGTGGGGGGAATATCACAAATCAGAATCAAGAAAATTGCTGTGTTTTCTAGAGAGAGAAAACGTATTGAAAATAGTCATTTGTAAATGACACATATGCCTAGTGAGTGAATCATATGCAGTGTTCTAAAAACCAGGATTTATCATAAAAATAATTTAAAAATAGGGACCTCAAGTTTGTGTTTAATCCCTGTCTCCAGGGCAGTTCATCTGTACCTCAAACATTGCTAGTAATGTTTATCTAAACTTTTCAGAGGGATTTCTGTTATGAAAATTAAGCAAGCGTATTAAATTTGCTGGTGGTTTGTTTTATCCCTGAACAGGGAGGATATTTTACTTCTTCTTCTTTGCAGTAGCATTTCATATACATGTTATATATATGTCTTAGCTGATTTCTCGGTATCTCTCTTCCTCCGATGGAGCATCTCTCATTCTTTCAGCATTTGTTCAATGGCTCTTTTGTCCAGACATTGCTCATCCTTGTTTTCTCACCTCTAAATTCTGAGTGGTGTACAGTCAGTGGATTTTTTTGAAATGTAGAATACTAAACTGAACAAACTACTTCGGGGGAGGTTTGTTAGCTCTTAATGCTGTAATGTTTAGGAGGTTTATTTTTTTTGTCCTAACAGTCTGACAGTGTTGATTGATACTTGATTTCTGAGCCATTCTAACCCCCCAGGTTGTCTTCTGTCTCCTGGCTGGTCATCCAGTATTTGTGCAGTTGATTGTTGTGACCTTCAGCTCACTGACAAGTGAAGTATAGCACTTAGCGTTTGTCTTTACTGAGGCACTCCTGTTTATTTCCGACCACGTTTCCATTTTCTTAGATTTGTTTGGGATTCTATACCTGATTTCCATCAGTTTTTGCCCTTTTCATCTTTCCTTGTCTGTACACACAGCAAGTGTATTACATCAGCCAAGGCATTAGTGAAATGACTGCTCGCTGTGAGTTTTAGTAAGACAACGAGCTAGTGATTATCCTTCAAATGCAGTGTTTGAACTAGGAATGTGCATGCTTTATGTTACTCACATTCCCTTTGGTTCTCTACGGAAGGGCTGCATGACATAGGTCAGGGCACCATTGACAGGTTCTAATAATGCCAGAGGAATTTGGATTGTTGTCATTTGTGTTGGCTGCTACTGATCACCTTGCTACCTTCTCCATGCCAGTAGAGTAACAAATCTTCGTTATTCTCTATTCTTGCCAGCAATTTCAGTTAGGTGCACTGAAATCTGAATCTCTGCATTCTCCTTTTCCTACTTTGTCCTGCCTTTCTCCAGTCTAAGTATCTCTTTGACTTCCAAAAGTTCTTGAAGACTTTTCTTGGAAACTTTTTTCATCTACAAGGTTGTTGTCATTGCTTATATCAGGATGACACTTTTTACTTATGCTTTCTTGTAATTATTTGCTCGTAGGTGTCTGAAATTGTACAAGAAAATGTCAGCTTTTCAATTAATAGATTCTTTTTAATTACTGTTACTACCCCCTCACATTTAGCAAAGCTGCTCTTTAATAGCTTTTCGAGAAGAGACTGTTGTTCTTTTCAGATGTTTGTGGTGTGCCTTTTCTATTTTATTCTGGAGATTTGGGGCTGGATTCAGACCTAACCTCAATGTCTCAGTGTCTTCGGCTGTCAGGAGAGGTGATCTTCAGTCAGAGTAAGGCAAGGGCATTTAAACAGTCTTAAGGTAAATCATCCTAACTGTGCCCCAGGCCACATTTAGGAGGTGAAGCCATCTTTGCCTTTTGCCCTTCAAGGCAAGCTCAGCAGATATCTGGCTCATCTGGGAAATGAGCTCACTGAGTTTACATGAAATACTTCATTCACTTAACTTTTCTCCCCTTTGAATGTAGTACTTCTTTAAAGTGCCTTTACAAAGTTGTCTTTCTTCCCTTTTACCACACATAACGGGTGAAAATCTTGCCTGACTGAAATCAGTATAAGCTTCAGTTAGGCCAGAAACTTCACCCTAGAATTTAAAGTACAGTGCAAGCCTTAAGTAATGTTCTCATTTTACTAAGCTCCCTTGTTCTCTCTAATGACTCTTCAGTCAAAAGTAAGTAGAGAATAAGGAAAGCAGTGTATATAATCTTGATTTTGTATAGACAAAACCAATGTTGCAAGCTAATATTTATGTTTTCAGAACAAGGCCAAGTTCTCTGCAACTATTTCATTGCATGTTAAATAAATTTGGATAAAGAATGGATCTGTCTCAGCAAACAATCTCAGGAAATCTGAGTTGAATTGATGACCTTGACATTGGCATTACTTTCTCATGTTTTCTCTTTTCCATCTATAAAATGAGGATAATGATACTGGTATTTCTTTAAAGCCTTTGGATATCTTTGGCTGAGAAATTTTGGCTTTATTCTGTAAGTGGCACTTCTTTATTTTCCAGAAACCCTTTCAAGCTTCCATTAAAAAAAAAAAAAAAAAAAAAAAATCCCAGCTTTTTGTGCTGGCACTTGCAGACTTCAATGTTGCTAGACCTGTGAGATTTTTCCAAAAATGAGTCATGAGAACTGGGCTCTTTCTTTTGCAGCCCTTGGTCTTGCAGCTGAGCTAGAGAAGGTTGGTATTTTTGCTTTACAGCAGAAAGAGCCACCAGTTTTGATGCTTGTAGGGAACAAGCATGACAGTTCTCTTGCAGTTGGAAAGGGAAGCCTGTATAGGAGTCTCCTCTTAGAGCAGTTTTTTTTGGAGTCCCAGTAGAGAGCTAAGTGTCTTTTAGAATATATTTAAATTAATGAAGGGATTAAAGGATGTTGGTGCTTAAAAATAGCACAGAGCTGTTCTTAATGACATAGAATAATGGTTCAGAAGGGAACAGCTCTGACTACACCATTACGTAAGAAACAAGGAGAAAAGAAATCAAGTTTGCTCAAAGACCAAAAGTCCTGCATTTGTAAGAGAGGATGATAAAGAAACTGAGGGATCTTGTTCCATTGTGGCAGTTTCTGGTAGACTATGAAAGTGAAGATTTTCTAATTATCAGGAGGCTGGGGGAGGAAGTTGTATGTTTTTTCGTTTTGTTAAGCAACTGAGGATGTCGAACGAGAGAAGTAGCTGTTACATAATATTTCGCACAGGAACATCCCAAGGTTTCTGTGTGATTGCCTTGGCATGGAGTCAAGCAGGGATAAAGCACTTATGTTTCTATGTTTCTTAAAATGACTTTTTCAACACGCTGAATGGTTCCGGTATCTCAGGAGAACAATCTAAGCCAGACTTGACAGTGGAGTTGCATCACAGGCTGCCGTCCCAATGGAGATGGGAATAAGCAGACAACTTCCATTAGAGACCACCGCTGAGATTCCAGCAGCTTGTCGGAAGTGCTGTTTGCATTCCAAAGAGTAATTGCACATCACTGGAACACGTCCCCCTCTGTCGCATGGTGGAAAAAGTCGATACTGGCTTGGCAGGGAAAGGGAAGAGAATTGCTTACTGCAAGTGGGAAAAGCTTTAGGCCCATGTTTCTATCCCATGGCGTATTGTCTCTCCTTCCTTGTGGGAGCCTTTAAGAGCTTGTGCACTTCTATTCTCAATGATTTAAAGCCTTACATGTTTTCCAGGTTTTGAATCTAAATTGCTATTCTGGTTGATTTTTTTTTTTAATGTACTTTCAAAGCCAAGGTTCTCCAAACTTCAGTTGTTTGCTTGGGGGAAACCATTCCACTGCCTATTAAATTTTACTGTGAAGCAACTTTTTTTCAACAATCTGATTTTTCTTGATTTCTTCCTGTAAATGCTTAGATTCTCCTCTTTATTTTAACCCACAGACTTCCTAGTTTCACATCTTCAAGTATTTGTAGATTTTTTTGTAATCTGTTCTTATGTCCTCTTCATTTCAGGTCTGTTGGACTCTTTGGATGTCTGCCCTGTGAATCCTTTTATTTATTTTCCCATATTAAGGTGATTGGCACTGAATGCATACTCGTAAAATGATCCTTTCCTATGTACATCTTCTGCTTACACCTCTGCTTGTGCAGCCTAATCTTTCATTTGGTAATTTGTTGCCAAAGCACTTGGCAAATTTGTCTTTCACAAATACCTTTTGCAGGTCATTGCTGAAAGTTTTCTGCCTTACTCTGGTGCCAAAATGCAAGTTAGCTAATTTAAACTCTTGAAACACATTAGCATAGAGAAATTATTGAAAAGTTTATTGGGTAGTGGAAAGCTTTCAGGTTAACTGTTTTGCATTCAAAGGTGATTGCAAGGAAAGGAAAGTGGGAAGAGATAAATGGGTAATCTTTGCACCTAAGGAAAGCTTTTGGTAGCCTGTGACTGCTGTAATGAGCCTTGAGGCCACTGGCAGTTGGCATCTTTCAGCTCCTCTGCCTTGCCCTGGAAGGCTGGACCACCATGAAGCAGCTACAAGATGAGTAATAAGAGTGCAAAAGCTAATTTAAAACTGCAGCTGCCTTTTCCTCCCTGTCTTTGCCAAGTATTTTGTGGTGAGAGCTAATGGTGGGCACTGCTGCCTCCCTGAGTGCTCCCCCTCAGGAGGGCACAGGCTTGGCTGGATGGAGCTCACAGACCCTTTGTGAGTGCAGGAGCCCTCTCGCCTTTATGGCAGCCGCTGTTCACTTGGCTGCCTCTGCGCAAGGGTGAGTGGCCCGGCACAATACAGTGTGGCCCTTTGCTTAATAGCTGTCTCAAACATTTGCTTATGGTTTTCAAGTTGTTTCTTCTTTATGTCTGCAGCTGAGACTGCTGTCTTCCCTAAGTCCTGGTGTGGGATTTCCTTTACTCTAAGGCATTTGGGTTATTTTTCCAGTCTGTGTTTCCTTGGCCTATTCCTCAAGGCATTTTCCAGTAAGAACAGTAGTGAGATAAAATATAAAAAGGGCTTACAAGAAAGATTGAGAGAGGCTTTTTACCAAGGCTTGTAGTGTCAAGACAAGGAGCAATGGTTTTAAACTAAAAAAGAGTAGAATTAGATTTGACATAAAGAAGAATTCTTTTTTATTATGAGAGTGATCAGACACTGAAACAGGTTGCCCAGTGAAGTTGTGGATGTAGCTTTGTTGGCAATGCTCAAAGTCCAATTGGATGGGGTTTTGAGCAGCCTGATCTAGTGAAAGATGCCCCTGCCTATCACAGGGGGATTGGACTAGAGGAAATTCAAAGGTCCTCTCCAATCCAAACCATTTTGTGATTCAGTCCTGAAAATAATTTGGCCTATTTGACAGGTATCTGGATGTCGTCTGTTCTCTGTTCAGTGGTGTAATGTTTAATGTCCTGCTCAAGTTATCTGAATTCAGTTCTTTTTTTCTCAGCTCAGCAAGACCTGGGATAAAACTATTTTCTTTCTGGGTACTAATGCTTGATTCAGTTGTACAGGTTCTCACTGTCTCTTTTGTCAGCCTAGGAGGATGCACACGAGAAGCGCTTGTTGCACCTTGGATTTTTGTCATGTGCTTCTGTTCAGATGAATGCTTTGTGCTGTGTTTGCTTAGCTAGAAGAAAGCATTTCAATTTCGAGCCATTGGACAGAGTGTGTTTTGCAATCCAAACTTCCTTTTACCATGCTGCATTTCTCTCCTTGATGGCATATTGATTTACCTTGCTCAGTCGAGTTGGGCCAGGCCCAGCTTTCTGCCCAATTATCTGTCTCAATGTCTTTCAATTTCACATCTTAAGCAGAGCTCAGTCTTGTTCCTCCATGCTGGGATCAAGTCCTGTAACTGCAGGTTCTTGCTGTGCATTTCCTTTGGCTCATAATGAGCAGACACGGTGCAGGAGCACCTGGAGGTGGAACAGGCGGGGTCCACTGCAGATGTTGAGCACCTTCTGAGCAACATGTGGGGTTTCTGCTCCCCCAGCAGCCTCCTGCTTTTCCATGCAGCATCATGGAAATGAGCAGGACTGAGCACAGAGATGGATTTGAAAATTTAGTTTATGGGTGCTTGATTTGTCTCCTCTGCAGAAGGTGGTGTTGAGGGTGCACAGCCTATGGTGTCTTGAGCATAGGTCTCTCTATTTCCTCCAGAAGTATTCCTCCTTTCCCTACCAGCAGCACAGAGCCAACATTCAGTGTGTTCTAATTGCCTAGACATGGACAATGAAATTGGGGCAAAACACTTCTCTAAGGAATGCAGTCCAGTTTGGTCCAGTATTACATCCCAGGTGTTTGCTGGGATGGTTATGCTGGTCAGAGGATGTGGCATATAAACTGACCTGACTGATCACTGTTACCAGAGGGGTTTAACCATCTGAATGGGGTCTAGGCATCAAGTGAGCATGGGAATAAGTAAGACAGGAGATGTGGGAATGGCAGGAGTTGAGATGAGAGCACCTCTTCTTTCCCTGACTCCTTTTGACGTATCGGCCTAACTCTGTCTCCTGAGGTTTTAGCATCTCATCAGGATGCTGGGAGAGGCAGACCTGCCTTGCTCCTGGCCACTTGCTTCCCCCGTGCTGGCAGCTAACTGACCCCCTTGAGCCAGCTAGGCTCCCTAAACCTCCAGAAAATTAACTGTTTCTAAACTTGTGAGTTTTCCAGCTGTCTCAGCAGATCAACTCACCACTAGAGCCAGTTCCACAGGGCAGCAGGGAGTCTCTCGTAGGAGCAAGGCTCAGACTGACCACTGCCCTGTGAAACAACCACCTCCCCAGCTCCGTCCCCCAGGCTGAAGTTTGGTGCTTGACCAATGCCTTTAGACTGCCTCGAAACCTAAGGAAACATGAATTCAGTGATTTAGCTGCACCTGGTATAGAGAAAGCTCCAGTGGAGTATTATAGAAGTTGCTTTGACATTCCTGCTATTTTTTGACAGAATAGTTACTGTATTTTTAAGAAGCATCTTAGCATGAACATGGCTGTATAATTTACAAATGGCATCTGTCTAGCCCAGAACACTACATTTTTTAAATTCACTGTGATGCATTTTTGTGCTACTTTGTTAGAGTATGAATTTTCAGTCTGAAAAACAATGCTGTTATCCCAATTTCTGTTGCCAGAGGTTGGTCATACAGGACTGTCCTCAGCAGAAGACAACACTGCAGTTCATACCAACAGTTCAGCTTTTATGCAGTAATAATTAAAATAAAAAGTTTGTATTTATTTATTGGCCAATTATCCAATTTCTTAAGATTGGTCTTCACTGAAAGATAAAATGAAGAGAAATGCAAAAGGAAAATTAGGTCATTAATGTACTCTTTGCTTCTAGCTTTCACTTCATTTGATTGTAAATTGTTTGCAGTAAAATTGCAAATTAGTAGCTTGGATAAAGCACTATGAATTCCTTCAACATCAGATTTAAATGAGGAAGAATTGGGCCTCTAACCTTCATGGAGTATAACTGTAGCTGGATGCATTCCTAGGGGCTTATTATCCATTCCTCCACATTATTTGCTTGAACTCTCAATTGCTCGCTGTTCAATGCACATTGGGATGCTGGAAAATGCCTAAGAAGATGTGAGATGGAAACCTAGGCAGTGGGATGTTCTTGCTACTAAACACAGACGTCAGAGGATGCGCCACATCCCACAGCAGGCTTCTAAACAGGAATGGCTCTCAGAAAACCATGTGGCTTTCCAAGAGTAGTGCAAAACTTACATCCTTAGCTGGCAGAGAGACAAGGGTTAGACTGAAAATAGGTTTTCCGTGTTTTGTAAGAAGAGCATGTTGAAATAGCCATCCCTCCTGGAAAGGAAAAAATACTCCATGAACTTCACATTTAGTTGTCTCCAGCCTCTTACCAAGTACAGGAGAAGTGTCCTAAAATGTAGGCAAGGTAAATTTTGGTTTAGCATGGGATATTACTACTGTCACTTCATTTATTTTATGACTAGAGTAATTTCTTCTTGTTTATCACACAGTTACTCATTGCCTGTGAAGCAGTGTCTTTTGTTTCATCTTTATTGTTTTTACCAAAAGCCAAAGTGATAGGAAGAAGAATCTTTATGGGCAATATCCTGAATTTTTAGAGAATAGCTGTGGAAGAGAGATCCTTTTATAGAAGGTCTGTTGGGTATGTGGAGGGAAAGGTTGGTGGCTGGAGGGGCATCTGTGTGTGCTCCCACTGGCCAGGTGTTTGGGAACAGGGTGCTTCTGTGATGCACAAAATTTAAGCTCTGGTTTATGTGTCTAAATAACTGGACTCAGGTACTAATTAGAGATAATTTGTCTGGAAAGTCAAAGATTAAAGACACTCTTGTCTTCCTGTCACAACAATTTTGTCTGCATTGTGCTGCCTGATAAATCAGATTGCATAATGGGGGTGTCCAGTGTGGATTTTTGGATTTTCCAAGAGCAAACCAGAATATGCTGATATTAGACCCAAGGTTTTTTTTCTTCTCTGGTGCACTCGTTACATCTATGGGAGAGCTTCTGCACCCTTTCTGTCGGGTTTAGCTGCCTTTGTCTGCTATGTGGTGGCTCTCCTGTGCAAGGTACTTGTCTGGTTGTCAGTAGGAAAGGCTTCTGCACCCCAGGCATTCGAGATACAATGCTTGTCACGTGTCCTGCATTTTGAACTTTGAACCTCTATCTAATTCGAACTTATTTTTTCTGATCCAGTGATCCCTCAGCCTGGAAAGGATGAGCAGGAACACTCATCTATTGTCAGCCTGGTTCAAGCCATGGGGAAGTACAGTGGTTGCTGTTCTGCTGTGTTTGTAAAACAACAAGCAAGAGCAAAATTCTTGGAAAGAACAAGCAGGGAAAAAAAACCCAAAAACAAAACAAACAAAAAAAAAAACCTGTGTAGAAAATTGTGTTTATCTTTCTCACTGAGTAAATGGAGCCATACAATCTGTGAGTATGGTATACACAGTTTGTGCTGTGCATTGAGTGGGAATACATTGACAGGGAGAGGAGGTTACCTGCCGTTGTTAACAGTATCATTTAGACAAAATGAAACAAGGAGATAAAAGATTCAGAGATTTGGGTTTGAGTTGCTTTGGTTTGGCTTGTTGTTGTTGTTGTGTGGGGGTTTTTTTGGTTGGTTTTGCTGCTTTTTGTTCTGCTCAGATGAGGATGTCTTATTCATAACTTTGTTGCTCTGGACACTGTGTCCTTCTTAATAGTTCTTTTCCTTTTGAGTTATGTTGGTTTAAGACAATGTAGAAGCCAAGTCTCAGATGACTGCTGGCTGTCTGGGGCTTTTTCCAGTGGGATGTATTGTATCACTAGAACAGTAAAAGCTCAGCAGCACCAGGATAGTGTACCTGGTCCACAGTCACATCCTATGTTGGCTCCAGAGCTTTTATTGCTTAGGCTGTCAGTGCATATTAAGAATTAGTGAGTAGTGTGCACTAGATTGTTTTAGACATGGTTTCTATATTATTCCTAACATCCCCTGACAGACCGTGCTATCCCAGCTGTGCTGTGTTGGTAGTACTGGAATGAATATCAGCCACAATTGTGGAGTTTGGAATATAGGTTCAATTGCAGCCTCAAATTCTTATTTATTATACAGAGCTTTATAAAATGGGCATCTGTCAGGATGATCAGTTTCTGTCCAGAGGTGAATCTTCTAAAAGTTTGTTAACAAAGGTAACTTCCAAATATTGCACAGATTTAGAAAACCATGTATTATCTGTGTCTCATAATAAGGAACATTTTCAAAATTACCTTTACATACTAGATTTCCTTAGGAGCAAGAAAACATAATTTTTAAAGAAAATGTTATATTTTCTTGGAAAGCAGAAGAAGGAATGCTTGATGAATATTGAATTAGACAATGCTTGTTGCTCAGCCGCTTGTGAAATTGGTGGTAGACCAGTCTGTGCTTAAGAGGGCATGATCCTATTGCTGTTGGACCATTTCAGTTATTTGTGGACCGTGGATAGACAGAAATTAGATGCAGAAAAATAAATGAATTTTTCTGAGTGCTCTATATTTGCTTCTCATCTGGCTTATGTATCTCCTGTATATCTTGTATGTACAGAGGAGTGTGAAAAAGACTCCAGCTCGCCAACTCAGATCTTGCAATAAGGGAAGAGAGGAAATCTGGCTCTGACAGTTCAAAGCAGAGATATTCACAAATGGAGAAAGATGAGGAAGATAAAAAATCTGGAAAATAGGGACACGAATGGTAAAACATGAAAAGAAAAACATAGGGAACAGGACAAAGGAGGAAAGGAAACATAAGGAAATTGAAGTGCGAGTGTCAAAGAAAAGAGAAAATAAGAGATGTAAATAGAGGAAAACAGAAAAATTATGTCGTTGTCAAGTCTTTTTTTAAATATGTAAAGCTCTAAGTATTCCAAGATGAGAATGTGTATATATAGAAATGAATATGTAGTTTGAGCCTTTTTAAATTTAGGCTGAAGTCTTGAATTTTTCAAATCAAATTGGAGACTTATGGAGACTTAGTGGAGCCATATCTCATTTACAAGATGAACACATTAGTGGTATCTCACACAAAGCATTCCTTCTCCTTATTGCTGCTCTGCCCCAGGTTGTCCCTATTGTGCCATATGGCCAACAGAGATAAACAGTGAGGCCTCAAGAGCTGATTCTGCTCAGAAATGAGTGCCCATAAGCAGGTAAATCCACGCACACCAGTTTCTGGGCTTGAAATCTAAAACCATGTGTGAGACTGAAGGATGGACACAAGGAACATCATGTTACTGTGTTGTTTTGCATGAAATTGAAGTATTTGAATTGTTGCAGTCGTCAGCAGAATGATAAAGACCATACAGTGCATGCCTAAAGTGTGTGCTAAGTGGGCAATAGCAACACCAACAGAAAAATGTTGCTATAAAACTTATTTGGGAAAAATGTGGATGTTAGTTAATTGAAACATTCACTTCTGTCTTCTGAGAACTGACAGGAGGAACACCAAGGCAGACAAAAAGCAGCAAACTGTCTGAAGGAACATTTTTTGAGCCCTATATAGTCTGCAGCTTTTGAGTTCTCCCTTATTCCAAACTATAATGTGAACATTTAAAATCAGCTCTGAAATATATCAGGAAACTTAAAAGAAAATGGCAGGTTGAAAAGAGAGGGGAATGTAGTACTCAGATTTTCTGTGTATCAGGGTAAAGGAAAGAAGTTTGATAATATCTGTAAAGCTGTGGTACTGCTAGAAATTAATTTCAAACTGAGGAGCTCAAAATAAAACTCTGGTTTAGGAAGAGTGATACTGCTCAGTTTACCACACTGATATTTACAGCCATAGTCTGAATCCTTCTGTCCCTTAGAAATCAATCCTCTTGAAGGTGTGATCATCTTCTCACACTGTCAGATTTGAATGTTTAATCTAGAGAATGAACTTGAGTTTAAATGCAACTCCTTTGGCAGTGGAAACTGCCTTTGAAGTTTTTGGATCTTCTACATTCCACGTTTCCTGTTTTAAATTAAAAGAACAAAGCACTCTCAAATAATGCACTGCAAGCAGCCTGCAAAACCTGCATCTCAGACCTGAGGAACCAGACACGAGGAGGTCTGGGGGCATTTCATTCATCTTCCCATCAAACAATCTGCCCCAGGTAAGAGCAGGTCAGGTGAGCCAGAGCTAACAGGCTTGGTCGTATCCTCAATTACAGGGCAGCCCAACTAACGGCTTCATTAAAAACCTTACTTCTGTGCTTTGTTGATGACAGTGAAGAAATACCCCACAGTAGCCATTGTAGGATGTAAAATTATGATCTCTTGGAAAGCCTCCCCACCCCATCCTGCCCCCAAATTGTCATCATCGGCCCTTTTCTGAATTCTATAGGTCACTTCTGATCCAGCTTACATAGACCTTCCAAGTTTTCTCACTGTCCTTATACCATGACCTCTCCCAGCTTCCAGGAGACAACACTTATGATCCTGCTTTAACCATGAAGCTTCTTAAGATGTGCCTATTTTTTAGGCATGACTGGAAAACCAAGGAGTTGAGATCAACTTGAAGTTTACCTAATTGAACCAGGTCTAGAACAGTTTTTTCAGTCTAGACTCAGGCTGGGGATCATTTTAGTGACACTGGTGATGAATCTCTCACTCTGGGATGAACGATGTCTTCTCCCCGAGGTTGTGCTGTTCCTGTGCATTAAGTGGCAAAATGTACAAGGTAGATTCCAGCAGCACAGAGGACAAAAAGCTCAGCTTATCTTTCACCAAAAGTATTGCTACTACAAAAGTTTGGACAAGATCAGCTTGTCAGTATGGATCAGGGAGCTGAGGCTGTATCTAAGCAAGGCAGAGGTGAGGACAAAGGAGAGCTGAAGGATGCCTTTGGCCAAGTCTCACTCTGTAATTTAGAACCACTGCTGAATTGGCAGCCACTCTGATTAATGATTTCTGCTGTCTCTAGTTCTTGGGGAGATTCTATCCTGGCTCAGTTATGATTTTATAGGACTCTGCTGTCCCAGCTGGGCTAGAGCAATGCAGTGTACATGGGCACAAAGCCATTGGTTCTTAGGCAACTGCAGTCTCACAGAGTGCTGCAGCATTTCCCCTCGGCAGCTCGTGCTCCTGGTAGCACAATGCACCATTTCTTTGCCCTGAAGTGCCACTGCAGCTGCTGGGCCAGTGGGCAACTTGAACAGGGAGCAAGAGCCTGGCTGCTGACTTTCTGGTGACAACTGTTTTGTCAGACTATCTCAGAAAAAAACCTGGAACATCTTCTACATAAAAACATCTGTTGTATTTATAAACCTGCATTAATGCTTGAAGAGAGGTGTTTGAAAAATTGTATATACCATTTTTAGATGAAGTTTGAAAATCCTAGTGTATATCAAATAGATAATATAATTAATGTATAACCATAAACATCATGTATCATCATAAAATGCTAAATGTCATTCCACAGCATGTGTATATTTGCACAGTGACAGGAATCAAGGTTATAGATAGAATGGCAGGAGATGGAAAGAAAATAATATTCCCACTTTCATTGAAGATTCAGTGGTCAGTATGGCTTGAATATTACCCTTTAAGTAATAAACAGTTTGTCAGAGTGACCGAAGTCATTACTGGCAAGTTTTTCTTTATTATTATTACCATTATTATTATTTAGCTCTTCTGTGTAATTGCACAACTTTACTGCTTCTTTTTCTGAATGATCAGGTGTTGATTTATTGGTAGAAGATTTTGACCAGACTGATTGTAAGAGATTTGCATTTCTTTTTACTGGATTCCATAATCTGATCAGAAGAATCTCTCCATAGGAATGCTGACAGTTGAAGGCATCTGAGATTTTTGCTTTGGTAAAATCTTATAAGTGATATCAGGTGGATGCTGCTGGGATGGGAGCTGGTTCTGATTATGAGTGAGGAGCCAGGGGGGTACTGTGGGCGAGGATCTGTTCATGGTTATGTCCACACCAGCAATTAGTGCTGTGCATTAGGAGCAGAACTGTAATGCCAATTACAAAATGCTGGTCCTGAAGACCTAATGTCCACATGAATGTACTTTTGAGGTGTTGGACTAGTTCTGGTTTGGTCTCACATGCTCCTCCAGTGGCTTGAGTGCCTGGAGTGTGCTCCTGGAGAGCTGGTCCAGATTTAGTTACACCCTGAAGGAATCCTGTTAGTGGTCTTCAAGGCAGCACTGTGTTCTATTGGGAAAGCTGCTGATCTGAACTACAAATTGTTGTAGACACAGCTGTTAAATGTCTGGTCCTATCTCTTGAATAAGTAAATTGAGACCACAGGAATAGGCTCTTGAAGGAAGTGGCAATACTAGTTTTGACTTACTGTTTGATAAAATCAAGGTCTATTAAAATTATTACCTAAAAAAATCTTAATGTTGTTGACATGGTTTCACACACAGGAGAAAATAAGAAAGCTCTTTCTATGGCTAAAACTAAAAGAGAAAGGGGAATCAGCATGAAAAGAAGAGAGCAGAAATGCCAGAAACACCACTGCAGTTACCTCTCTAGGATAGCTGCAGTATTTTGACACAGCCTATGATGACTAACCCACTGGATTCAAGAATTGCCGGTGTATTGAGAGCATAAAGATGTTATAGTCTTATAAATGTATTCTTAAATGTTTTTATTAAAAAAAAAAACAAACCCAAACACTCCACCCACCTTAAAATCAAAATCTAATTGCATGGAATGAAGATGTCTCCTAAGCAGTCTCACTTGGATCACGTGCTGCCAAAGAAGAAGAGTTCATATTATGAGCTATATTATGATAAGTGCATCAACAAAAGGGGGGGTGTAAAGAGAAACTGCTCTGTTTTTTACATGTAATGTGTT
This sequence comes from Irena cyanogastra, assembly GCA_013397155.1. Lineage (NCBI taxonomy): Eukaryota > Metazoa > Chordata > Aves > Passeriformes > Irenidae > Irena > Irena cyanogastra. Next base: position 369,512 of record VWZV01003535.1, read on the forward strand.
TACTACAGGCCCATCTTTGAAGTCCTGTCACTTAAACCACAAAATTTCTGCTTGTTGAGCTGTGTTGTTCAGATAGCTCATGAGCAACTCCTACAAACCTAAACAGACTTCACAAAATCTGAAGTCTTTAAAGTGCTAACACAATCAACTTTGTAAAGTTGTTTTATTGAATGGGAAAAGCTTTTCTAAAAAGATTTTAAGTACTGTGTTGTTTTTTGTATTTAATGTGACAATCATATCTTGACTTTGCAGCCAATAGTTTATTTGAACCTAAATCTGTGATGAAGGAATCTGAAAATATGGTTTGCTTAACAAGTTCAAGTTATTCTGTATAAATTTGAACATTTGGATACTGCTGGAACTACACTGTCAACAGGAAAACTTCTCAATTCTGCTGAAGCACATTTTCCTCCTGGTCATATTGGCTGCCTGAAATGTACTTGAACTGACTTGTACACCTTGATTTGTTAGTTTCCCTCTTCTGTCAGTTCACTCTTCCGCCCAGATTTGTATTCCTGCCCTCCGGCACAACGTTTGTCAGAAACCTCTCATCCTCCTGCACCTCAGGCCAGTGCCTTCGCTCTTTGAGAACACGTTGTTGCAATTTCTACAAATCGTGGAAGAAAATTACATAATCTTAAAAGCTATTGCTCTGCTCATTGCATTAAATATTCATGTTTCTACCCTTCTATTTCCATCCCCTCTCACAAGTACTTCAGCCCACACTGGCGCACCTTCTGCCGTCGGGGGGCTCAGCGTCCTGGCCTGCACTCTCAGCAGAACCATGCAGGGTCCTGGCAGTCTTTCACTGCCATTTTAGGAAAGGATTAACTCTTTGTTTTTGCATAAATAATAGACAAACACAGCTTTTATATTGTCAGTGCTTGCTGCAAGCTTTTTTTCCTTAAGCACCAACTCAAGGAACAGATTTTTACAATTTGGAGCTGCTCAGTCAGTTCGGATGGCTTTTTAATCTCTAGAGGCCAGATGGAAGCATGATCCTTCACCATTGCATGTTTTGCATAATGTAGGGGTTGGAATTAAAATTTGTTTGCACATAGTCATAGATGTGTAAGTATATAAATATTTTTCCTTTCCATCCATGCATTTTCTCTTCTACTGTCTTGTTTTGGGTTGTTTTTTTTAATGACAGCTTTCTACAGGGGAAAACTGTCACAAACAAGCAAATGCTATGCCCTGAAAGAAAAGCTTACACAGAAGAAAACAATGATTTTGGTCAAGGAGATTTGAGACAGAACCTGACACTCAAGTGCTAAGTTTCTGAGACAGATGATGACTTACCTTGGTTTCAGGGCTCTGATAAAACTGCTGTTAGACTGATGTGGAATGATATTATTTTATTATTTGTTCTGGAGCTTTATTTCAGGCTCTCCTACAATCCTAACTTTGATTTTGGTTGTATTTATGGATTTATTCTTTGCTGTCAACTGCAATCAACTGATTGAAATCCATAAATAATAAACATCAGGTTTCAATTTAGGATGCAGTAACGAGATGCTATCGGAAGAAGTTTTATGTACTTTAGCAGCTTTTTATAGCTGCCCTCCCCTAGAGCAAGGTCCTGACATGTTCCTCGTGAGAAGGAGTCAGTGTCCTTCCCACACGTTTGTCCAGACCCATGTGACAAATCCTACATGGCAACTGAAGGAAAGGACACTCACACACCTGTTTGTGGAAGGGTTATATAAAAAGTCCCAAGACATTTTAGCATCTACCAGTAAGATGAGCAACTCGACCTGCTTTACCCCTCACAGGATATATAATATTAAATTAACAACTAGAAAATAAAAAAATAATAAAAAAGACATACTAACATGAAAAAACACATTTTATTGCACTTAAGTTATAAGAAAATAAAATTTCTAAGTGAATCAAACCATAGACACAATCCCTTTAAAGGTTGTTTTCCTCCATCATGTCAGGTTGTTACATAACTAAAATTAACCAACTGGAATCTGATTGTTTTAAATCAGACTATAAATAAAACAAAAACAAAAAAAAAAAGGAGGAAAAAAGATCGCCTAGGATACAGTGTTAAACCACTTTCACAGTTCAGCTTGAGTTGTGGCTCTTGGAGAATGAGGCAAACCATTTGACTCTTTCTTTTCTTATTTTGTTTGCATGTGACATCTTACAAAAACGTAAGTTTTTGCTCTGTCAGTTCCTCCCAGCAATAACTGTAACAGTTGTTTTTTTTCTCAAATACTGTAAAACACTAAGACTGACCAGCAACTTTAATTTTTGTATTTTATAATATTTTTTAAAAATTTTGTCAGGTTTTTTTTTAATGTATGTTCATTCCATTCACCACAGCCCTCACAAAGAAAAATTTCCCCACAGAACAGGCTGCAATAGCTTTGTTCCAAGGAATGTGTTTTAATTTTTGCCCAGAAAAAAGAAAATAAGCTTTGCACACACACTCAATTCTTTATTTGCAGGCAAACTTCACTCTTAATTGTCTGAAACTCTTCCACTCTCAGCCTCTTAGAGGCACAGTTGGCTCAAGTTTCAGTGGCAAAAAGTCTTTTTCTGTAACCAAACTAGAGCAAATTTGGAATTCAGTCTGGGACTAAAACGTCACAGCAGAAAAAAAAATAAAAAAAAATAATTTGCTTTTCTTTCTTTCATTTAGCAGCATAAATAAGTTTGGCCACTGGGAATACAGTACAGGGGTGGGACAACAATCCCGTAATTGAAGACCTACTTCTAGCACCAGCATTGCGAATTAAATCCATCAGAGGACTCTCAAAATCCAGGACAACTTGCCACCTCAGAGCAACTTATGCGTTGAAGAGTGTAGATGGAAGCAACAGTAAATAGATTAAACAGAGGCTAATACTGTGATTGACATTGGCAATGGTTGGCATAAAAAAAAAAAGGAGGAATAAAGAAAAAAAAGAAAAAGCTCTGATAAAACTGTACAAAACAATTCACAGTAATATTTTAGCTTTTCCACACCAGGAATGGACTCTTTGTTTTTGTTTGTTTTTCTCATTGCAGATGCTCTCTGGTTTTTGAAAGTCAACCAGTGACTGCTCGTGGAGGTTGGAAGGGACCTTGGAGGGAGTCCGGTCCAACCCCCTGCTCGGAGCGGGGCTAAGGGACAGCGCGTTGCTCGGAGGGGCTGCTGGGACCCAGGGTGACCCAGGGGGGGCACGAGCAGGCTCGCCTGTGCAGCTTATTTCAAGATCTTTGTGGTAAAATAACTTGTTAACAAGAACTGTAACATTTTCTTTTCGCTCCAAATTGCTCAAGGAGCGTTTGGAGGAAAGTAAAGAAATTAATTGCACCTGGTTTAATTTCTAGAGTTGGATTTTTGCAAAGCTGCCCCGGTCAAAAGTGTAGCCTTTTTATGTGACGAGACAGCAAAAGCCTCTCTTGTCAGTTATAGTTTGTCATCTTTGTCTTCTCCTTCGTAGTCTGTAGGTCTTTAGGATCTGTTGCCCCAAGGCAACATCCTGCACCACCAAGGACAAGGGATTTTTTTCCTTTCTCTTTTTTTTCTTTTTTCTTTTTTTTTCAGGGGGGAGGGAAAGGAGAACATCGTCTACACGTTTGGACAAATTCATCTTTCTGCCCTTCACTTCATATCGACGTCAAAGTCCAACACCAGCAGCTTTGTTTCCTCAGTCCCGTTGCGGCTCCCGACTGCACACACCAGCTTTGTGTTAGAAGCTCTGATTCGCCACACGACGCCTCCGCTTCCCCCGCTCTCCAATGTGACTAGATTTCGGATAAATTCACCCGTTTTCAAGTCCCAAAGTTTTACAGTCCCATCATCTGAGCTGGTAATTACAAAGTTCTTGTTGAACTGTAAACAGGTCACAGCACTCTGATGCTTGTTGGGACCTGTGAGAGTAAACGAAAACATTTCTATTTGTAATTAATTAGAAAGCAATGTCAGACAGTGCTGCATCTAGAACAAACACCTCGCTATTTGCATACAGCTCTTTCCAGCTATTGGAGAACTATCTGTTAAAACTCCCAGGTTTGTACATTAAAAGGTGCAGAAGTCTTGCCATGCTTTCAAAAAGTGAAGTCAGGTATAAAAAAATTCCCCACTATTTTCTTCTTTGTTTCAGTGATCTCGTTGTGCTGTATATTGGCAGTTGGGCAAACTGGACATCCATGAAAATGAACTTAACCCTCCTCAATGAGGTGACTGCTGTAAAAGTTCGTCTTCAAGTCCCTCTGAAATGTTATTATGAGATTACTCCGTCAGTAAACACTGACAGTTATATGCTGACATATAAATATGTATGTTAAAGCAGCAGACTTTGCTTTACAGGGAAATTTAATTTTCTGCTCCAGCCAGCACTGCTGCATATGATATATTAAAATGATATAAGACCTTTTTTGTGGGGAGAAACACAACCATGTGTTTGTGTGCATGATGCCTGAGTGGCAACAGTCAACAAGGAGAAAAAAAACCCTTTCTTTTTACTGAAATGAAGAAAACATCTTCCACTTGCATCTCTTGATTTATTGCAACAGACAGTGTACTTTGCCTCCTGATCCAATTAAACTGTAGGCTTTGAAACATTCAAGTGACCCCTAAATAAATACATTGACTGTCTATTTTGAGATGTAATTTCCTACATATTTCTGTGGCTTATTAGGCTAATATACCCATAGCAAATTGCTATCAGTCCAGACCATCTGCCTTTCATAATAGGCAAGTGATTTGAATAGATTAGATTAAATACATTTTGTTCTTCTAGTTCAGAAAAAGATCATACAGCTGTCATCAGAAAAATATTTAAGTTTTAAGTGGTCAGTGCTTGTTTCTTTGTACGTAATTATTTTAAAGTTTTTTATGTAAAATCTGCAGCACAGATCACTGTAGGCTGCTTGATTTACATGAAGGTAGTTTAAACTTACCTTGCAATGTCTGTAAACATTGTCCTGTTTTAATGTCCCAGATTTTGACTGTAGAATCAGCATTCCCAGACACAAGTATATTGTCCTTGAGTTCCATTCCACTTGTGAGTGACTGGTGGCCTGTTAGAGTGTGAATGCAGTTGCCTGTCTCCACATCCCAAACTCGGATGGAAGTGTCAAGAGATCCACTCACCACATGGATACCATCAAACTACAAGAAAGGTAAATCTATTACAAACAATTATATTAGGACCTTACAAAGAAGGCTATTAAGCATTTAATTCACTAAATGCAAGGTTAGATACTATACATATTCAGATACTGCAGTACAAAGTAAGAACTCAGTAGAGATAGCCATGTTTGATACCACAGCAGGTGCTTCATGGTCAGTGCAATTTTCTGTTCAAGACATGTAGGCTCTTGAGGGACATGGTTTGAAAAGAGACTCTGAGCCACTGGTCTTTGAAATGCAATACAGCTCCTTTAAACACAGCAGATCCTGACTACCCTGCAGTGTGCAACAGTAAGAGAAAGTACTTTTCCTAAAGGACATGTTAAAAAACCAACCTTGCTTTTTACAAGTCCGAGGGACTTGAAGCAGGAGAACGACAACAACATTATTCCAGAATCATCTACATGAAAGTCACAACATAAGGAAATGGAAGGAAATGTGATTGAAAAACGTGGAATTTAGCTTTGTGTACAATAAGGAAGTGTAACTTTCCAGTCATTGTAGGGAAAGCATAGAGGCTAAGATATGAGATTCTTTTGACCAAGAGGACTGACCATGTGGAGAACAGAAAGGTGGAAAATAACTTGAGCAATAGTGACAATGACATATTAGTCCAGAATTCTCAAAAAAGGGAAAAGCAGTAGAATAAAACCAAGTGGCCTTCAAGGAAGAATACTTTAAAATCCAGAGACTTCCTTCCCATGAGGATTTTATGTATCCTCTGAGGGGAAGAAGAGTTCAGGACAGTTGGCACTTTCTTAAAGACACAAACTATCCTGTGTGAAAGATAGGAAGTATTGTAAATTACTGAGCCCTACTTGGCTAAACCACAAGGAATTGTAGAAAAAGTAGAAACTAGATCAATAGATGTGTATAAAAGAGCACACTGGGACAAAACCAGAAAGGCAGGGCACAACACAAGATAAACCTAGCAAGAGCCATTTCACTATTGTGTAAAAAAGTCCCAACTAAAAACATAACAAAACAACAGCAACCAAAAATAAAAAAAAAAAAAACCACCACAAAAAACCCACACCAAGAGGAAGGCCAAAACCCCATCATTTATCCTCACTGGGAAGGAAACACTGATTGAGGCCAGCTATTTAACTTCTTTTTGTCTCAGTCCTCAGCCATGTGAGCGTAGGCTCACAGCACTAATGCCAATGACAAATGAGTACAAGCTTTTGCTAGAATGGGGGAACAAAATCACATAAGGCAAGTTGTTTCCAGACAGTCTCAGAGACATCTGCTGCTATCTTTAAGAACCCATAGATAGACAAGTTTCAGATGGGAAATACAATTCCTTCCTTTATTGAAGGAGATGATGGGATAGGGGAATTATGGATCAATCAGCTTAACTTCAATTTCCACAAGGAACTTTAAAGCTTTTAGTAATGTGGTAAGTAGCAGCAAACACAGATTTGTGGGAAAATTATCTTAACCAATATGAATATTTTTTTCTGTGATGGAGTAAAAAGCCATGTGAAACAGCGAATGTCTTGTTCGTATTTTTACAAAGAGAGAGACAAATTTGAGGCAGGGATACTATTACTTTGTTCAGAGTACTATTAGAAATACCAGAAAGAGTTTCAGAGAGGTCTGGCATTTACTGTTTTCATTAGGATTTTAGTGACATTTGAAACAGTAGAACCGACCAAAGGCAAGGAGTGTAGAAGTCAAGTGAAAAGTGTGAAGATCTGAACTTGGCAGGGAATGAATGAAAGTACAGCTGCAGCCTAGGAGAAGGAAGGCTGGACAGGAATCTTGGTTATATTTAAGGCAATCTGACACTACTTGTCCATGTGAACTGACTGGTACCTGATAAGGCAAGGAACAAACCCAGTTAAGGGAACTTGACTATCTGGGGCTGCTGCTTCTTATAAGACCTGCAGAAAATGAGTATCTTAGATCTCTGCAGTCAGACAGGGCTGGGCATGGCACCTAGAGTCAAAAGAATGGCGAGTGACTGGCACACAGACTGCTTATCTGCTGTATGCACTGCATTCCTGGTGAAAATATACTTAAAAAGACCCTCTGGTATCTGAATGGAAGGCATAAAAAATAACTTTTCACTTCTAGCAAGCATTGATAAGACTTTCATTGGACCCTGTTTTGGGTCCCCTGCTTTCAAAAGAGGATGGGAAATAATCTGACTTCAGATAAAAAGACAAGGAGTGCCAAGTAGCCCAAGAGACTTGGGAGCACTAGAGAGTATTTTTTCTATCCTAAAAATAACTAAACCTGATTGATGTAACAAATTTTGAATTCTTTTCCCCCCTTTCCTGCAAACTAGTTGTATTCCCTGTTCATAACGCATTCGGAAAGAAAGGTTTAGGGCTGGACATCCAGAGAAATTGATGGTGCTGCAGTGAAACAAACAATGGTTTGGATCAGTGAGTTATCCATGAACCTTGAGAACCTGTGGGTTACTGCAAAGGCAGGCAAGAAAGAATAAGAAAACTCAGCACGGTGAGTGGTCTTCAATTGCTGCATAAGGATCTCTGGAAAATATTAGGTCTACACATGGGGAAATATTAAGATATAATAAAAACCTGCCATGGAGGACTGGCTTATTCCATCTGATTGTTCTATTTGTGGGAGTTCTGCTGTTTGGGGCTACATCAGGCTGAAGGACAGGAGCATCAGGCAATTTTGAAGAATCTTTCTGTTCCAAACTGTAAGCACCTGTAGCCTCCAGCTTGCCCTCCCCGACTCCCTTCCCCTTTGTTTCAGAACATATTGATGTGTAACACAACCCAGTCACTTGATCCATTATTACTACAGTATCAGAGCAAGACATAAATATTTGTAAGCCAAAACAAGAGGCAGTGGTGAAGATAAGATAGAATAACATCTGTCCCCAAACTGCCCCACAAGAAATAAATCTTCAGAATATTTTTGAGAGGTAGATAGGTAGGTAGTAGAGCACTTTTAACTTGCTTGCTGCTTGTCTAGAGAACACTCCTCAGCATATGAATATAAGAGAAGGGCTGGAGTTTTTGATAGATTTTGCTACATATTTTTTGGGAAAGGAAACCAATTAGGAACTTTGTTCATATTTAATATATTATGGGGTGATATGAAATACTTTATGAAAAATGTCTCTAGCACCGAGCTTCACTTTCTGAGTCACAAACCAGAGCAGTTACATGCTGAATGCCATTTCCCAATTTTGAACTGTCTTTGTTGATTTCTTTTTCAAGTCCTGCCAGATTGTGGTGTGAACAGGCACAAGCATGAAATTAATTTCTTTTGCCTTTCAATGCCTGGAAGTGATGCTTTGACTCTATGAATGAACAAGATGTTGTTTTGGGTTAGTAAAGGTAAGAAGACCCAAGACAGGAGGTCTGTGTCTATCTTTGCCAGCTTTGTGGGTAACTGGTGGGCAATAGAGAGATGCCACAAAGTAGCACCATAATAACCTGCACCTACATTAACATGTTGTTGAAAAAGCATCACACTTGTATATCTGGCCTGCACTCAGAGAAGAGGAAGTAGAAAGCTAGAGATTTACATAGGATCATTAAAATTTTAGGTTCAGCCTTACTGTGAATTATAGTTTAGAATTGAAAGATGGGACTAGAAAATGAGGGTAAACAGATCTCCATAAATCAGAACATTAATCCAATAGGGGTTTTGGCACACTGTCAATTGCTATATCCTCTGATTTATTTAAAACAATAAGTTTGGAAATTCTTGAGGAAAGCAAAAACATAACTCCAAAATACATGCAAGATTTGAAAAAAAAATCAACCAAACAACCCATCAATCCACAAAACAACATAACTTGTTGGTATAGAGATTGGGGCTTTATTGTACTGGATCCTTTAGAAAATGCTACTCTAAAAAAAAATTTCGGTTTCTAAATTAAGACAACATATAACTAGTGTAACAAAATGAAAGAGGGGTTTATTACAAATGCCTCTGTATTCTAGTGGTCTGTATAATTCTGTACTAGGCACCCACAACTTAATAAACGAGATGAAATAAACTGACTTTAAATGTTACTTAAGGAAACTAAAGCAGCAGATAAAAATCACATACCTGTAACGAGTAGACTCTGTTAGTATGCCCTTGCAGTGTGTGCAGACAGGTCTCTGTCTCTGGATCCCACACTTTGACCATAAAATCATATGCACCACTTACAACCCTTCTGCCATCATATTGAACGCACCGAACTGCAGCGACGTGGCCCATCAGGACATGTAAACACTGGCCCGTCTCTATGTCCCACACCCGCAGCGTAGCGTCTCGAGAGCCACTCACCACCCTGCAGCAACGAGAAAACCCCTCCTGCACTCAGCACTGGACATCAAAGTGCTACTGCAATCAAACCGGGCTACAAACGGGCTTTGAGTTTTAATTTGGGACATTAGATAGAGCTGGTGCACCAGCCACAAAAGTTCTGGCTTGGTGTGACGTTTTAACGGGGTCCCTAATGACTGGAATGTTCTTCTTCCTTGCTCTACTCACCTCCTCAGGGTCTGTCTATTTGATATAATTAGCAATCAGTATTTAAAAAGGCACTTCATTCCTGAACAGCAAAACAATGCCATGAGAAATTCTGTGGACTGTTGTATCTACCTATGAAAGCTTATGAACATGGTGAGCTCCAGCCAGTGCTATAGGCATTCTGTTTTAATAACTGAGTTGACTAATTTTAACAAATAAACAAAGATCTTTAGACATTTCACTTTTAGTAAAGTAGGAGTTATTCTGCTTGATTTTTTTTTTCAGTTTGTACTTCTATCAGGCTTTTTAGGCAATAACAGAAATGAGATAGAATGAACATTAATGGAATTTATACAGAAAAACCTCATTCTTCAAAAAAGATGAAATGCAACCAACAATCTGTCAACAGCTCCATACCACAGTGTCCTGGGTTGGCATGATTTACTATTGCAAAAATTACGTTATAATCAGATAAAATTTAAATAAAATACTGCTGTGACAATACTTAGAAGGTTATTTGGTAAAATAAGTAAAAGTTTGTAGCATTGACAAAAGAAGAAAGTGTTCCGTGTGGGAGACTGGATCATGGTGTAAGAAAGAATTAGCTTTGCAGTAACACAGACTGTGACTTTTTGAAGTACATGACTCAATTTCCAGTTCTTCATTTAGTATTCTTATGCTTCTGCTCCTATTAATCATCTCCTCTCTTGTGCAGATTTTTGTTTTGCCTGGTTTGTGTTTCACTCCCAGGTTTCAGGAGCACCTTCTGTGAGCCCAAGTGTGTGAATGCCAGGCCAGGCTCTGTAGCTCTGTGCTGTAGCCCTGCACCAAGCCTCACCTTTTCTCATGGAGATGCATGCAGCGCACGGTGGAGGTGTGTCCGTACAAGGTGTGGATGCATTCCCCCGTCTCAGCGTTCCAGACTTTCAACGTTCTGTCTGTAGAGCCACTGATGATGATATTGTCCCTCATCTGTGATGACCACACTCCGCCTGTGTGCCCAACCAGTGTTCTCAAACACTGAAAAGAAACATTTTCCTTAGTTACCCTTTTGACACAGGGGAATGGATACCTTAAGAAAAAGCAATCTTGGAGGAAAAGTTGGCTCTCATAGCAAGAGCCAGATCCCTGGAGACTTCTTTCTGATTGAACAAAAAAATTCCCCTTTTTAAAAAATACTCATCAAATTTCTCTCTCACTTGTTGGTACTTCAACTATAAGGAATTTTTCTTGTAATCTTTCCCTTGACAAACTAAGCTGTCTTTCCAAATTTCTCAATACAAGGACATGTTTTGCAGCCTTGAGTCATATTCCTGGCATTTTTCTGAGTCACTGCAGGATTTCCAATAGCTTTTTGAAGTGTTAGAAGTGGAGAGAGCACACACTTGGTAGTTTTACCGCCAATCTATAAACCATATATTTTTGTTGTATTTTTCTGTTTGTTTATCCAAGAAACACTGCACTCTGTAAACCACAGCTACAGCATCGCTCCTGCAAAACCATGTTTCAGACCTTTTTCAGACTTTACTGTTGCCCAGGAGAGAATCCCACACTACATAAGCACAGCCTCCCTTCTCTGATCCCAAATGTATGACATGATTTCTCACCACGTACAGACAGTGTTTGCTCACACCTTCTTCTATAAAACCCCTGTCGGCCCGGAACAATGGCTTGTCTCTGTCTCCCAGCCTGTTTTCCCTACAAGTAATGACTATATATGCTTTCCCACCAGGCAGCAATAAATGCTAATTAGCACAGACAAGGAAAGATTCTTGCAAGACTCCTCTAGAAAGATACTCCATGAAGATTCTGCATTTACTTTAACAACATGATCTCTATAATTACCCATTTTCTAACCTATTTAAATATGTGCCATGTTGATTTTTGCATTATTCTATTTTCTTCAGGTCTGTCATGGGGATAGAGTCTTTCGGTGCACACAGCCATCTACTTCTGCACTATTATTTTTATCAGTCAAACCTGAAACTGCACGAGAAAAGAGGTCAAGCCAGTTTGAGGATCTCTTTTTCTGTAATCTAATGCTAAGTGGCATTAATTGCCGTGGCCTTCCTTTAACTGTTAGTTGACTCCTCTTGATGCAGTCCAATATTTTTTATCTGAGATAGTGTATCCTAAATACCCAGTCTTTCTGTTTACTCCGTTTAAACATTGATGTATTTTGGCTTTCTAACTGTCCTGTCCTGGGTCTTCTCCTTGTGATAATACCTTTTGAAAATGCACTAATTTTAAGCCAAAAGTTACTTTAGGAAAAAAAAAAATCAAATACACATTATCTGGATCAACCATAATAAGAAAAACCATAACTTCAGTAGTTAGCATGAGTTTCTGCTGAAATGTTCTACTATCACTGCATGCTGTATTTCCGTCACATGAATTTTCTTCCAAAGTATTTTTTCTGCATCAGTGACAGTATAGTAATTCCTGTTGTTAATATCCTGTTCTTTCTAGCATCCTTGAAAATGGTTTGCTTTTTTGTACTGTTCTTTAACAATTTTTTTAACCGGTTTTCTGCAATTACTGGCTCCTGGATTAATTCACTGCTATCAAATCCATCTTTTTCAGTTCATAGCTGATGTTCATTTCTACAGTTCTCTTTTTTTCTTACTTCATCCAATGTGCTCATATTTTAAGAAATCATCCTGTTAAAGCAGTAAGAACACAGAATCCTTATTTTGGGCTTTACATCTGTCAAGGGAATTATTTAGTCATGTTCATTTGCACAAACCAACCTTTAGGGTTTCTTTATTTTATTAATTCTTCAGCATCAGTAAGCATGAGGGTTGAGACAGCATGCTTCCATCTTTCAGACACAATTTCTGGCTCTCTTAAAGATTTGGGGTAAATGGCCACACTAGGTTTTGCAATTACTTTCAAAAAATTACTGAACAGTAATTGTTAAGTCATGCCACTGTGCTTAATTTGACATATTTAAGAGAACGTTTTGCTTTTGGGAGTGTGGCATGTACAAAGAAAGTATTTTTCATCTGTGTTTAGGTTGCCCTTTTCAATTAAAATAGATGTAAATTTCATTATGGGATCCTTCATTAGACAGTTCGTTGTAGGGAAGCCAACAGCAGCAGGGTGAGGCTGCCTATGGCTCTTAATTTTATTCTTACCCACAGCAGGATTAACAATCCCTTCAAGGATCTTCTGGGCATGCAATGACAAATGCTGAATACATTCAGCTTCCACATTATGAAGTGGATACCTTTTACATCTTAAACATGTTATCCTCAGCAGCTGTCCTGTTGTTATCCATACCATTAAAACCAAGCTAAGTGCACACAATACCAGTCTAAAAGGAAAAAAGTACGGTTTCCCCAAGGCCTTTTCTACATCCTTGGTCAGTCAGTCACCTCAAAAAAAAACCTGTGGGCTGAGTAGCTGTGATGTTCTAACATGACTGAAATGCTCAGTACTGTCTTTTTGATTGCACATATTGTTTTGCTCCTCTAAGCCAGAATTAAATTATTGAGGCTTATTAAATTCCTGCCTGAGCTGGATCTAATTTAATAGGAAATATTTAAACCTAAAGCAAGTTAATTTTTTTTTGGTGGCTCAGCAATATAGTAGCTTGGAAAGAAAAACAAAGTCTGTATTTGAAATCTGAGCCAGTAAAATGAACACTTCATTGCAAAAACTTGAAAACAATAGAAAGAATGCTAGAAGACAAGTGAGAAAAAGAGATCCAGAGGGGTAAATGCAGCCTAAGTTAAGCTTTAAGGAAGATAAAGTAATGTTTCTGTCCAAATTCTTTAAAATCCATGTCACAAACGACTCCACAAGAATAGCAGAATTGCCAGGAGAACAAAGATATATGCCAGTGGTAACATGAGCAGCATTGCAATTTCACATCAAGGTGACTTTTTTGAACTGGAGGAGTTTCTGCGTGGGAAAAGGCAACCCACACATTTATCCGGTACATCTTCAAATTCCTGCCCCAGAGGCACCAAAGGCACCCTGCAGCGTGGCCTGATGGCACAGCAGCATCTTTGCTGTGCCCCTGCTCTACCTGTGGCTCATTTCCCAAGGAATCCAGCAGAGCAGCCACCTCACCTTGCCTGTCACTGCTGACCACACTTTGAGCGTGTTGTCGTCAGAGCCGCTCACGATGCGGTTCCCGCAGAACTGCAGGCACGTGATCACGTGGTCATCGTGGCCCTTGAGCACCTGGCAACCAAGAACACAAAAGCAACAGTCACAATTTAATGCAGGAGATTAGAGAAGCAGGAGAAACAAAGTGCTCTCCTGATTCATAAATTACAAAATGCTAGAGTTGCTTCAGTAATAATAAGGCCCCTTAATCCCGTGTGTCAAGTCTAATTTACCGCCAGCTGGGACCAAAGAAGGTGTTTCCCTCCTTCCATGGAGGGATGCTGCATTGCTTAGCAGGCACACTACAGCTACTGCAAGCCTCCTGAAAGTACCAGGAAAAAGCACGAACAAAAGTGGGCTGAATTAGTATCTGGACACTGCTCTACTCCTCTGCAGTTATTCCATTTATTTTTCAGTTGAGTTACCATTACATTTTGTTTCAATCTTGAATAAAAAGGATGGGCTGATTATTTGCTGAGTATATTTGTATTTCAGTGGTCAAGGCTGACTACATCAATTTTTTTCCCTTACCAGCCAAGCATTGCATTGTGTTAAATGCCAGGCAGCACCAAAGTCAAAAACTAGGAAAACATCAACTCAATTAAATGCAAACAAAAGCAACAATTCCATGTGCTGGGAATATGGACTGGAATGTTGCTTTATAGAGGTGGGATTTTCAATGCTTGATTTTGGAAAAACTGTAATTCTATATATCTTATTGCAGCACAGCAAAAAAAAACCCCAAACCTTAGTAGAATACATAAGATGAAGAATTTTTTATTTAGGATATCCAAACATTTTTCAGGATGTTCATTGAAATGAAATGGCATTTGGATAATGCCAGAGGCTGTAATTTTAATAATAATTCCAAGATAACTTGATGTGGCATATCAACGCAAGAAATACAGAACCGTTGCCAGAGATGTACATAAGTCACGGCCAAATAAACAGCAGGATCTAGCCATAGATTTTCCAAGGGAATTCTTTTGTTCTTTTATTTTGTTACTTTCCATTAAGAAAACAGGTAAATTGCCTTAAAATGCCACTAACATGGGTTTTCTTCACATTTCTGACTGCTTGTTCATTATCAGGTTTGATTAGAGAGTTGCTATTTTATTTACAAAAGGTTTGAAATATTCCTTCATGTCTTCATTTTGCAAGGATGTAATGATAAATATCAATGTCACTAAAATAATTTTAACATTTAGAAAACCCCACAAAAAATCTTAACACAGAATGAAGGTATTGTCTTGGTGCTGCTCAGTTTAGAAGAATATATTTAAAAATAAAGCATGAATTGATCACAGAACACTTGTGGAGTATTTTTAGTTTGCAACATGACCCAGCTCTACCATTACATACATATACACCTATATATGTACAATATATGTGTCTGTATGTTTAGCTGTAAGTATTTCAAATCAAGTTTCCATTATTACCTGTCTCAAAGAGACTGGCATATTTATAAGAATTCACAAAATTGCACAGAAATTCTCAGAAGAGCAGTGAAAGGATTCTTCAGTATGAAGCGTAACACATTGCCAAAATGGTGGTCAGAATACAATTTAAAGCCAGAGTAAGCTAAAACATGAATTATTTTTTTCTGCAGCAATTCAGTGCTTTTTGTGCATGGATGGCCTTGTTTGTCCAAAGGAGAGAACCCGAGCCACGAGCTGATCCTGCTTTGTTCACGGCCCCGTGCGCAGAGCTCAGAACCTCACCTTGGGCGATTTCAGCTCTCCTCGCCGCCAGTTGGTATCAATCCTGTGCTGTCTGATGTAGGCGCTTTTCCACGGACTGTGTATAAAGCCTGGTTTTATTACTTTCCTCCTCTTGATATGCAATGGTTCATCAATCCCTAAAATGGAATTTAAAAAAGGGGGGGAAGGGGAAGAGATGAGGCCACCCCACAGAAAGCACTTTCCTTCCCAAACCTTTACTGTGACCCCTTGACATTAAAATGTGGCAGAAATGTAACAACCTCCTGCATGCCAGCATTTGTGTGTCAGTGACACCACCCCGCTCCTCAGAGATTTATACTCTGTCTGTCCTTGTCAGTTCAGCATAATCATTACCATAATCATGACTGAAAATGCTCTAGTTCATCATTCCTTGCTAGCAACCTCCTAGCTTGGGTTTGGATCCCCCTTTCCAAGGCAGTGCAGCAGAATATTGCCTTTTACAAATGGGTACAGTCCAAAAACCTCTTTAACCACTTATATGCTTATTCTGGAACAGATCAAGAAGTCAACCTTTCTGTCTGTGGTTCTCCACTCTGGTCACCCATCTTCATTACCTTTAAGTTCACTGTGACTCCTGGTATTAGTGAGCTTTTAATTACTTTCTTGGTCTGAAAGGCTGAGTCCTTTTGGCATTGTCCTCTCTTGGCTGGAATTTAAGTACAGCTATGCCCTTTCTGACTTGACACTTAAGCAGTAGAGCTTTGTTTTACCCTTGCTACTACAGATACAGCTTTTTTTACAATTCTCTCACCCTGCTCTCTTTTCTATGCAGCTCCTCTCTGCACTGCATTTCATTACTGGCAGGAGTCTTGTGTCTTGTCAGTATGTGGATTTCACTCTTCTGCCTTTAGCCCCGTCTCTGCCTGCAATCTTGAATTAAGGGCTCCTTCATGTTACTGAGCATCTCACTGAGGCTAAGCAGGCTGCAATACTGGCCTGTTTGCCTGTGCTCTCCTGCCTGGATGTATTTATCCTTATTTGTAAGCTCACAAACGTAAGCTCATTCCCCTCTCAACCTTCTCCTTTTTTCTCACTCTGCCTTTTAATGCATTTTCACTGAAATTTTTAAGAGGAGAATCCTTAGAGAAGATTTAGGAGGTCAGACACCTGCTTTCCATCACAGAAGAAAACAAATTAGTTTATGTGCCCTCACAAATAGCCAGCTACAATTAGCATTGTTTTGTTTTTTGAAGCCTTAGCATCAAACTCTCAGAAGTCTTTGTCTCCATACTCCAAGGCAGTCTGGACAAGGTCCTGTGTCCAAGATGAGACTGCTCTGGGATCACATGTATGTACTCTTCTACCCCTCCTTTCTCCCTGGCCCAAACAGACTCCTTGTTCCTATTATTCTCTTTAAAAATAAAGGCTTACATTCTCCATGTGCACAAATACATGGCTACTTTCATGGGAGCCTTTTTTTGCCCATTCATATCAGTGCTGGAACACCATATCTTCTTGAATTGGCATGAGCAGGATAATATCCATGTGGCTAATGGACTGTGTGTCCCTCTCCAAGCAAACCTTTTAGCACTTTCTCTCACTATTGTGTGCCATCTCTGCCTTAATTACCCTACAAGTGATGTGAAATTACAGCAGCCTTTCTACCAACCACTGAAATAGTTTTTCCTCCATGCTACAAACTGCCAGGCTATACTCCTATCATTTTTACACCTCAGCTGTTAGTTCTTTTGGTTGAATTTTGAATAAATATATTCCTCAAAAAGCAAACCCAACTGTATTCTAAAAACATGAAACTAGCATACTTTATAAACAAGATATTGAAGCTTAAACTCTAGCACTCCATGGATTATTTCTATTTCCTTCTTTCAACACAGATACATACCATGTAGCTTAAAGCACAACTAGCACTAAATCTAAAGTCACACAAATTGTCTTCGTAAAACTTTAAGCTTATTATGTAAATGAACTGCACTTTATACAATGGCAACACTTCGACCATTACATCCATCATTTTGCTCAGCCTTACCCTCCTCTTTGCATTTCTCTCTCCAGAGAAGATTATCTTCAGCCAGAATTCTCCAGTAACGACATGTCTGGGCTGCCTGCAGAAGGTCCCTGGGTTCCAGGAATGACAGCACATACAGTGCCAGCTGTGAAAAATAAGAAGAAAGTGTATTTTCTGCACTCTTTTGAAGAGAAAAGTGAAATAACTCCATTTACTATCACACATCAGGGGCTGAAATACAGAAAATTGGAACGATAAATTATTAAACAATCTCTGAAACTTAACAGACTCCAGTTTATTCCTGTGGGCATGTGGAAATATAACAATCATCATAAGTAACTAAATCCTTACAGATCATATCATAAAATGATTTTTGCATTTGCAAAAAAATAGGTGTCAGCTGAAATAATTACTACATTTAAAAAAAAAATGTAAGCCACATTACTTTGAATCATTAAAAGAATTATTACCAAAGTAATTATGTCTATGTTATTTTAGCTAACAATTGCAACAGAAATTATTTTGAGAGTTGAACTAAAAAGTACAGCGCTCACCATGTGAGCAAATAGGGATGTACATTGTGATGAGTATCATCACTCAGAAAGCCCAAATACAGAACAAATAAATGCTACATTCCCCAGAGCTCAAAACCACTCTGCAGCCGTAGGAAAGGCAGTGCAGGTAGTGCTCATTTTCTGATGAGAATTCAAACACACTCCTGGGTGGAGTTACAAGGATTGGGATGCAGTAGGATCCAGACATGTAACTTTAGTACATCTTGTTACCAAAACCACCTGGTAAATCCTAATGAGCACCAGAAAGTAAATAGAAGATGAGCTTTTCCACTCGCCAAAACTAAATTTTATTGGGAAAAATTCAGACCTTCTCTGGCTGAGCTAAGCCATATGGTGACCACAATAAAGCCCCCAAAATCTCCACAACTCCATGAAGCTTTAAACAGAGGCATATAAATCACAATCCAAAACACGAGGACAACTATCATTAAGGGTGTGATGACCAAGTACAGCTTTTCTACTTGACAGCAACAATGCAATTTCCTAGTCATGGAAAATAAGTGTAATATGCAGAAAAGTCACAGGAAATGCATAGAGTCCCCAAAAACTCTGCAGAAAGAACACTATTGATAAACATTAATGCAGAGAACTACTAACATGCTCACAGTGTGGTCTTTGTCAGTAATTAACAGGATGCAGAAGTTGTCAAGGAAATCAGATCACCCACTTTTACTTCTGCTTGCCATATATTTTGTTTAGGACTTTCAATTTAATTTTTAGCTGAAGTAGATTAGATAGATAGATAGACAGATAGATAGATAGATAGATAGATAGATAGATAGATAGAAACAGAATCTGCCCTTCAAAGCAGCAAAGACTGAAATTTACTGAGGAAGCCATAACTGCAGGCTGTTGACCTCAGAAGATTTTTGACTTTATTTTGCGAGAAACATTTCCTTTTAGTAATGTACACAAGCCAGTGACTGAGCAGGAAATAAAAACTCAGCATGTCACAAATGCTTGCGTTTTGGTTGCACACACACCTTGTTTGCAAGTCATCACCTGCAGCTCATGGGGAGCACACAGAGGGACCCACATTAGAGGGACCTGTGCCTTAAATTATGTGTTAGATCCTGTAGGCACCCCAGGCCACAAACCTGAAGAACCTTCTTCTCTCCTTACTCAGGAGAGACATCATTTGGGATCTGGTGTAAGCCTCTATATTACAGGAGCAACAGCTGTACTTGTCCTTTTAGACATTGTGTCTTCATTCCTGGCACATGAAATTATTCAAGAAGTTTTGTTTCCTAACACGTATCACATAGACCTGCATGTGACAAAACTCAAACATGACACGGCCCCTTTCCATTTTTTGCCTAATGTTCCTCAGCTGACAGCCATTTGTTTAAATATTACTTTAAAATTACTATCTATACAGACACAGACATTTGCTAAGCTGGTATTAATTAAACCTATGAGCCAACTGATTCTAAACCAGGTTAAATATGGGTAACATTTATTTTGGACTACATTTATCTAAATAGTCATCAATGGTCAACACAGCCTGCAGCTGACTTTAGGATTAGCAGTGGATAAAATATGACATACCTTTGTCTCAGCTCATGGATCTAGTTATAAGAAAATTTCAGGTAGCAAAGATCTGACCTTTGACTAAACTGGCTTTAGGACTACTCTCTGTTGAAGTGTTAATAATACCCAATAGTAAGCAGTCCCTTGCCTTTTTCTTCACTTACACGCACAGAACCAACATTTCTAGGACTGATTTCAGCAGAACTCTTTATCTATTGGTTTCTCAACCTGATTTTCATAAATAAATAATTTGAATAATTATTTCTAAAGTCTCAGCAAGAAAACAAGAGTATTTATTTCATATTAACTGTTTGACTGCTGTTTTCTCGGGAGGAAAACAAACATTTCCATGGTTATTTGGCATTTAAGTTACTGTCTTTGCATTGCAGACAATGGTTTTGAAGCAAAGCCCTCCTGTCCACATGATCTTCCTGTTCTGGTTTGTAATAAAATCAGTGCACTGCATCCAACAGCACTGGAGATAAGCACAGATGTTAATGTGGAGCGACAAGCCAAGGGAGCGTGTTTTCACAGGACGCTGGCTTCACTAGGGAAGCCTCTTCATGGAATTACTGACCCCAACAACTCGCTGTGCCCCCACAGCTCAGAGCATCACCCCCCACTGCAGCCAGCACTCAGCAGCTGGGGACAGCCCTGCTGAGGAGATCTGGGTGAAGGAACAGCAGAGGAGATGGTGGAGTCAGCTCAATGGCTTTTTTTAACTCAGTTAATTTTGGTGACAGTGACTCGGGGTTAGGAAGCAAAAATTATTCAAGCCAACTTCACTGGAAGTCAGCCTGTCATGAAGCTACACATTACAATATTCTGGTTTCAAGAGGAAAACCACCAGAAATAAACAAATTAAACATTAGTAGTATACAGGGGAGTGAAGAAACCTAAGTGAGGAAGTTTTACTGCTAAGTACTGTATTTTTTCTGTGAAGAAATTGTGAAAACTGAAATTATAACATGATCTTTAGTTACAGTGTAACTAGTCATTGGTTGTACTTCAATGAGTATTGCCACAAAATCATGCAAAGGGAACTGATCTCTGAGTTACTATTATCAATTCTCTGTTAAATTTCCAGACTGAATAGATGCAGAAATGGCAAAGTATCTTCTGTCTCTTCAAAATATAAAGTCTTGTTGCCTTCCTCTGCCTCTGATGCTTTGGGCAGCTTCTCTAGAAATATGGCAACCTTGCAGAGGTGCTGCTGAACTCTTCTCTTCCCCCAGTGTCCTTTCCACTCCCTGAGAAGGCTACTGCAGGAATTACTTCTCTAAATACTAATCTCATGTCCTGTGTACTAAGTTAAAACTTGCTGCATAAATTGATTCCAACCCGTACAAATGCCAGCCAGCAAGGGAAGGCTGTGACACACTTCCAGACTTGTGAAGATATGACAGTATAGTAAAGGAAGGAAGGGTTTTGTACATGCAAGTGTTCAAAAATAGGACATATGCTAGAAAAGAGTGTCAAAGAACAGAGACACGAAACAGTCCTCAGGTAATAAAACCATGTCAAACATAGCAACCAAATACAAACGCCAGAATAACTTAAAAGAACTTGCTTTGCAAAGTGTTAGGAATTGAGACTTAACTCCATACAAACAATCAAGGTGAGAAGTACTATTTATAAGTCAACTAAAATACATTTATTCAATAACTGCAGCAAGCTGGGTTTACAACCTTGCATATCCACCCTCATGTTCTAGTTGTGATGACATCACAAATTACTCTTGTGTGGACAGCATTTAGTTACACACACCGAAATCTAAATCTCAGTTTCTCTTTAACTGGATACAACATGATCTGATTTTCAGTGAAGGATTTACTGTAAGGTGTCTGCTTAATTACAGTTTGGCTTGATCCTTGGTAAGAACTGCTTTTCTGGGTTTACTTTCGGTTTATTTGGTAGAAATTTTAGGGTTCCGTTTGTCTAAAATAAATTCAAAAATAACATTAACAAAACACTCATCACTTACAGCATTAAAAATAATGCTTACACTCACAGAATAATGCACAGAGAGGTCTTACATCCAGAGGAAATTTTTTTGTGTGTGTGCCGTAACAGAATTAGTTCTCCCAAAAAAAGCACAATTGGCCCAATTAAGACACAGAGATATTTTTAGAGCTATTGGGATTTTTTTTAAAGGGGTCATCTGTATTTCCAAGTATCTAAATGCTATCAAGATATGTCAACCTGAAATTACAGCAGATATGTTATGGCAGTGTTCCAAACTGTGAACCTCTAATATGAGTTTACATCACTACGTTGGCAAAATTAGCACAGAAGTTTTCTAAAGATGGCAGCCAATGCAATATTACCCTGAAATTCTCACCTCTTTTGGGAGCAAGGAAATGAAGTCTCTTTGAAACTGGGGCTCTATCACTTGCATCATGTGTTTTACTTGTGTTGGTTCACAACTATCAATGAGTTCATCTAAAGCAAGTAACTTCTCTGGTCCGCTCCAGCTCTGCAAGGAAAGAAGAGGAAAGTAACAGTGAGCTTAGTTTAACAAACTGGTTTGGTTTATATCAGTAAGTGCCACTGCTGTGCCAATAAGGCAGTTTAAGTTTCCTCATCCAACTATATACCAAGCATTTAAAAAGCCAGGAGATAAATGCTCATGCTAATGACACAAAAATGAGGAGTTAATCAACACAAAATATTCAAAATTACTACACTAATTCATAAGCCAAGAAAGGATTTGTTATACGCACACATACAGATTGGCAATTAAATAGATAATAATATTTAGTAATAATAATTGAATTAATTAAGCTTCTTTTGAAGTTGGTGAAATCTACACACATGCTACAGACAACGGAGGGGTTGCAATAGAATGAACTCCCTTTTTCTATTGTGCATTCAAGTGAGATGATAGCTTTTAACCTTCATGTTTCATCTGGTAGACCAAAATCTTGAAGTAAGAGGAAAGGAAAGTAAAAAACTTTCTTGAAAAGTACATTAGCTTACTGTCTGCTTATTACTACAGTGTGTCCCTAAGTGACAATGTTGTAATTTGAGAATCCTGGCTATAAACCAATGCATAATTTGTAAGTATCAATTTACACTTGAATAAACAGGGAATTTTGATTGGTAATTTTCTTACTCCACATTTTTACTAATGGGCACTATAAGATTTGAAGATTTTAATAAGGCACTCAATTGGAAGCATAGCACCATTTGTAGGGAAAAAAACCTAGTAACTTAATACACTGAGAATCTAAAAATTATGTCTTAAACTCATATGTGCTCATCGAAGAGCTTTGATTCGTTATGTGAAAACAATTTAAATTGAAAAAAAATACAGAAAAAAACAACAGCTACTGCTAGCTGATTTAGCAAGAGAATTAGAGCACAAATAAAGTCTTAGAAAGAAAATGAGACATCACGTTTTTGAGAGCAGATTCACATTCTTATTCTCAAATGTCTTCTAGAGTGACATTTACAAGTAAATTAGCACCTACAAATGATATTACAGTTACCATAAGAGGCTAACTGAAACTTAAAAAAAAAAGAGCAAGATACCTCACAATTTAGATTTCTGTATTAGTCTGCCATGTACCTCAGGACCTTTACTACCCATGCTCTAAATTTCTGTTCCCTGGATTTGACTGACAATTCACTCTGGTCTCCACAATACTACAATGTTAGGGTACTGTGCAGTTTCTGCCAGAACAACGAGGCAAGTGAAGAAGAAGGTGGAATCTCTGAAAGTGAATGCAAAGCAGATAAATACCCAGCTTTACTCGATGTAGAAAGATCATAGCATTGCATCATTTCTCCCTAATTAAAACACCAAAATACTTGAAATGTCGGTGGAAGTATCATGGAATGATAGCCAGGGGACTTTCAGGTGACCCGAGTCCCTCGGGGCAGTGGAGGTGGCTCCGTTAGGGAGCGAGCACTCTCTGGGACTGCCGTGGGAGCAGCCGTGCGCAGCAGCTGCCTCACCCCACTGCCATGCCCTTGCCCTGCAGTAAATGTGTGCCAGGTACTGGACAGCCTGCCCTAATGGAGGAGGAAATTCCTGACCTGAGCCTTTCCACACACTGTGGGCAATTGGAAAAATGGTTCAAGCTGGCAAGAAGACATTCCCCATCCCCTGTGTGCATGCAGCGTCACCACGGGAGATGAGGGTTCCCAAGTCCCATACCCAGTATCTCAGAATATTAAAAAGAAGCAAGACTGTCTCAGCCAAAGTTGCAGCAGTGCTGTTGTAAACAGCTTTTATTATAAATTTCTTTCAATGGAAACATTTGCATCACAGAGCAGTTCTCCATAAATCACGCACTGAAGAACTGTTTATCTCACCAACTTTCCAACTGCTGTTTGTTTCATTAACCCACAGCTTAGCTGGTGTTAGGTACAAACGTTTGCAGTCTTTAATGTCATCTGTCAGCCGTGTTTGAATTTAGGAGAATTAAAAAGAGGGAAAGCAATACTTGTGCTGTTTCTTTATAATTTAAATTTCCAAGGTCAGTCTACTCTTAATTTACAAGCAGCTACATTTACTAAATCAGAACAACTTTACCTGAAGAGCATTGTTTGCTGCTGTGGCAAATGTTGCTAGCAGTTACCAACATGTTATTGATTAATAATATCACTGTATGCTATCTTAATCTGTAACTCTCTTACACTTAGTTGGTTTTTAAAACTTAATACAGATCTGGACAGAAAAGGGAAAGGATTCAAGAATGGGAAAGAGTTGCTAATGACTAAAAGCAGAACCCTCTTTTATCTGTCTGTCTTCATTAGGAGATGGGTACAGGCAGCTTCCTACCATCTTCTTAAGCAATCAGCTGCTACAAAATGTTGTCTCTAGGACATTGTCCCCTCAGTCTTTCACTTAAGCAAACAAACCTCCAGCTACAGTTGGTAAGGGGTCTCTGAGGGAAATGTCTGGCATGGAAAACTGGGAGGAAGCCTTGACAGATGAAAACAACTGTTTGCATTAATGAAGACAAGACTAGTAAATTCTGTTTCTGCGCCCCGTAGCTTGATGCATTTGCAAGAAAACTGCATGTAGCTCATTAGGCAGAAAGGATAAGGAGTAACTGTGGCTTTGATGAGAAACAACAGTGAACAAATGTTGCAAAAGAAAAAGAAAAAGTAACTGTGTGCCAGTTTGCAAAGTTTCAAACCTTGTAGATGCCCAGAGACTTTCGAGACAGGTGGCATTATGACCAGGCACCTTGGATTTCTACCGGGGAATTCCCTTTCAAATTGAAGATCCTTGTAAAGAATATACTTTACCTTTAAAAAACTTTTGCTTAATTGTCTTCCTTTGCCTTCCTTGTCTTCAAAACTGAAGTTTAATTTTAATGTAAAATTAAACTAAAGCTTTTATTATGGGCAGGGATTTCTAAGTTATCTTTTCCAAGGTAACTCCAGGATTCATTCACATAGCCCTTGGGAAGCCAACAGGGCCCACTGACACTGCTCTTTGAATGATTTCACAATTCTAAAGAAACCTATCCCCTCTTTCCTCCCATTCCTCAGGAAGGTGTTGATTTGTCAGCCAAAGCCTTTTGGCTGTTCATACCATTTCCTCATCCAGAAAAGCAGCTGCTGTAACTATGGTACTACCTAACTGAAAACCAGCTCTTCTTTTGCTCCTTCACTACTCTGGGCAAATGTCTTCCCTTTCTTACAATCAATATAAACAACATCTTTGCTGCTTCTACAACTTCCACCTCGTACCTTCTGTCTGACCTGCCACCTGTTTTTTTAATCATCATGTTTCTGCACCGCTCCTCTTCCATGACCTGCACTCTTCTATTACTCAGCTCTCATCTGCTACCTTCAATTCATACAATTACAGCTTGTAGCAATTATATCCTTTTGCTATAATAGGTATATTAAGGACAATCTATTTTAAAGAGTTTAACTTCAGGGTGCTGTTCTCCATTACTAAGTCCTGTTAATGGAGCTCTCTCATTACTGAGACCTGCAGAAGGGCTCTTCTTGGAGCCTGCTTCTGTCCAGCTCTTGGATCAGTTATCGAAAACCCTGACATCCCCCACCTCCAGGGTATCTCAGTCTGGATAAAAATAGCACATAAGCACTGAAAGAAACACCATCTACAGCTGTAGAGCTGTACAGCAAGTAGTCTGTCACACCAGGAGGGATTCAGGAGCAGCTGGTGCTGAAGTCCCCTCATTAACCCATATCAGAGTCCTGGTCCCCAGTCTGGTCCCCTGGGCTGAACATGTGGTGGACCTTGTCTAGAGGAGCTGTGACTGGCTCAGACCCTACATCCCTGCTAGAGGTTGGATAACATACAGCTTGTCCTGAAACCAGTTGAACTTGTATGTAAAAAAACTGCCATGAGAGCCAAACCAAAGGGACGGGCAGGAGACCTGCTCTAAGTCTGCAGGACCCCTCTGAAACAACCAGCACTGGTGATACAGCCAAGAGGGGCACGAAGCTGCAGTGCAGACCTCTCCAGAGCTGCATTTAGGGCTTGCACAGAAACTCCAACCCTTGACCTCGTCCCACCACAAGACACAGAGCAGAAAATGCTGCAATGCTGGTTATGGTACAATCTTTCTGCCTGCTTCACATAAGAGGTGGACTACTCAGTTGTACATGTATTCATTCCTGAGCATCTTTGGAAGGGAGAATGGTAAGCAATTTGAATTTAGGTGACTAAGCCAACTATTTATGTAAAAAACAAAGGAACAGTGCTCTTGCCAGTCAGATATGGCGAGAGCATTTTGGAACTATCTAAACTGCTGTGAAAAACAATGCTTCCAGTTGAAGGTAAAATGATAGCACTCACTAGTTATTCGAAGTGATTGCCTATATCAGTGTGTATGGAACAGCTTTTCAAAATCAATTTTCCATGAAAATGCCATTTTTAATCCATTACTTAAATTTAAAAAAAACTCAACACCTTAAGTATATGAAGTAGGGAGAATGGAGAGCTTAGTAATTTTTAAAGTAAATACCAACTCTGACTGAACTTAGCATCCAGCTGACTTTTTTCCTTATGGCAAGCAATTTGGTGACTTAAAACTTCTTGTAAAGGAAGAAATTTTGTAAAGACACACTTGGGCACTGGGTTTTAAAAACTCTTAGGGTGGATTTTAAAAAGACATGAAGTCAAAACCCACAGCAAACCAGAAAAAATAATAAGCCTTTAAGAAATTAACTGGTTTGAATCTAATAAAATGCCTTTCTATTCTTCTCTTCACACTTCATTGAAATCCACATACAACTTTATTTTTAAAGGGAAAGTGCAACTACACAACTGTTTGTCCCTCCTGCATTATTTTGTTACTTTAAAAATAAAAGGCTTAGATCAACTATAAAACATAACAACAGGAAGTACATGTAAGAAGTAAATTTAAAAAAAACCCTTAAAGACCATCTTAAGTTTTCTTAATATTTGCAGAGTGGTCTTGATTTTATCTGAAAAGATAACACAGGAGAAGGACTGAAGGCCAACATACAGGTGAGAGTCCTCAAAACAGTTGAGTATCACTGGTCACTGCCAGCTTCTATGCCAAAGAACAGTTTTACCTGAAACAGTATGTATGTCCCCCTAACATGCCTCTAAAAATCTAGCTTTAAAATTAATTGGAAATATATTTTCATATAAAATAAGAGAGCTATTAAATTGGACTAGCAAGTACACAGTACATGAAGAAAGCTCTCTCATTCCTGTTTCTCCACAGGAAAAACTTTGTATTGCAAGAATGATGCTGCATGTGCCATTTAATCCTGCCCTTTGGGCAGAGCTACCTCCCCTATGAATGTGCTTTTATCATTTGGCTGTTTAAGACTTGCCTCTTTCATGAAACTCATGTAAAAAATAAGCACATAGAAAATGAGGAGGCAAGCAGATGTAACACTGAGATAGAGCTACATGACTCTGAAAGCTTTTCTTCAAAAGTAAGGGACTCCCTTTTGTGAATACAATACAAACTACCAGTGACAGATGTGATCAATAAGTGCTACTCAATGATCTCCAGTTAGGAGAGAGAGGCCTCTCTCTCTCAATAGTATAGATCAGCATTTAGGCATTTAATACTGCAACTAAGTATTTTGACAAGTTGAAAGTATCTAAATAAATACATAATAAAACATGTTTTCTGCATTACACACTGCATACATCTGTCTACCTAGGCAAAATGTTCATGGGCTTATAGACTACTTATCCTAACCAAACAGCCAATGGCATTGCTCTTAGTGTCACAGGTGTCTGCACCACTCTCAAACCCTTCAGCCTTTCATAATCTTTTTATAAAATATGTAACTATCACTATCAATCTTACATAAAAATGCTACATATTGTCAGTTACAAAGGTTTTAGCATTACAAAATATTAAATATTGTAATATTACATTTCATATAAATATAGTAGTACCATTCAAATATGATCCTTAGGGGTTAAAAAGACATTTCTACAAACAGTCTCAAAAAAGATACACCACAGTAATTAAAGGTGAATATTTTTAAGAAATTGAATGATGTGTACAAGAAGCTTAATTTCAAGCTTCCACTGGTTTAAGCGGATCATAAATGTGTTAAAATAAAGAGGAAAGAGGTTCTACATTATTATTTTAATGTTCAGAAGTGACAGTGATTGAGATCAATGGTATTATGTGGCAGCATGAATCAAGCCAAAGCACGCTTCTGCCTGCAAAATTGTATGATAGATACCTGTACCTACAATATTGTTCTTCTATCTTTGCCTGTTACAGTAATTGAAACAATGCCTGTATTTGTTAGTTGCTCCTTTTGAAAATGCGTTTAGAAGGAACGGTTTATTAATCAAGATAGGAAGACGTAATATTTCCATTTTTCAAATCAATGACTAAGACTCATCCCTGCTTCTTAAAAATATAGAGCAAAATGTTAAGATCTCCATGGTACAGGTTGTGGACCAGGAGCAGAAGCTTGCCCCGAACTTTGCTTGTATTAACATACACAAAATTGTCATAGGTGCTCTCTGACTCATGTCCAGGCATATTTCAGTTTCAACCTGTGCAAGTGCTCCATAGCATTGTTCTTCACATCTTTTCTTTTGTCCAGATAAGAAATTTTTAGGCATTGTTGAAAGCATTTTAAAAGATGAGAAAAAACCTCTTCCTTCCTTCCCTCCCTCCCTCCAGCTGTGTACACATGTGCTGGCTGACATGTTCAGTACACAGAGATCAGTAAAAATACACACTGAGTTTCCTTTTAATCTATTTTTTATAAACTTTTCTTCCTATTCTTAGAAGACACCAGACTTGTGATGAATCTAGAGCTGTAACTGCACAGAAGCAAACCATGCAGCAAAACTTACTAGTCTCAAGTGAAAACGGCTTGAGGCCATGCATGTAGCCCTTACATGCTGGATAGACTTTGCAGAAGATGTGGAAGCATTAAACAGGAAGGATTACATTATTAAGAAACCAGTTAAAGCTGTTATTTTTTGCTGAAACAGGGAACAAAATATTCCTTAAAGTTGATGCTCATTTGTTATTGCAAGAGAACACGAAATGAATGGCAGAGACATTCTGGGATGCATAAGGAAGACCAACTCTACCACAGCGCTCCCTTCCATAAACCATGGAGGCAGAGTTGCTTCAGATGCTGATTTCTGCAAGCATTTTAGGTTACCTGAAACATTTTCAGCCATTCCTGGAGGCCGGAGGGTGGCTGCACGGATGTGATGCGGCGCCGCTGCTGTCCCTGGCCGTTGGCTGCCCGCAGGTCCCCAAACGTCGTCGGCGTGGCGGAACATGGCACCAGCCCCGTGGTACTGCCATGGAAATGAAAAGTCACAGCCATAGGTAAAACATCAAGGAAAATTCACAACAAAAAAAATCTAGTACATAATTTGCAACTATTATTTAAAACTCTTCAGCTTCAAGCAAAAGCACTAACGTAAAGAATTGTTTTCCTCGTCACTCAAGAGGTCAGTCCCTCACTTGGATAAATCTGCCTGCTTCTACCACTGCAGTGCTAGCCCTCCAACTAGGGGAGAAATAGGGATCACATTTCAAGGCTGAAAAATTATCACTCTGTTAACTGCCCAGCAAGTTGTGTGTAAAGATACAGGCTTACACATTCCTTTCCTTGCCAGAGTATTTCCTTTCCTTCTGGACTACACTGGTGCCTTCTGACAGGGGATGTAGGAAGCCAGATCTCAGAGTTCCACCTGTATGTGAAATGTGCTAGTGCTGCTTCATCTCCAAACAGAAAGAAAAAAAAAATATCTATTTTTAGGTTTTAATATATTTTGTTGACAAAGAGCTAGTAGTATCAAGCAGTTCTAGTGGCTTAGTGGTCTGGAATTGGGCTTTGAAATACTGTATATGGTCTTTTAAAGTTTGTGTGTTGATGGAATGACACAGGAATTAAGGGGGGGGTGTGTGAAGTGAAAAGGGAAAAGGAGCCAAAGGTGCTCTCTGAATCACAGTTTGATTTTTTTCACTCTGACATGTTAAAAACCAGCTCATTCGTACAGAATGGAGCTTTTAGAAGAGCTGGGATTAAGCTACTATTGTGGGAGTCTAAAAGAAATACAGCTGACTGTGTTTTCTGGTTTGGGGTTTTTTTGTTTGGTTTAGTTGGTTGCTTTTTCATTCTGGGTTTGGCTTCGTTTTTTTTTTTTATTTTTATTTTTGTTTTTTTACATAATGCAAGTACTTTGTCCACAGAATATTGAAGCTGTATTCCCTAGCAGAAAATATGGAACCCCAGTAGTATTTGCACAACCATGAACACTTTAAATACAGTGTGAGACTCCAAAAAACCCTCTTTGTTCTTGTAGGATAAACGCAGCTTTTTAGTAGGAATGAGTTTAGAGGGTTTACTGATTTTTCAGTGGCTACAGGAATAGCTTTAAATGATGCAAGGCAAGTTCATTTTAATATTTACCTCATTATGGTCTACAAATATTTCACTCTACTCTTCCTTATTCTGAAGGACAATCATAGCATGTCCTAACATTTACCCAAACTGGTCAAGAAAAGTAAAGATTGGTTTGAGCAGGCCTATTTTAACTGTTCATTTTGCTGAGTAATTACAGAAACAGAAACTGATATGAAAATACTGTTTCAGAGATGAAAGATCCTCCTAATGGCATTTGTTTACTGACTTTACCTGTTATATGCAAACAAAGTTCATCAGCTGGTCAATTTCAGAGTCCCTGATCCTAGGGAAGGTAGAAACAAGCAGGCACAAGAACTGCATAATTTGCCTACATATTATTTAGATAAAACCAAATCAAACAGTTTAAGAGAGGAGGATCAAATGTTATTTAAGGATTCCTTAATGCCAATAACTACTCAAAATCCAAGTAATGTCAGTTTAAAGTATTTTTAAAATAAAAATGTGATTTTACAGCTTAGTCATTCTAATCACCTGCATAGAGATCCAGCACAAGGCCTATCATTCAAGGTCCAAAATAAGGCACTTGAAATTAGCTTTTATTGGTTCTGAGCAGTATGTAGCCTTGAATTTGCCCCAGTAGAACTGTTGCACTTTACTTTCTTCTGCTGTAAACTGGTTCTCAGTCAAAACCAGTTATTCAAAACAGGATCTAAAACTGTCATTCCTCTGACCTCAGATTAAACCACAAGATACTCGTTCGTGCTTCATTTCTCCTCTATGTTTTCATCCCCCTGAAACAACAAGTCAAGTCTCTGTGGAAGCTGGACAAGTCCAGCAGTTCCTCTGAATCTGACAGACACACTAGACAAAAAAGTTTTTTGTTGCTGAACTCTTCTGGGAGTGCAGAGAACTCCCAGTGCATCACCTGAAGAAATGGTGGCCAACAAGAGAGTCCTTCCATTAGACTGACTGAGAAATCAGAAGACACCACCTGCAGGCTTGGGGGAATGTGGAAGCTGCAACAAGTGCCTCTCAGCAACAGCACATCACCTCCTTTACTCTGCTGCAGCATTTACACATCTGAAAAGCAACCCTAGGACCAGCTGCCTAACTTTGCACTCATCACCGGATAAGCCTCTTAAAGGAAGAGAAACAAAATATAAACTACTTTAAAAGAGCCACCAGTGACTGAACACTACTGTAGTGTATTCAAAAGAAGTGCCATCTCCAGAGAGCCTTGGGAGGCTCATGGGAGGGATGATGCTTATAGTGGGGAAAACACGTAAAACAGTGTAAATTCAAACAGGATGGGAAGCAGTGTGACATCCAAGCACAATTGTTATGGCAACTACACAGTAAGAATGCAGTTGTAAAGCACGCATGCACAGCCCTGCTCCACTGCTGCTGCCCATGGTTAGGAGTGCTTTACCCCACGAAGCAGCTGATGGGAACAGCAGCAGGAATTTGTGCTTCCTGGCACCACACAGGAGTAGCAAGGAAGCGGACCAGAACCCGTAATGCTTCCACATTGTGGATGGCAAATACGCTTGTGTTCCTGTTGAGATCAGATGGTCTGCTCTGCCTACATGAATTTCCATTCTTTCATTCCTGTTACCATAGCAAAGTGATCCATTTGATCACAATTTTAATAGTCTTAGGGTTTATCGTTACGTCCCTTTTTAAAATCTGATTGACTTTATTCCCAAGAATGTTCCAGCCCTCAAAAAGTCTCTTAAGTAAATGGGCATGCTATATTTAGAATGAAACACAAACCTCAACTGAAGAAATGCAAGTCTGGCTACTTCATTAAAACTCATCTTCAGTTCACGTAATTTAAATTAGCAAAGCAATATACAAATGCTGATACCACCTCTTCTTTGCTTTATAGTGTTTTAACATTAAGAGGAGCTTAATTAATCAGGCACAGCAATTGGAAAGACAGGATATATGCAGGAATCAGGATCCAGTGATCTGTCATTGCATTTAATTACCTTGTGTATTCTGAGACTTTGCAGGGTTTCTTTCCCAGAGAGAAAGAACGGACCTCGGAGCCATGGTCCAACTTTCTCTTCATCTGCAAGGTGAGGGAAAAAGAGTAACAACATGGATTTAGTTACACAATCAACCTTACTTATGTGTACTTCTGTAAAATTAACACCTTTTTACATTCTACTTTTATACCAAATTTCAAAAAGTTGACACTCATAAAATGACTTAAAGCAGCATTTTATTTTCTGAATTCAGCAATATTTGATACATGTTTTATAGGGTGCATATATATATTATTGCTCTTTTAGGGTCCAAAATCTATTGGAATTACATTCTTTTAATTCCCAAATTGTGAAAAAGTGTGCAGAACTGTGTTAATTTATTTTGTGTTGTTTTATTCACTAAACTGTCCTCTCTCTGTCCTCCCAGGAGAGGAGGTAAGGAACTAAACCAAAGCCCTGGATTCTTTGTGTTCAGGTTCATTGCTTAGTCTCTCATTGAAATGGTTAAATTTTAGGTAGCCTGTCTGCATTATAAACCATATTTATTTCAGGGCCTAAAAAAAAACTTACAGTATCTTTTCTTTTGTCTATACTTTTATTTTAAAGCAGTACATTGAAAACATTTATAAAACTGCAGTAAAACTGACAGATTAACCAGTATTTTTCCAAGAAGGGTAAGGATGAAAAACACTACATCCCGGTCTCGAATGTCATCTGCAATTAGATATGATCAAAACCAAATAATGAGCAGGGCAGCTGCTAAAAGGGGAAGCCAGACTGCAAAAATTACCAAAGAGATGGAAACCAATGAAAGCCATATTTATCTAGGCAGACAAATAGAGATTACTTTCTACATATTTGGGTAATCTTTAACCACAGACTTTTGGACTAAAGGAGACATACGTGTGCCAAATGCAACTTCTGAGTTTTTGCCGGTTTTCCTTTTTTTTTGAGATGTGATACACCACAACAGTTTAGCCAGCTGAAGAATGTTTACTGCTGTTTACAATTGTGAGCTGCAAAATACATAAACTACTTGTATTACATTTCGACTTTAGTGTAACCATTTGCTTCCTTTTTTCAAAATTTCATGTCTAAGATACAGTTTAAAAGTTGGCATCTTTCTTACACAACTGATTTGATCTTTTTTAATGTTGTATTATAACACAGTTATTTAACCATTTATTATATCGGTCTACCTAGCTAAAACAAAACACCCCAAACCCAACAGGATTCTCTAAAGCTTATGACCCATATACTTCTGTTGAGATTTTGGTTATTTATACTTTTAAAACACCCTTATGACTTTAGCTAAAAACAGCCACTGAAGATCTTGCGTTCTGCTTCATTAGTGCTTACACAGGAAAGCTAAGGCTTGTTTTTATGGGAACAGCTACAACACAAGCAGAAGAGCTTGCCTTGTAGCTGTGTTTTCTTGCCCGTGCCTCACATGGGACACTCCACGGCATTTCACCAGGCAAGCACTGAGCCAGAACCGCCCTGCAGGCTGCCGAATCACCAGCCTCACCCTCGCCGCTTCCCCACGCCTCAGGAGGAGCAGCCCCCCTGCTCCTCCCAAGAAAACCAGTTGCAAGGATCACTGAAAAATAACGGATACCATCTTTTATTGCTGTGCTAGGTGGGTGAGCCATCAAAATTACCGGAAGCATAAGTAAGATGTTTGAGAACGAATTTCAGCATTTGATGACAGACTTTTCAGAAAGGATTTTTCCTGTTCAAGAAAAATTTTTATTTCCAGCTTGCCTTTCTCAGAGCTTATCATCATTGTATTCCTCTTCTGCTTCTCACAAGAGGGAGATGCAGTTTTGCAAAAGCACATCTTAAAAATAAAAAGTAGAAAGCCTACAGCAGAATGACCAAGCTCTGGCGATTTATTCTTTTGCGTTAGTGAAGAAAACAATATGCATTATGTTGCCTAATAATGATTTCACCTGTTTCTTTTGGCTGGGTTTTTTTTCAGACATTTTAGGCAACTTTCACATAGGGTCCACCACGAAGACTGACTTTTCAGTATCTCACAAGGTGCTAAGTAAATAGACGGTCAAAAATGCCGTTTATCATAAGAAGGAGATAAAACTTTCTCTACAGCAGAGAGGTCTAGTGACAAGATTCAGGCATCAGTAAGGTCTCTGTGTAACCAAAACACAGAAACCGTCGAGCAAACATCCCTCTCAACATTTAATTTGTCGCTAGGAAAACACAACTCCTTCAGACAACGTTTATTTATCAAACTAACCGAGACTGCAGTAGATCCAAAAAATTTTAAAATATATATATATATCTGTAAAATGAGACGAAGGGGCAGCAAACTGCATTCCGCATCACCGCCCGCCACCAAGCGCTGGCAGCGCTCCCCGGCAGCGCACTGACTGCAGCTACGGCCGGGCGGCAGCCCCCCGCCGCCGGCACGTCTCCGCCCGCGGACC
>VWZV01003535.1:404327-548054 GCA_013397155.1 Irena cyanogastra
CCCCTCCCCGCCCCCCTTCTCCCGCACCGCCTCCGAGGCAGGGGCTGCCCCCAGCCCTCGCTCTGCTCTCTCGGTGCCACTCTCTCCACCGTTTTCCAAGCGGGCGCAAAACAAGCTCATTTCCACTAATCATAATTACACCATCGCCCTCGGCGGGCCTGGCTGGACTCGTCCATGACTGCATTCCGTGGACAGACGCAAATTAGTCCTTCAAAAGTGCGGGTAATTTTAGAATAATTTGAAATGCGCTACAGTTTTGCCAGGGAAAAAGATGCTGAAATACCCTCTATTGGCTAGACAATAGAATAAACGCTTTTTGAAGATTTAGGAGTTGAAAGACCCGAATCCAGCAATTATGTAATATACACTAAACTAGTAACCCAGAGCGGAGCCGCGGCGGAGCTGTCAGAGGCAGGAGCGGGGTTTCCCCAGCAGGGAGGCAGGCAGCCTTCCCCGCGCACCTGGAACAGCCTGGACGCGCACACGCTCCCCTCTCCCGTACAAGGCAGCTCTTGGGCGGCACCAAGCCATCTTAGCTCGGGCTTCAGATCCTACGCAGGATTCTCACCTGTATTTCAGTGAAAGCACAAGGAAAGCCCTTGGTAATTACTTGCTAAAGAACGCTCCTTTTTTGGTCATTCTTCACATCAACAAATCTGTCCAGTTCACCCTTACGGCTCGATTCAAGGGCATTGAAGTTCCTGACATATGGCTGGGCTCACAGACAGATCTCTGGAACCGGCACAGCAGCGAGGCAGCTTGATTTTTTTAGTTTCTATACAGACAACTCAAGAGACTTCAGCTTCAGAAATTTTTCTTTCTTTTTTTATTTTCTTTTCTCTCCTGCAAAGTTTTCTGCCCAAGTTCAGAACACAGCATACTCTGAACATGATCTGAAGCTGCAGCATTCCCCTATAATTTTCCCCAGGTGCAGTGGAAGCTGGAGATGCTCAGCAGCCCTCCAGACCGATGCACTCAAACAGAAGGAAGCATGTAGTCCGTTGCTACTGACCTGAGGGAAAGCACACTTCTTTATCACCCAAAGCAGCACAAAAAAGGTTCTACCTTTACAGAACACACATCTAAAGGAGTGGAAGCACTTTCTGTAAAACCCATTAGCTTCCTCATGAGTAGTTTAAAAAAATCTCATATGTATTATTACTCAGCAATTGCTAAGTGTGGCAGCTGTTAGTACACCCAGAGAAGGTGAAATCACTACCCCCACAGCACAGATTCTGCCCCTCTGTGGTTTTATCTATCTCCCATCCAGCACTGAGTCCGCACAGTGTTTTTCATCTCCCAGTGAAAATGGTTCTGCCCATCAAATCTTGGCATTTATGCCATTATCCACTAAACTGCAGTGCTGTATATTTTATGAGAACAAAATGGTCTTGAGTTGACTTCATACCTCAGATATGAACAGAGCTGTACATATCCCGGGAGACTATTACTGCTTTCCTTTGCCAGCACATCACATGCAAAAGGGAAGGGGAAAAAACCACAGGCTGCATATACACATTAAATAATCACAGGAAGCAAATTAATACTCAAACCATCAGAGTAAGAAAGAATTTGAACATTACCACTGTGAGGACTTAGAAGTACTTTATATATGTGCTTGCCTAATGTCCTGTGATTCTTGCAGCTATCTCTGCCCCTTCTCCCATCAGTGAAAGCACTCGATGCAGAGGGGGGATGATGGCTACTCTTACTCCAGCGCGGAAGCAGGAATGGGCAGGAAATCCCCAGGGATTAGCCTCTCCCCCAGCTCAAAGGCAAGTGTAATCTGACAGCACGGCTAGATTTATCTTTTCAACAAAATGTGCTTCGGAATTAAGCAGTCAATGAGTTGAATAATAATTAGAAATTACTATTTTCCTCTCTTTTGGAGTACTACTATTGCAGATTACTTCTCTTTTGATCATGATTGGCACATATTCTCTCATGATAAAAAATCCCACTGACTTAACTACTAATCACTTTGCCACAGTCAGGACCCATATAACAACCCCAACAATCATTTGCTAATGGTAGAAAACTGGGTATGTCAGGTATTTATTCTGCACAAAAGGTTTGAGTTTCTTCCTAATTTTAGATACAGATATCACAGACAGACGTGACATTTGAACAGTGACCATCTCTCATCTAGCAATCTGCCTTTCTCAGAGCAAAAAACAAAAATTGCACATGGTTATGTCTCTGGCTCTCACCTATTTAGTATTTATCTAAAATAAATGTAGTGTAGTGGTCCCATTTTTGATTCTCCACAAATAAAGAAACATTCCCTCTATCCGAAACTCAGTTTGATAGTCTCTGGGTAATTTAAAAATTACTCTAGTTGGACGTTTGCCCTTCCCCAAAATGCCTAACCACAGCCTAGGCTCTCCCTAGTTATCGGAGAAGAACATGCTCCACCAAAGGCTGAGGGCACCTACTGTTAGACTCCCACTCTAAATTCCTGTCTAGAAAGGGCTTTGTCTCTCTCCCTTGACTTTGAGAACAACCCTGTCCACAGAAAAAAATTGTGTATGAATGCACCACATTTTCTCATGTAGGAAATTAATTAAGGTTTTGCAAAAGTAACGTGGAACTGCCTATCCTGGGAAGACTGAGGTCACACAGCTTCACTCTGCACCTTCTGGGAAAATAAAAAAGTGGAGAAATAACACCCCAACCCTGCAGGTGCTTTTGAGAGCCTGACAGCAAGTAGCAAAGATGATGCATTCACTTACATCTCTACCAACATTTGAACTAATACTTACTACAGTAATTTAATGCCCCAGGAATACTTAATGGTATAAAGTAAACAGTCATCACAAAGTAAGGTGCTGAGGAAGACTGCAGTTTAAAGCAATGTTAAGAGAAAAGTCAAAAGTTACCATGTTTCTTTCCCTGTTTGGTATATATTTCATTTCAAAGGCTGGTCTTACTTTGTTTAAGCTGACAATAATTTTTCAAGTTCTTCAAACCACAAACAACATACAATTCATGGCATTTAGAAAAATGTCTACACCAAAATTACATAGTTTTCAGTGGACGCAAGTCCAATCTTATTTCCCGTCAGTACTGCCAACTCTTAATTAAAAAAAATTCACAGCATCCAATTCTTTTCCTGTTGGCAACACTTCTAGCACCTTTACCAGTTTGTCATGTGGCATGCTGTAATTAAGACTGTCTATTACTTCTAATGAAAGACTAGAATGAATTACAGAAATCACCCACAGAGCTATATAATCCCCAGAAGAATGGAGATTACAGTGCAACAGACCAAAGAAACAACATTTTTTGTTTTTGTTTTTGTGGGGTTTTTTTTAGTTGGAGAAACATTTTTGAGTGGAGAGACCACAGGATGGTCTGGCTGTGGTAATGGCCAGTCAGCATTTTGAAAAAACACTGGTGCTTAAACCAGGGAATGCAAAAACCATAATTGGCATTTCACAGACACACATATGTGTGTCGGGAGCACAATGTGTGCAAGAGGAACTGTGGAGCAATATGGTTTGGTATCTCCATTAATATTGGTAAATGCATCATTCAAGACAGTGCCAGAAGGGATTCTGTGTACTCTGCACATTTAGCAGACGCTTAGCAGACTGTCTCCTTTAGAAACATTTCAGAGCGATTTTTGTGTGTTGTCTAATAGGATTGCGGGGTTTATTCTATCCAGGAAACCAAACATCCTCATCGGGAGGGGCCAAATCCTTAGCTGTGCAAGATTTACCCTGGACGCAGTGAAGATGACCCGAGAAGAATGGTCATGCTTAGTCGTTTTTCCCCTTCTCAAATTTGGACCCACTTAGGCTTTAAACACTCCCCTTCTGCTCGGTAATCTAGTTTGGGCAGCTGCAGCAGCCAGCACTTTGTCTTCTATATTCGACCTATTCATCCAACTACATACTTCATTTAATTTGCCAAATGCTCCCATTCAGGCAAGAATCTGGCCCCACAGAGAGGTACTTCTGCCATCTGCTTTAAACATTTAACTACAGCTTATCTTAGGACACCTACATTTAAAAGCCTAAGTTCCCATTCACTCAATGAGAAAGGCACATGCTAGAGTCCAACATGTGTAAGGTTTCAGAAAAGGAGAAAAATATTCCGCACGATAGCAAGTGTTTAACATGTTTCAAAGTAATTCGGGGTGAGCCTTTCCACTACAAAAAGGCGCTGCTATTATTGTCTGATCTTTTTCTTTTTGAACTATAATGAAATTAAACAAGTGACCCACTGGGATCATAGAAATCCCATGTTCTCATGGTTTCTCCCAGTTCAGTCTGGGCTAGGCAGCAGCCTTACAGGCTGCAGATTTGAGATTTATTAGTGTGCATCCTAGTTGCTGAGCTGGATGTATTTTATGGGTAAATTCCAGATCTGTGGGCAGGGTGAGACAAAGGTTTAGCACACTCACCAGTTAAGGAAAATGGGTATTTGGCTAAGAAAGTCCAAGGGTACAGTGTAGGATGCACCTATCACACAGGTGTAACTCTGTAGCATATAGCATTAGTATTGATGCTGCAGAACAGACCTGAAGAAATGAATTTAGGTGCACCAGTTTGTGACCAACAGCTGCTACATTACAGCTATGAGGGAAGAACAAAAGCAACTTGGCTCCCTGGAAGCAGTTCAGATAGAAGAATTTCTGCTCAATTTATTTATAATATGTGCAGCAAGCTTAGAAAGGTTCAATCCTGCATGTTTGCCTCAACACAGTTACAGAAGAAATTTACACTTATGATCATGTGTAGTTCAAGTGCAGTACAAGCAATTCTGGACACTGCAATGTGCACTGATCAGCAGCTTAATGATAAATGACATATCTTTATAACACTGATGAACTTAAGGTTCGGGAGGAAGTAGTGAAAGCAACAGTAACTCTATTATTGGGAGGAAGGATCCAGAGAGGCATTACATTAAGTTGCACAAAGCCTTCCAAAGCTTACTTAAGTGGAGTGGAGAATATGTATTATGAAGTATGATAGGTAATACCAAACTGTTTCACTAACTGTATAATGTTTCTTGGCAAAGCATTTTGAAGACTGCTTTCAAAATGAAATTCCCCACACATGATTATCCATGATTTCCATGCAAAGTAAGGTACTGTAGTCAAACAAAATTGTAAAAAGCATTGAAGCTTTGTTTCTGCAGGAAAGGAAATGGCATTGGTAGCAACTGAAAAAAATCAACTAATATTTATTTATAAATCCTGATCCTATTATAATAGTGTGAACTTTGATTACAAATATAATTTTAAAGGCATGTATCTATAGCAGAGATTTCCCATAAACCACTTTCTTAAAATACTTGCCTTTAAAAAAATAGACTTCTAAATACATTATGACAGAATTCAAAAGGTGTGCTAGTTAATGGCTGTAAAAATAGCTTTGAAAAGAATTTAAACATGAAGTGTATATAACAGATTTCAGCACTGGATGCTTATAATAAACTTCAAATTATATTTTAAGAGCAGGGAGATTTCACAGACAGGCTTAATGTAATATGGCATCACTGTGTCTCCAGCAGAGCAGAACTCCCCTCTGAAGGTCATACATCCTGTCCTCTTTGCTGGTTTCCTATAGTTGGGCACAGAACTTGCAACATATGCTTCGATGCTTAGGTTATTTTGAAGGAGTACAGCCAAAGCTGTCATATGCCCATTAACGAAAGGAACAGATCCATGCACTCTTCCTTGCTGATAACACCAGCTTAAAGATGTCCCAGTCTCACCTGCTCATTCCTGTCCCCGAATGGCTCTTGCCCTTATTTCTGCAAGAACAAACATCTGTAGAAACACCCTGTGAACCAGATTCATTAAATGATGCAGGGTGAAGAGAGATGAGTTTAAGTTTTTACCCTTGGGGTTTTCTTTTTTCTTTCTTTTCGAACTAGTTGCTAGCTTAAATTTCCACCATGCTTTCACAAATAGCTGAGCCAGCAGAAGCAAATGAGCAATTCACAGGCAGGGCACAAACTCCTTGAGCCAGCTACACCACTGAGAAAAAGGTACGAGGAACTATGACCCGAGTGTCCCACGCAGAGAGGATAAGCCTATTATTTACACCTAGAGGCATCACTCTCTCAGCTATGGCTTCATGTGCATTTAAGCCAGCACAGCCACCGGGAAGAAGAAAAAAACAAATAGTTCCTGCACTTGTGGCTGCCCTTGGCCATTCATTTCTATGCTTGCATCACCTTCTTAGGTGCCACCACAGCCTTCATTGTATGGCTCTGTGGTCAACTACAGTGGCAACTGATCTCGGGTCACCTTTTTGCTAGGCTATTTTCCAGCCAGGTCAGATTCCTCATCTCCCTCACTGCACAGCCACACACGCAGGTGTCTGTGCCTGCATAGCAAGTACAGCCCACTCTCTCCTTTTTAACCTCTCAAGCCCCCAAAAGAGCTGCCTTACCTTGAACACTTGCAAAACTACAGCCCTAGGTGAAAAGGCAAGGTACTGTGGGGTTTGCGCTTTGTCCTCCCAATCCAGAGGACTGCATTATCACCAGAACAACTTAGTTGCATTGAAAAATATACTTCAGTCTGTGATAAACAGAAATGGACACTCAAAGATTTACCACAAAACAAGCACAACAAGGTGAACCACAGGCAGGGGGTATAATGCCAACCTTCTTTAAACATGTTCACGTTGTAACTTCAGGAAGCTTGTCTCATTAGAACTGTATATTATTTCACTGAATAAAACCAACAAAACCAGAATATTTTTCTTCCCAAAGCATTTTTCTTCTTGTTAAAGAAAAAGATAGATTAAAACGAAATATCAGTGCAGCTAAGCTTCCTGTTGCTTTTAATTCCCTGTGACAGTAACCACATGCAAGTTTCCTACACAGAAATATATGGTTTGTTTTAAAACTAGCAATATTAGCATATAATAAACATTTTTTTCATAGTGCATATTCATAAGGAGCAGAATTAAGGTTGATAATGCAACCTGCATTTTCATATTCTTCACTGCTTTCTGTGCAACAGGAACATCACGAGTTGTTTTTCTGAGTTTTGTTTTTACACAGAAAACAAGAGTATTCATTTTTCAAAGGAAGAAGATATTGCATATAATACATCTTGCAAAACAGTCTCTAATGGCAGCAGATCTTCATAAGAACTGCATCTCCATTCATTGTGCTCCTATTAAAGTTAACTGTAATCTATTTATTATATCATTAAACTTAATACATTGTAAGATGAATTCTATTTATAGATGCAGTAATAGCTCTGCTAATCACTCAAGTTCACATTGAACCAGGCTGTGCTTCTGAGTCACAGCAGCAGTTGCTTCAGAGACCAAAGGACATTCCTAAATTTCCTGAAGCGATGACCTTGCCTGTTACACACTGAGCAAGCTCAAGTGGCCCCCCAGAGCAGCCCCTGCCTGCAAGCCACTGGCTCCCACACTTGCACTGAGGAGGAAGCTGGCACCACACATCCATCCACTTTCCTCCCTTGGCCCACTCTTCTCCCAGATATCCGTACACACCGCTGAAGCCAAGGGCAGTGGCTGCCACACCACAGCAGCAACCAGAGGCCACCTGGGCACAGGGCATTCTGCTGGCACAATATGAAGATACCAGCCACTGCCTGGGGTCCCTTTCAAATAATTTTACCTTATCACAGTCTTTTCACAGATTCTGCATGTGACAATAGCCCATAAAGTTAGAAGACCATGCATAGAGACTGTTCTTAGTCACACAAAGCACAAGCCCTTCTTGCTGATCAACAGATGACAAACACAATAAAAAAATTTAATAGGCATCAGTTCCTTTTTTCAATATTTCAACCAGAGAGCTGAGTTGTTTTGTTTATATTGACAAGAATGTTTCCAAATTGGAGAAGTGCGCATTTCTGCCTTTGAACACCAATGTTCAAACTGTTTTCACTCAAATATAATAAGCAGGTTGGCAAATCACCTTTGTACAGAAAAAGAAATGTGTGTTTGGACTTGGAAGGCTTACCAAAAATGTCTGTCCTTTGCACTGAATACAAATGGGGGACTGGTATCTACTGCTGTTTTCTGTTAAGTTTTCCTTTTCATTTTTTAAGAGACAGCTTAATTTTAATTGCCAAGAGAAGTGCTTGTTTATCTGGCATAATCTATACAAATTAATTTACAAAATAGTTTCTATTGTCATTTGTGGTACATGAGAATGAGAAGGAGTTAGTTGTGAGTCTTTAGGCTACAGACAGAAGAATTCCTGGAATTAGAGATTAAGCCAGAAGGATTTACATTCTTCATAGGAAGAATGTAAAGAAAAAACTATTAAAAATGTCAAATCTCTTTTCCTACCTGTTTTACCTAAAGGGGGTATAAAGGTTACAAAACCAAGCATTCAAAAGAATTTGAAATGACAGGAATAAGATGCTTTTACTCCGAAAAAGCTGCTTAACAAGACGGCCTGTGCATGGTACATACTAAATAAGAGAGATTCTGTGGAAGGAAACAGTGTCTGAGGTTGTGATTTATTATACATTATTATCCACCTGTGCACGTGCACCAAGTTTGCAAACGCAAACATTCCAATGTTTTAGGCATGGCATCCTGGCATCCATTTTATAGCATCAAGGGAATTCATCCCATCATATGGCTACGCATTGACTCCCTGTCCAGTGTGCCAGTGACATGGAACACAGCCTGAGCCCCCAGGTGACGCCCCACCACATCTGCAGAGCAGCTGGAAGCAGCCACTACAGGGAAGATGCAGTTCTGCCTACATTGCCTTTGGCTACAGAATGCTTGGTGAGTCCTGGGTCAGTCAGGTCAGTCTGATCAGCACTATGACCTGGTAGGACACAGACTCCTTGCAGCCCAGAGTGTCTCTGGCACATGAAAATGGTCATTTTCCCATGACACACACTCTGCCCTAGCATTAAGCGGCAGCGGTGGTTATAAAAGGGAAAATTGCACATTCTACCTGCTTGATCCAGCTTCCTTTTTCACCCAACCCACGCCTATGGTAAAGCACGGAGAAGGGGATTTACTCCTTTTCCATGAACCCTCATGATTTATTGCCATGACAACTCACCCCTCTCTAGAGGCCTGGGGGAGCCCTGTGAGCTGGTTTCTCCTGAGTACATTCTTCCTGCAGTGGAGGATGGATGCCAAACCTTTGCAGATCAGAAAGGAATGCCAGGCATCCCGGGGTCACACCAGATGCTTTGAAGGCTTGCTAACCCACTGTCATTAACCTTATGCTGTGCAATTGCATGTCAAAATGGGCTACAGGCAGAGCAAGCAGGCCAGCAAACCTGCCCCAACTGAAAACACTCTTCCCTGAACAGGTGCTTCCAGTCTAGAAACCACACAGCATGCTGCCCTGCCCCTACAAGAGACACAGCACTGCTTAACTTGGGGTAACCAGTCCCTCATCCAGATGAGAGGGATGACAATTGCTAATAATGGTTGTTGGATTTTTTTACACTGGGTTTAGCTTTACCAGCACAACTCTTTATAACAGATGTTTCATAGAATTCAAGAAGTACGAAATAGGTGGCACATTTCACAGTGTTGCAGAGATATTTTCAAACAGTGTTACCTGCGCAAAACCTAAGAACTACACCGTAAAAAAAGAAAATTACCATACCTGTCCACTGTTATGTCTAAGTTTCTTTTGGGGAGGCATTTTGTTCAATAAAAGTTTATGCTTCCTTATAAAGCTATAACATTTCTATTTGAATTTAAAAAGCTACAAGTCAAAAACCCCTGTTTCTACCCTCAAGGAAAACTGCATGTTGGAACATTCACACAACCTCAGACATCACATATTTAACTATTTCTCTAAAAACTTCTGTCAACTTGCCAGATCAGTGTAATGGAACTGATGGGCTCCCTAAACCAATCCATTCACTGTGGGTTAAATAGCATGACAGTTAACTAAACTCCTGGGTTTTGAAGCTTACAATTTCTTTATTTATAGACTGGATGGAGTAAATTAAAGATTTCAAAACTATTTTGTTTGCTGTTCTATTCACTTGTAACCACAAAATTAGATGGCAACCAGGGTTTTAAAGTTTGTAAGTTTATGGAGACTCAGTATTTCACAAATCCAATTATTTAAGGCAATGCAGTCCATCTAATGTTACTGATTTACCAATTAAATGTTACAAA
Organism: Irena cyanogastra; assembly: GCA_013397155.1. Classification (NCBI taxonomy): domain Eukaryota; kingdom Metazoa; phylum Chordata; class Aves; order Passeriformes; family Irenidae; genus Irena; species Irena cyanogastra. The sequence goes on from VWZV01003535.1 coordinate 414,443, forward strand.
GTAAAATGCCAAGGAATAGTCCATGTCACCAATGTGGTTGATTGTACAGGGAAATATCTCAAAACTATTCTAAAATTAAGAGGAAAAAAAATGCAGAATATTGCAAACTATTATTTGAAATTAGCACACTGGAACAGAGATTTAAGATTCTGTAATAAAGCCTGTGCAAATATATGTCCTAGTTCCTATTCCTTTTATTTTGCTGAAAGCAACTACTAAAGCTTGTTATTAGCTATAACATTGCTTAAGCAATGCCAGCAATGTTCTAACAAATCTCTAGGGATTTTTTTACCCACTTTCCTTTTATTATCATACTCCATCTCTAATATTCAATCAGTGCCAAACTGGTTTATGTATGCCAATCTTTCTCACAGAAATGGAAAAATATCCTGCTGTATGTCATAGGCCTGCTGATGTGACAGGGAGAGACTGAATGGAAGTGGGAAAGGGAAGCAGGAGGGAGGAGGATGAGAGCACCAGCCTGCAGTCTGGTATTTAGCAGAAGTCTCATTTTTTTGATCAGAAAGTTGGCAAAAAATCAAAGTGCAGACTAGCGTTAGTTAGGTCCCTTTTAATTTAACCTTCGACACAAGCTTCACACATCACGTGGGCTCTTCCCTTTAGTCTAATTTCAGATGCAGAACAAACTTGTGCCCTGAAAACTGGCCAGACCTGAATCCCCCTTTTACTACCTACCTTCAACAAAATATGCTACGAGCCACTGACCAGATCATTCAATTATGAACCTAAATTTCGATTTCTATGCAGTTATTTAAACACAGCCCAGTTGTTAGCTGAATTTCCCCACTGGGACAGGATTGTACAATGTTCACTTTTGTCCCTTGTAAAATCATAGACAATGTTCAGGAATGTTTGATTAAAAAGAAAATTCTGGGAAGAACTCATTTGCTGCTTGTGTAAATATAGTTCCTCATTAAAATTTGATAACAACAGTCTTAATGGAATACTACAACCTCATTCATGCTTTTGAATAAAGTGATTTAAATTGGCATGAACACAGTTTAAATACACTTCTTCCCAGCTAACTGTTGGCAGCTTTTTAACGGCCTGCAGGGACAGGTATGACTCATTCCTGCTCTTCAAAAACTTTTTTAAAATGCAGATTTTTTTCCACTGGTCTATTGTGCTTTACAAGTAAACTGAAAGAGACTAAAATTAGAAGGCAGACCACTACCACCAGAGGGATTAGGAACTCCTACGCTATGCTGATTCCAAAAGCTGAATTGGTTGACCTGTACTAGGGACTCTTTTATTTTGGTTCCTACTGGATTTCTGGCAAACTTCATCCAAAGTCTCTCCTGGTTACAAATGATTTTAATTCCCTGTGTTTAGGAACAGTGGGTGGTCTCTGGATTCGCATGCAACATTGCACTGAGTAACCCTCATTCTCTGCTACGTACAACTGAAAAAAAATGAAGGTGTTCCCCCTAAGTAAGCCAGCATGAGAACACTACCTGGTCACAAGTCATATGGCAAAGCTCTGGGGTTTTTAAAACAACCTTTTCATGTGCCTTCTGCACAGTATGCTAATATTCACTGATTCTGGTTAATACAAAGTTTGGTGGACAGCTAGTTTAAGAAGGGAATCCAACAGCCTCAAGTTTAGACTGAGCAATCAACCTGTCAAGGAAAAGACAGCAGAGGATATTAACCTTCCCTGTAATTCAGGCATTTTAGGTAGTGCAGACTACTGGGTTAAAAGCTAAAACAATAAGGTACATTTCAACTTAAGATAGGGATGTCAGCCTCCTTATCAGCACAGTCCTTCAAAGAGCCCTCTGAAATTCTCTTCCTTTGAGACAGACAAGCCCCACATCTGTGGCAAGATGTGTGGGCTACTCAGTCCTGAAGAGCACAAGAGGTACTCTCACAGTAGTACCCTGTTAACCAGAAAACCTGAACAAGCTTTGTGCTTCTTTATTCAAAATACCTAGGGAAAAAAAATGTTAAGTACTTAATTTGCTATATCACAGAGGAAAGTTAAATGTGACTCAGCAGGTGTACATACTGAGAAGCAAGAACATTAACACTAACTGGGCTTTGTTCACTTTCCTGTTCGTGATAGCTGGTTACATTACCGTATTATGTGCATCTACTTTAGGAATGGTGGGGTTTTTGCTTTTACAGCAGGTAGACAGCTGGCAGTTTTGTGTGGCCCTCTGAAAGGAGCCACAGAAACGTGACTAGTAAGCTGGGTTAGCTGTTCAGTATTACAGGCTAAATGGGCAAAAGAAAAAAAGAGGAAGACTCAGCCAGAGCCTGCATTGATCTAAAGCATGGGTCAACAGTTCCAAGACACAGAAAATCCAACTCATTTCCCATCTCCACTTTCCAGGGGACACCTATTACAATCTAAAAGGTATCTGTTTTGAAGAGTTGTGATACTAACACTGTTTTCTAAGCAGAGGCAGTGTACACTGAGGTTAAAGAGATGGCTGTACCAAAAGAAATCTCATCTCAGAATTAAAAAAATGTGTGAGAAACAATCACAGTGCCCCCTTCACCTCCACAAAAACTATACTCTTGTTGCAACAGAAAGTGGAACTCTTAACTTAAAAATTTAGCACATGCCCAAGTACAAGAATGGGGATGAATACCAGGCTAAGGAGCTGTCATGAAGGCTGTGAAAACAACCAGCATACCAAATCCAACCCTCATGATCTTTTGGAAGGGTATTTTCTATATCTGCAACTGGCAGTTAACATTTTTCTGGTTTTATACCTACCCATATATATAAATAAGCAATCAAAGTGTCTTCAGCTCCTGAGGAGAATTTCTGCTCAAGGGTATGTGACACCTGGAGAGATCCCAAGGAGTGGTTCATATACCCTTCATCTTTTCTCACTGCTGAGGTCCTGACTTAGCCCTCGATGAAACAGAATGAGTAACTGGCTTCCAAACAAGACCCCACCATGCACCCAGCCAGCTGATGGTATCAACAACAGAGTCAAAGGCTGCTGCAGTTTCATCCAGCTGGGCTGCTGTCACATATCCAGCTTACATTCTCTAACAAAAGTTTGAGCAATACAACCTAGATCTGAACAAATCTGGTCCTGCCCAACCAAAACCTCAGTCTAAAAGAAATTATCAACCAATTTCTTCCAGAAAACACAAGAATTTCAGGAAGGCAAATTAACCATTTTATGCCCCTGACAGGTCTTTCTAAACGTTCTACAAGTTCTTCCAACTTTTCATTTTCCTGAAACAAAACCACAGTTCTCAGAAATATTCTGGAAGAACAGACAACTAAGAAAAAATTTCCCAGTGCTCAGATGTTAAGACTCCCTCCCTGTAGCATTAGTGTCTTCGAGATGTTTTTAAATGAAAGGGAAAAGAGGAGTAGCTTGCAGTAGTTTCCAAATAATGCAGTTATACTACCTTTTATCTGTATGGATGCCATCATGGAATTGCACTATTCCTTTAGGGGCCCTTGGGAATGAGGTGAGAATATTATCTTGATCTGCATTAAACCAGTAACTGAATTGAGTATATTTGCTTCTTCATGTTAAGCTAATTTCAAGAAGCTCCTTATTTGTTAGCACTTTTCAGAGTGATCTTGAAGCTGGAAAGGAAAGGAACAGACAGCTCAATGTGTATAACAAAGGTTTGTCAAATAACATCAATATTCCCCATAATAAGATTGCCCTTTCAAAGTAAGAACTATTTAGAGATACGGTAAAGACCCCAGCTCAAAGGGACCAAATGGAGCGAGGGGCTCAAAAGCTGAGGGCTTAACCTAGAGATGAAAGAGACTGAAAACTTGGCTAGGAATCAATTCTGCTCCTTCATGTTGCCATTCCCACCTTTTGGTTGTAAACAAACTGGCGCCATGGCTGGGAACACCGAGTCTGCAAGCACACACTCTCCTCATCGATGCCTCTATACATAGCAAAGAGGATGGGTGACTTTAGGCAACATCAGTAGAAAACTGCAGTTGACAAGGAAATAAATCTTTAGGAAGAGGAGGATACCGTGCTTTTACCAGTTCAAATTCCATTTTCAAATACACATGAAGATGACCACTGACAACCAAACATCAAAAACAGTTCTAGATCAGAGGCCCATCTGCTCCAGAACCATTCCTCATGCCTACTGCTATCTCCTCCTAAGGAAATGCCCACACCTCTCTACAGACATTCTTCACTGTAAGACAGCATACCTCCCATAAGCTTTTCTGAAACAAACTTGTCAAAACCAGCTCTCAAAATGGCAAGCCACAGGCATATTCTCTGCTGGATATAGCTGTACTAGAAGAGATTACTCTCCCCTCCTTAACAGATTTCAGTCCATGAGCTAAATTGGCTTAAACAACAGCTATATATAGTAGTAGATCTTTGGCAATAAATGCATGTTTTTCCCCTTAAACAGGCTAGGAAGTGATGACATGAGCAGCTTAAGAGGCAGATCTGAAACAGCAGAAGTCTGCTGGCAGGATGCATGACAAATACCTGCAAGTAGCCCGAAGGGTGGTAGTTTATCCAGCCAACTTAGCTGAGCTGGAAGATGACATGTTCACAGTACCAACTGGTCACAATCACAGAAGCCAAAATATGTTGGATTCCCCATGTGTGGGATAAGTGCACAGAATTCACTGGGGCCTCATGGCACTGCCAAGATTTGACCCCACATCTTATAAGCCCGTATTACTGCTGCTTTAATCATTCAAACCTCCCAAATCCAATACCTGCAAAGAGTGGCACATCTGACTTCAAAAGCAGCTTTCTTTGAGACATTCTAGAGGCAAATTACTTAATCCAACATCAAGAGATCTGTCATGAAATTCAGTTGTGTTTGCTGTCCACTGTTGCAGTTACAAGAGCTTCTCCTGTACTGGCAGTCCCAGCTCATTCACACATATACACACTAAAATCCCCTATTGTCTGATGAGACATGCCAAGTCATCTGTTCCATACATCTTTTCAATAAATAGATACAGAACCAGCATTGCTAAAACACATTTCAATTATTCAGTTCAAAAGACAAGTAAGTTGAAAAAACCAGCCTTTGGTCTAATTTATCTTTTTCTTTTTTTAAAAGGAGTCCTGAGTTCTGTTTCTAGTGTTGCTACATGTGACTTTGTGCAACACTTTAGCCCTGTGAAGGGAAAACTGTAGTAACCTACACAGAGGATATATATGCCAGGGGCCTAAATTCTGCTGAGAATTACATGTCAGCAAATATAGATGAGGTCAGCTTGCACTCAGCTAACAGCAGCTCCTTGAAGTAAAGGCTTGGATTCATGGCCCCTTGCTTTCTCAGTGTATGAGACAGGTTGGAGAAGCAGTGAGAAACAGCAGCAAGAGGTTTAATACTACTAGCAGATAAAGCATAAACGTTTCAGAAACCCTTGATAACATGCTCCACAATGATTCCCTTACCATCAGTCAGAACAACTAAATGAAACTGCACTTCCATTCTGCAGGCGTAAAATGATACCTCAGCAAAATAAACTCTAGTAACTTTTTATTGATGTATTTTGGAGGTGGTTTTGGTTTCACCAGATGGAAAGGCCTTCCAGTTATATCATTCTGCTCAGATATTATTCATAACATGCATTTGCACTCAAAAGTTTCAACTTCAAAACCAACTGACTTTTATTAATGAGGGTGTATTCTCCAAACCCATTGATGAAATACCTAAAATATCTTCAAATTGCACATTTCTTTCACCACTTTCCACAGACCTCGTACCACCACACCAATTCACAAGACAATTTTATTACAGAGCCCTTGCTCCTGCTGTACTGATGACACCAGAGCCTCCCTAGGACTGTGACTACCCTCCAGGCTGACACTTTGTTCTGGTGCACCAGTGGAAGCAGTGCCCACTGTGCCTCAGTGGGTGCCAGGCTTTGCCTGTCATTTGTCACTCATCCTTTCCCCTGCAGCCCCCTGTACCCACCTGCAAATCACCTCTTGTACAAACAGCCCCACCTAATCCACTCCAACCAAACAAGCCGGACTGGCAGAGCCTTACTATTTAAAATATTTCATTTTGACAAACAACATTGCCAGCAGATTTGAGAGGGCATTTCTTTTAAACAGAAGGGTTGTTTACCTGAGCTTACCTAGGTAAACAATCTGTAAGGATTCAACACATGTTTGTCAGTGACTGCAGTGGTGCAAACTAAACTCCTGGATTTTGCAGACACGTGGCTGTGGATCGCTAGCGTATTCCTCCTCCTGGCTGTGCCGTGGGAGCAGGGTACCCAAGCAGCTGGATAAAATAGTATCTTAAGTTGCTGCAGCTCCTTGCTAAGACTGAACTCTTCGCCAACAACAGCACTCTGTGCCCACGTTAGCTGTAGCCAATCAAGGGTTTGGTTAGCAGAGAAATAGCAGGTAAAATTAGAACTTTCCAAGCCATGAGACTTTAGGGTTACATCAGCAAAGCTACTACACAAGACATCATCACTTCTGTGAAAAGTACTGTGGCAGAAGCAACAATGCTCACTTTTTGTTGAACCAGAAAATCTCTGTATGCTATCATGAATGCACAGTCATCATCCACGTGATTTGCCTGTAAGTGTAAGCCTTCATAGACTACAATACCCCCCTGAAAAAAAAACAAAAAACCCACTTTGACAAAGCCTAATCTGTTTACAGAAGTTGAGACCATCTACCAACCGACCTGAAGGACACCTTTAAAGGCTGTATCTGCAAGCTCTTTAAGAAATCCACTCATGCACAGAAATCTGCAATATGAAAAAATCCTGGGAGGGAAAGTTCAAATATGCAAAAAAGTACAAAGTCAAAGACAGTACAAAGAGTTTACAACCTTCTCTCTCTCTGTGGCTTTTTTTTTAAACTTCTGTATGAATACCTGATTTTTTTCCCTTTTTTGTGCTCACTGGTAAATAAACAGAACAGGCAATTCCTTTCCCACCTATTTCAGCAGTCATAATAGTAAGCTCTTTTTTTGTTTGTTGCAGCACTTGCAAGAGGTGAAAAGTTATTACTCAGTGAACTTAGTGTATTTATTTAATAATTCTTTTGTCAGTAAAACCACGTTTTTCTTTAAACATAATAGACTTCTCTTGCAATTAGAAAGTTTCTCTCTCCCCATAAACAACTTTTCTTCCATTTTAGATGAGTTTCTTGGGCCAAGATGTTTGAAAAAGACAACTTACACAAATATTTATATGTAAAATCCTTATGATAGAAATTACAAAAGTAACTTTACAAATGAAAGCGACTTTATGTATAATCAGAGTCCAGAATTTAATGCTAGTATTTAAAACATATAAAAGAACTTTACCGCAGAGAAATATAACACAACATCTACCTCAAATGTCAGAGACAGTTAACTTTCCTTGTATGTTTGGAAAAGAAATCAAAAGAAAACACTAGGAAAATATATTAGCTTTGCTTTTGAGAGTTGAGAGTAAAGAACTTCTATATTTTTGTTAACCCGTGTCATATCAGAATTCAGCCATTATAATTTATGTCCTTTTAGAGTTCCAAAAATGAATGGGAACCTTACTCTCAGAACACCAGAAGCCATAAAGACAACACAACAAAGAACTGAGAATGTGATGGAACAAGTAATGAGAGCGTAAATCTGAAGTTCAGTGCTTCTCTCCATTATCAGTGCATGGTAATTTTATGCTATTTTCTGCTGAGGCTCCTTTGAACAGAACATTGAAGAGTGATTACATGTCCAAACTTTAATAAAATGTCAAAATCCACTGCTTCATTGTATCTGCAATTGTGATGGATTCCTCCTACACATGGGATAAGAAAGGATAGAATTTTGTATTCATGGTGCTCCAAGCACTATGTTTTAAGTTGGAGCTTGATGTAAATCAGTTATTTGCCAACCAGAAAGCCATTATTATAACCTCACATTTTAATTAAAAAGGCATTTTTGGTCTGAAAAATATGGCTTCAGGTCTTAAATACACTTGTAGAAAATAAAGATTTTTAAAAATTCAGTGGCTCTACCACAAAACAAATCCATGGCCAACATCATGTGTCACCACTATAAGGGGTAGAAGACAGCAGACTGGGTTCTTCCCTGTAGTTTTAACTCCGCTTAAACTGATATAGGAGAAAATACCTCCCTTTTGGGAAAAGAAACTGCAAAATCTCTGGTTTTTTCTCTAGTCAAAACTTCTACCCTTGACAGGCCAAAGCTCACGCCTCCAAGCTCTGAGATCTGTCCAACAGCAATGGAAAAAACAGCCATGGGCGACTGGGGTGGTCCTGCTTCCACCTTCCCACCTCAGGTGGTGCTGTCAATGCCAGATGGAAGATGGAAACTGCAGGCAAACCAGACCTGGCACCAAAGACACTTTTGTCCTGTTCTCTGAAACTCCCACCATGTAGCAGTTTCTACACTCAAGGTTAACTATATCCTAACCTGCAGGCTAAAATTCCCCCACTTAGTTTTCATAGCACAGATATCTGCAGACAAAACAGAACCAAACTTTTGATATTGATTTCTCTCTGTATTTTGGACGGACCCTCTTTTTACAATGAGACCACATGTGAAAACTTGTTACTCAAAAGAGATTCCTTTTTTACTCATCCTACTGTCCACAGATGGTGACAAAAGTAGTTCTTCCTCCCTGCTGTAGAAAAAAGAATCACTCTTTGAGTTTCAACAACCAAAATCATTCTAAAGATTGTATACAACCTATGCAGCTCCCCTTGTAGAGGGAACACATCAAAGAGAAGACGTCTGTCAAGAATACACAGCAAAATGTTGACAGCCAATCCAAGGGTATTTAGCCAGCTTTTGCACACTGGCTGTTGCAGAGCTGAATAGCAAATCTTACCACAACCTTCTTGCCAGGAGATTTAGCTCTCCTGTGAGCTGGGCTTTGATGCGTCAGAGAGGAAAGGATAATTGTTGTATTTGCTTTGGAAACAATGCAATAGTGATTGTGAGACATACTTGTCTGAATTAGATGTATAATACCAAGTCTCATAAGAGACACTCTGAACTTATAAAGCTTGCCTGGCAGTGATAGGAGCTATTAAGGGGTCTGCTTTAATGGATAAGAAACGTGACAACTCCCACAGAGAATCAACTGGTGCTGTGCTGGAAGGACAGAAAATGCAGTCCTACCGTTGCACTGGTCCTCACAGAGGGAAAACGAAAACACGGTTCACATTAAGATCTCCAAAACTGTCCATCCTGATTTTTGTTGAGAAATACATGAGTGAAGAACTCTGACTTCTTACATCCCTTCTGAAAGAACGTACTGCAATTAAATGGAGCATTTTTTTGTATTCCCCAAATGTAGGTCAAAGAGCATTTGCAGGTCCAAATGTTAATCATCATTTTGAATCTGACAGCACTGAAAAGAGCCTTGAAATAACAGATCTGATTGGTGAGGCAAAATCATGAAGCTAGGTCGCCACCATCTTCATCACCCTGAACAGAAGTTGTCTGTGTTAGTCCTGCTCTGAAAAATGACATATTGAACCTAGATTATTGCCAGCTTTGTGAGACAGCTCTCTCTTAAATCCTGACAAGTAGGGAGACCAAATAATAATCATAATAGTATTGCTGCCCCTTGCCCATGCCCCTAACATAAAAAGGTCGACCAGCAGCCTATTGAGTGAATTACCAGGGAGGATGGGTACCCACAGACCAGGTGTCACCCCAAAATTCAATTTCTGCCTGGTAAAGCATGCTGTCTGAGGTACATTTCTCATCTGATTTAGAGCGCACTCTGCAATAGGAAATTTCTGTCACCAAGAGGAAGGTGACTATCTTTCTGTCTTGGAAATAACTGAACCCATGATGGCTATTACTTATAAATTCCTCATCAGATGATGTTTTCAGATAACCATAATAAATTTATTAACCACAGTTTCAAGACCTCAGTGTCTCCCTGCGTTGCAGCCAAAGGAGGCTGTACTCTCACTCTTCCTGGTACACAGTGCCTAAACCCACATGGACCAGAATAAGTGCTTTCCACTATTCACAGCTGACAGTCATCATAATAATTTGTCTGTCGGTTTCACAAATGGGGGATATCTTTGTATTTCTCATATTGTCTTTAGAAGGGATGGGGTATTTGTTTCTTTGCAATTCCCATTTTGAATTAAGGCCATTTTCAATTATTTTATTGACATTATGCTCAGAGAACAACTCATTCCCCATGGTTTTCTTCTTCAGTGTAGGCCTCCAGGCTGACTTCTTTGACACTATATATCTACCCCACTTACTGGAAACCATGATAGGCTGAAAAAATGCATCCATTTGCTTCGGCTTTCCATTCATACATGTCCAAAACTAATGTGAATCAGGACTTTCTTCCCTCCCAAAACCAAATGTAGGATGAAGTAACAGAAGTGACTTCAACAGTCACTAGTCATACACGCAGTAAGAGAACAGTAGATGAGTTGGGATTATGCTAAAAGACTTCCTGAAGAGACTTCATAGCACCATGCTGTATAAATCCATTCTGAATTTTCACATAAGATCCTTTGTAACCAGGAATCGCTCAAGATCTGAAGCAAGATAAAAATACAGCACTTGTGACTTTTGCACAGCTTTACATAATACATTTACAGGACAACATCCAAGAACTTTATTTAAACAAACTTACAGACAGCTACTTGGTGACTCAATGAGTGAAACTGCACCAATGTAAAACTAGAGAAGGGCATATGTTAGCAAAGTGAATTACTGCAAGGCTGGTGAATAAAGCTACTAACCACCTTCCTTCAGGACTTCTATGCTGTTGCAGGTATATCTCACCTTATGGTATTTCCACCTGCCATACACCTTGTTATGCTTGTGTTTCAACAATACACATGAAGGGCCAACACCACAACAATTTCCTAATTATTTTAATTTGCCTTGTTTTTTGGAGAAGGTTTCCTAATTAATATTAAGCATCAAAAATGCTTCCTCTTGAAGCTTCACTGAGCTCTTGATTTTAAAGTACAGCTGTTAAAACAGGCTCCAGGAATAAAGGACTGATGTCTTTTTTTCTTTTTTCAAACTGGATAACTTCACTGGTTTGGATGATTTGTCCTAAACTCAACACTGAAGGCTTGTCAGCAAAGTCCTACAAAGCAGAAATATTCCCAACAGAAAAATTGAGCTAAAAGCTTGGCTTTTACTAGGGAAGGAGAAAATTTTTTTACAAAAGCAAAAAACTTCAAGAGGACATTCTCTGTTGTCAGTAACTGACAATTAGGTTTTGCCCACGGGTTGCAAACACAATGAAGCACCCAGTACAGGAGATCCAGGACCCCATCATGACAGACAGAACCACCATGTCTCTGAGCACTGTGAAGTTTCGGTAATTTCCATCCTTTCCCTGAAAACTGTCTTTGATGTGTTCTCATTGCCAGCCAGTTGCTTCAGATGTTGATTGCTCATTACACTGATTTCTCCACTGTTTCCAGTTCACTGAAGGTTTTATCATGAACTTTTCTGTAACAAATCAGTACAAAATATCTTTAGTGGGATGAGGTTTTGGACGGAGCTTAATTCTATTTCATCCACAGTGGTGCCTGCTCTCTGTCTGCTTATTAGGAAAATTTCTTATAGCTTTTACTGCATCTCTTACCTTATGGGCACTTTAGATCCCACCACAAACTTTATCACAAAACTCACATGTAGACAGTGTAACAGGCAAAGACAGATAGCTGGAGATCTCTGAGTCCATTCTAAACTGTGCATCTGTTCTGAGCACCAAATGCTTACTAGCCATTAGGTAAACACTAGCCTTTGCATGTATTATTTTTTAAATAACGTGGAAAATACAAACCATACATCCATGAAAATTGCAATGCAAAAGGAATTCTGTACATTTTTCAAAATATTTAAGGTAGAAACATACAAAAGGCTTTCAGAGGTAGTTCTCAAGCTTTACAGTGTAATATGCTTTTCAAAAATCCCAGTCATTTGAGATTCCCTACCACAAAGATGACGTCATAGATCTGGGAGATTCTAACTCGTACCATGAATTTAATAATTTTATATTTAATACGAAAAACATATCTATGCACTCTGACTTCTTTTACAGCAAAACCTTAATTATGTACCATCCAAATACTCCCACTGAATTAGTTTTACACATGAACTTAATTCAAATTAACACTGAAGTTACATGATACTTTAAAACATCCAGACTGAGATGATAAAGTTCTGTGTTACCACCTATCCACAGACTCGAAAGCACCTAGTGCTTTCTGCTATGGAAGAATAAACTGCCTCATTAATTTACAGCTGTCCTTAATTTAGCTAAAAGGACTTCTGAAATATACTCACATAGCCTTTTGTTCATGTCTAGTCATCAAACCTCCTCACACGAAACCTAAACTGAAGCCACAAGGCTGGGCACAGTGCTGAGTGGGATCCTTACCCAAGGAGTTGCCCATTTGTCACACCTGGACACCACACAGCCTTTGTACCATGGCTCCCCCACGTTTACCTGTGCCAACAGAAGATGCTGCTGTCCCCACTGCAGAACCAAAGGAACAATCTGTTAAATTAGCTGGGTTAGTGCAAATCACCCATTTAAATTGGTTAAGCTTTTCTGGCTGATTGCTCCACAGCCAGTGTGGGAGCTCTGCTGGCTCCAGTGAGGCCATAATTACCACCAAAGGGGCAATAGGAACCTGCCTGGGGGAGATGAAGGTTTCCAGTGGCATGGATTTTAGCCAAGCGAACGTCTGTCTACAACCTCCAGCATGTGATTTTTAATCAAAGCAGTGATACTGGCACAGGCAGTTGCAGGAGGGCCTTTACAATGACAGCAGCTCTTACATCTGCTCTTCATGCACCACAGATGCGTGTTCACTTGGCCAGTTAAAGACATTTAACCCCTGGGTATTCTACCACCTTTCTGCAAGAGGTTACTGACCTTAGAGCTCTGCTGCTCTTTCATCTCCTTCATGCAAAACATTTTCCAGGTAGCTTAAATCACTTTTGATAGCCTTTCAAACTTAAGTAATTTTGCCTAAAGCAAGTTAGATCATTTACAGGATCCATTTGCCAGCAAAGCTGAAGGAAAGAAATAATTTCTGGCAGACTACTAGACTACCAGAGAAAAAAAGGGAGAAAGCAGGAAGGTGGGCTGGAGGCAGAGGTGTGCAAATATGGCCTCCAGGAAGCACAGCTGGATTCAGAAGATGGCAGCTGTTCATAACCTCTTCTTGTACTTTCATATAACTGCATTTGAAGACAGATGTGTGAAAGCAAAAAGCTAGAGTTTATAAATTCAGGGGGTAGAGGGGAACTATCCCTGCTGCAGCAGCTATCACAACAGGGTCTTACTTTGGCCATTACTTTTTTTTCATGTACTTCAATACACATCAGAAACTCTAAATAAATTATATTTTATTTAAAGAGCTTGAACAAGTTGCAGTCAGTGAATTCCCCACTTTGGTCTTGACAAACACAGAGTGAATGTGCTTCAGATGTGGAAGGTAACCACTGAACAGCATTTCACTTGCAACTCAAAACTCATATAAAGGTGTGCTTCAATGTCCTCAATGTAATTTTGAATGTGACTACCAAGTCATTTAAAGCAGGACTCTTCATATCACATTTTCCAAGTGTGAGCTCACACTATAGAGAAGCAATGGAATTTTGCAGCTGAACAGTGCTGTTCTCTAAAAGCTCTTGATGTTTTGTAACTATTCTTGAAATAAAACTCTGGTCAATAGTTAAGCAGGTAAGAAGCATCTCAATTTCTTCTCTCGAGAACATAAAAATGTGGCCTAAATTGTACATACATCTGTTAACTGGTCTGGAATAAGAGCTCATCTTCCCACTGCCAGGCACTGGCTTTACACACTACAGTTGTCTGCTGTGCTGCAGGACCAACATCTACAAGTACAGCACACCTCCTTATTACCAGTAAAGGAAGGTTTATGGGTAGTGGCAGAATTTTTCACTATCCAGAATAATACAGCTGGGATGGGGGCAGGAAGAGAGACCAAAATGCTGAGCTGATAAGGTTCCAGGTGTATCTGGTATGGTATACATTTTAGGTATACATCTGAGACTTACTGCTTCCCACTGAGCAGAAAGGGCAGTGTTAGTAATGAAGGAGGAGTTTAACTCCAATGGGAAAGAAAGAGGTAAAACAAGGGGAAAGAACCCCAAGATTATAGCATCCCATGAAATCAATAGCTCTATTGACTCTATGGTTTTATTGTCCCAGGCTCAATGCTTTGGAAAGCATTCTGCAGCTTTTCCTGGAGGATTAGGACTGAGAAGGTTAGAGACTGTGTGGGTACTCTGAGAAATGTTAACCCACCAGTGTTTCCACCCTTCATCAGCTGTCAGGGCACTCCATCTGTGCAAGATGACTGCTTAGTCACCCCTGGGCATCCCAAGGGGCTCAGAGCAATGCCAAAATGCACCGAATTCCAGAAGGAAGCCAGGAATTTGATGATCCTGTTACAAGGGCCATGCACTAGACCCACACAGAGCTGTGTTAGCACATACCAATTACCTTGTATTTCAGACAGTAAATGCCTAACTTACATGTCTAAATGCAGAACACCTGTTCCCAGCTTGCACTTAGCCTCGTAATTTCTGGCTTCTATTGGAGGCCTGGAAGAGCAGTCCCAGGGCCCCAAAGCTTGTTCTCCCTTCTCAGCTACAGCAATAGGGCCAGTAGAAGATGTATGGGCTCTAGACACAAACTTTGTTCAATTATCTCTTCAGATCACCTCACCCAATGCAGTGCTACTCATTCTGCTAGCAAGAGAATCAACTTCCATGTGTATGTAAAGGGTTGGCTTCTGGCAAAGGTTTACATAATTGTACATAATGCAAAGTTCAGTCATAACATCAAAAGGAAAATTATTTTTCCTTTCATGAGGTCTGGGATTTTACTGTCTGTTCACTCATCTGTTTTGGCAACAACCTTGGTCATGAACACAGTATATACAATCCTATGTGTTTTTAAAAAACCCATGAACCAAATCAAGAGATGCTGAGGGAAATGAACTGTGAAGTGGGGGCAGCAGGATAGTATCTAACATTTTTGCAAACAATCCATTTGTCACTTTCATGGACCTGGGTTAATTAATATTCTATAAAGGTCTTCCAAAAGCTGAATACCTCTCAAGTTCTGAATTCATGGGGCTGACCTTAGACTTTCTCAGAATGATTTTTAATGCAGTCTGTTATCAGCAAAACCCGTTTAAACACATGCCCCATCTGCCAGCACCCCACTTGCAAAAGAGCTTCTTATACTTGCAGACAGTAAAGCTTCTGCCTGCTTCCCTCTCTCCTCTAAATACCAGCTGTATGGTAATGAGCACAAACAGCTGAAAAATACTGCACAGTAACAAAGCTGGTACGAAGCGGGCAGAACAACGCACCCACTCAATGAGGCAGTTGTAGCATGAATTTAGCAGATTAGCTATTGAACAGGGGTGGGGGGAGGTTTGGAAAAAATGTAAAAGGTCTACACAGATAGCAAGAAAATGAAAAGAGACCAAAAGGGCACAGGCTACCAAAGAAAAGCCCAAATTCTAAAGTACTTTTGTTGAAACTGCATGAACCAATTCTTCAAATTTTCTAAGGCATACTCGTCCTGTACTAATGATATGCCAAATGCTATTCTGATAATTTGCAAGTTCAGTTAGTTTTTAAAGGAGGCAACTTGTTAATGAAAGTCTTCCATTCATTAACAAATCTCTTCATTGGCCGGGGGTGGGGGAAGTCCTTAAGAACAGGAACACACTCTCCTACTTCAGTCTCTGGTACTTTCAGCATGTGTGACCAACAAGAACCATACTATCTATTAACTTTTTGCATAATAGCCCTCTCAGTCTATCCATTTTAAAAGACATTTTTTTAAATGCTCACAATATTCACGCTACCCTCCAGACACTGACAAGCTTTTTAAGCAGACACTTGCTTTTAAGAAAAATTGTGTGTAACTGCATTCAGCTGACATGTATACAAGGCATACAGTTGAGTATTTGTTTATACAAGTAGTTAATTTGATATACACTGTTTGCATAAAGTCTTAAAATGGCACATGCACTTTTGCACTTGAAATTACACACATCTGTCTACTGGCAGATGTGAAAGATGCACGCAGTTTTGATACATAAAGCTGAAGTGAAAATACGGGACTTTTTTCTTGTTCGCAATTTCCCAATGGCATCTAGCTTGCCACTGCTGCTTTTGAAGAATTGGAGCCTAACACTTTCAAAAAAAACATGGGAAAAGATGGTGTATTGACACTGCCCAAGTAAGTGCTCTGTCAAAAGCTTGATACATAGGGTTTGGGAGTTTTAAATTCCTAATTAAAAAGCCTTACTGTTACAATCCCTCAGCATCCTAGCATTTGTCTTTAGTGACAAGTAAGTCTAGTAAGATGTTTTTCAATGATTCATCCACTAAGACATACTGCAATAAAAATACTATATTGTTTCAAAAAGTAATGAAGAATGAAACCTTCTATCTGGGCAAAAAAAGTATACTTACTTCTAAGGTCATCACAATGAAGCTCCTAAAAAAGCAAACAATCTTTTAACCTTTATACATTGCACTTAGAGAGTTAAACAGAACAAATCATCTATGTTACTGGCTTCTTTTCACTGGTGATCACAGAATAAACAAAAACAAAAAGAGAAAGCAATTTTCTCAGGGCATGAAAGAGCTTGTCATGCAGCTATACAATGGTATTAACAGATGATATATCTATTGCTCATGTCTATCATAACCTTGTAGTAATAGAAGAAGTAATAGAAGAAAAACCCCCACTATTTACATTCACTGTAAGTCTCTACCTAATTTCAAATTTTAATGTAAGTCAAATCTATTGAATTTAGGTTACAGAACATGTACTTTGATCTTTCCTGGAGAATCCTAGCACACATTAAAAATATTTTTCATCTTTTAAGCACCTTCAGGAACTCATAAAAACTTTATAGAAAGAAAAGACAGGTAACAGACATATTCAACATACAGAGATGCATAAAATGTTAGCTAATGATTAATAAATCATAAATTACTTACTGGCTAAAAAAGTGTTAATATTCAGTTTATATACTTACTATTAGTTATAATTATCACTGATTCCCATAATTTTCTGTACTTAAAGCTTAGCACAAATATCACTCAGTTCTTAATTTAATTCTGCTCTCTGAATTGTTTAATATGCACCATAATGAAAGCTGTTAGCTTAAAAACACTAAGCAAATTAAAGTGGTTTATTATGAGAGAAGGTACAACACTTGAACCAATGCAAAAATTTATTCCCAGAATTACTTTTGTTCTTTCCAGAAACATGTATTTCTTCAGCTCATCAGCACTCCAGGAGGAAAGAACATGATACTACAGAAGGGCTATTTGCTATGTCACCAACCCAGGTATGCCCTGGTATCTTCAAAGGAGCCTGAGCTGCTCAGTATCATTATCTAGCTTTTCAGACTATGCTCCTGGGGTACTAAAGCAGTACCAGTGAACAAGGAAAGCCTCACTTATTCTACAAGATTTAAACTGGAACGGTGAATTTTTTTTTTTCATGTTTCATATAAAATTTTCTAAAACTCTGTATTTTATGACTTAGAAACAAAACTAAACATTCACAGAAACAAACCCAAAGTTGTCCATGAAAAACCACAACAACCTAACATAAAATATTCAAAAATGTGCAAGAAAAAGTTTGCCACTGAAACTGGCAGAGCTACATTCAAAATTTTCATTATTCCTAGCATTTGACAGCACACCAACTACAACCAAAAATCTTAAGAGAAGACTGGAGTGAATGTTGGCTCTGTTGAGAAAACAGTGACATGAGAAATAATCATAGAATCACAGAATGGTTTGAGGTGGAAAGGACTCCAAAGATCATCTTAGACCCTTGCCACAGGCAGGATGCCCTCACTAGATCAGGTTGCTCAAAGCCCCATCCAGACTGGCTGGGAACGCTTCTCAGGATGGTGCCTTCAGAACTCCTTTGGAAAACCTACTTCAGTGTCCCACCACCCTCACAGTAAAGAATTTCTTCTTTTTATGTTTTCTTCCTTATATCTGAGGATTACATCTATACTCATTGTTTCAGGGAATACATCCCAAGATTAGGACCTTTCTCTTTGCAATGCTGGTTTCAAGAGACATTGAAAGAATGCCTCCTTTGGATAACAATTTATTCTACTGGGTAAAAATGTATCAGGCATCCTCAATATTTCAGTTCTGCAGGACGTCAATTAATTAATATAGAATGTGCCATTCACAAGGAACAAGTACTTCAAATGCACTTTTATACTCATAGTAAAAAAAAATCAACCAAGCAAAAATCATGTCAAAGTTACTTTGTTGATACCCTTTTGTATTTCGAGTCTAGCTGTACTTTGCCAGCACTTGTCCATAATCTTCATGTGCTTTTACCATGTGGAAGCCTTTAAACACTAACAATCTTTTTAAAAATACTGAATAAATCTATATTCATGAGTATAAACAATGTCAAGGAAAAACAGTGACTCATTTTAAACAACAATGTTCTTAACTGTATTGATATTTCCAGAAAATTTCTTTAACTTAAAAGAATTCTCATACTTTCTTACAAGTAATGCACATTCACACAACCGATAAAATAATCATATTTTAAACATAATATTCCACAAAAGATTGAAAAGATGAACACAGAGGAAGATTTATTGACAGCACTACACTGCCCCTTCACGTCCACTACAGAAACAACACCACAAGCTGCATGACGTTAAAAAAAAAAAAAAAAAAAAATCACTGAATATTAACATAGCAATTATGCTAAATCACAAATTTCCTGAATTTTTCTCTAGGATAGCCCCTTGCTCCCCCAATAAAACATACATACAATGAAGGCAAAGCAGAATAAAATCAAATTCCTACTTTAGTGGGAAAAACCACCTGGTTTTCCATTGATATGCATACTTAGACCTTCCCATTTTAAAAAGGTATAAATTTTTCACCTTGATTACAGAGTGGATGAGAACTGATGAACAAAACCAATTGAGACAACATTTTTTTTGGAAAGAAAAAAAAAACTAAAATGGATATACTTAGCCACAACACAAAATTTTATCTAAGAATGGAACAATAAAGCTTCTATCAGAATCAACTCTTAATGGCATCAGAAATTATTTACGAGTATCTAAGCTACTTCATACATCCTATAAATTCTCTCAATTTTTTAAATAATACAGTTTTTCCCCCAAGCATCCTGTTTCTTATAATTTAAAATTCAATTGCTATTTTGCTTGTCATTTAATGCTAAATGTGTTGTTCTGATAGATGTATGGGATTTTATTTTTGGTAGCATTAACTAGAATGTCAGTCAGGAACTTCTGACTGAATAAAAAGAGGTGTCCCATATCTCCATGAGGCAAATCTCTCAGTGTATCATTTGCACATGCATTCTGAAACCTCTCTCAAGCTGAGACAAGAACTTGCCGTTCTTCCTACCCCTTCCTACAGTATGACAAAATAGCATAAATGAAGTACAAGATGACAGGGACCTTACTCAACACCACTGTGATCCAAAATTATACTTTTCACTATTAAAGAAAAAGGGTACACAATGAGACCACAAAACAAACCATTACATTTCAGAGGCCAAAAAGTTTTTTTTAAAGAAGCAGAGTGGTAAAATTGGCAATTAAAAAAAATTATGCTCCAATTACTTTGTGTGCTACAAATGTTAATATGGTACATATGATCAGCATAGTTTTAAGTAGAAAAAGTGCCTTACAAAACTCTTTTGCCTATAAAATATCTTAAATGTATTCTGCCCATTACAATGGTATAGTAACTCTAAATAAATGATATATCAGAGTTCTTACTTCTAGGTGCCCTTTATTAAAGCCATGGGACATTTTAGACATGCTATAGTTCACAAGTACATCACAAATGTTTCTCTGGGTGAGGCTATAAAAACTCACCTAGCTTAACAGAGTCTGATCATAATTTAATTTTCTCATGGACTAAACCCATGTCGACCAGGCTATTCAAGTCACCTGCATGTAAGCACAATCTTTTCAAGGAGGAAGAGAAAAATTAAGTTGACTTATCAACAGTTATGAAAAAGGGTGCAAAGCATTTCTCCAAATTATGTGTTTTGGAAATTTATGCAGAGAAACTTTGAACCTCAGTGCAATTTACATGCTTCAAAAAATGGTAAGAAGCATGCTTAAAGATGGTTTCCTGTTTTTTGAACTTAGAGCACCCCCCATCATATTTTACTACATTATTATTGCTGTGTCTTTGTGAGTTTACACATACACCATGTATTTAAGAATGCAGCTTTACAGGGACTTCTTACACAGCTTCTTAGCCAAGGACAGGGTAGGGCATCCCCTCGGCTAACTGCTACAAGAAGTATTTTCTAATAAAAACAGAGATGATAAATAATGGCATGCTAGGTATAGCAAAAAAACATTTTCCTACTGCCATAAAGATAATATCCAAAGAATTTTCTAGTAACAATGGGAAAACAAAATTCAAGCTTTCTCTTCTGACTACATGCAAGTAGAAACAAGGGCACTTAAAAAACAAGTTTGAAGTTGTTTCATCATAAATCCTGAAAAGTAGTTATTACAGTTAGTGACAGTATCTGGGCCATTATGTATTTTAGGTATTTTATTTTCTCCTCTGGCTATGATTTTTTTACACAAGTGAGTCTCACCACAGTATCTTTCCCTTAAAACACATTCTGAGCTATGAAGTAAAGCTGGATCTCAAGGGAACCACCATGATCTCTTCAGGGGTTTCTCCTCTATGATAGAGGCTGTGACAAACAATTTCAGTATTGAGTTAATTGGAAGGTTAATTGAAAAGTTTTTGATTAAGAACAGGGGGTTGTATTTTTATCTACCACTCATGGTACCTAGAGGTCAGACCTCTACAAGTGCAAATAATCCAGCTTTGACTCTGCAAGCAAGGCATAAAACAAGATTCAAAAAAGGCACTATGGCATAGTTTGCCTGTCCAACACTTGGTCTCAGGTTGTCTTCATAAGAAATGAAAGTATTCTCAAGTCATGATATATTCCTTCTCAAGGATATATTCCTGTTTGAGACACTTCACTGTATAATGTACAGTGTCACTTTTAAAACTGATGTAAAGTTCTTGTCAACTGGGACTATCACCCTGGGAGTACTAAAAAAGTACTTTGAAACATTCTACCACTACGAAGATATTCTATTTTGCTGACATGCACATACAGAAACAGCCACATTTCTAGCAGTACAGCACTGGCTGCTTGGTACTATAGCAACTCATTTTTCTGTTCCACCTTTTGTCAGTCTCACTTTCTGCATATCTCATGTCATTTGTAGTCAATGCTGCATCTATGACACAAGCCTGGGACCGGAGTGGCACTGCATGGCTTCCTCCACCCTGTGATAATTACAATAGTGTAAACAGCCTCTGAAATTTGAAGCATCTACCAGAGAAGCAGAAAACGCCATTTCCTTCAAGCAACCACTGTAAAGAAACTAAATCACTGCATTAAGACCACAGAAGTGCAGCTGAGGTTGCATCTATAGAAGACCAATCTCTCCAGTTATTTAGAGTAACCTATCGAATGCTCCTGACCACTTCCAATTTTACTTTCAGGTGAGAGTCAGATTTAGAGATTTTTGTATTTTTATGAAAATAAACATGGCTGTAAATTGAAGCACACACATTCTCATTCATAAATGAAAGAAAACACATTTTACACTTTAAATGGCAGTCTCTCATCTGCTTCTGTCTTGATGCTAGATGCATTCTGGACCAGGGATGAGCCTGAACATCCCACATGTCCAGTTCTTGAAACAGTCTGTATTACCTCAGAGATCTCCAACTTCTAACTTGCTGCAACCAGACACGTGGCCAGTATCCAGTGCAAGTATTTTTTCCATTTCAGTTTAACAGAAAAAAATCCACTCTTGTTTTCCAAGTCAAACAAGGAAAGACAGGGTTTCCTAGCAGCAGCTGTTTCCAAGTTTGGAGACTATGACAGCAACTGCAAGGTGAAAGAAACAGGGAAAAGAAGGACATAAGGCAAGATTACCTTAGTTTCCAGATTTGTTTATGAAGCTACTGCTTACAACCATATCTTAGTTCTTGTCTCCCCTCTAGTGTGTACAGAACAGAAAATGTATACAGAAGATAAGCTGGGAGAATTTTTTATTTCATTATTTTCAAGATGTGAGGAGCAAAGGACTGAAGAAGGAAGACCAAGCTTCCTTATTTATAACACATTATAAGAAAACATGCAAGGTTTTTTCCCATTTAATATTTTTCCTATTAAAAATGAGCTCTTGTTTATACAAAAAAATACCTGATTACTTTAAAGTCAGAAGATAATATAAATGGAAAGAAAAAATAAGAAAAAAAAAACAACATAAGGTTTTTCTGCTGAATAATAATAGCAAATTTACCAATTTGTCTATTTGTGAAAACCATCAGTGAAGGCTCACCTAAAAGAGGCCAGATAAAACCTTTGTGTTTGACGTGGTTTTTGCTATGTCTGTGACAGATACACCTAATCTAGCACAGAGTCTTATGAAGCAGCACTGCTGCTACTTATTGGCAAGAAGCTAGAAGGAAATCTTGAAACTCTGACTGATGGAAGAGCATCTCCATTTGTGCATGTATTCTGAGGGCTATTATTAAGTAGTATTAGATAAAGAGATGCTACGACTCCCCAGTTCTGAATGGAAAAAGAAAGGAAACAATTGCCTACCAGCTTTAATATTGTGTGCTACAGAATGAAAATTATATATTATATTTTGTATTTTGAAAATAGACCTTGAAGTTCACAAGCACTGTCAAAGGAATTCAAAAGTTCAGAAAGGTTTTTAGCATATTTCTTAGTAGCAACTGACATTCTTTTAGAAATACAAAGACGGTTGCATATATTAGGTTTTTAATAGGGCAACATCTTTGTGATCCATGTCATTACATGCTTTGGAATGTCATATCCAATATCTGGCATACTGATCTTTCAAAGACAACATATGTTTTGTGTCCTCTCTACTGGAATGCTCTCCTAGTAAGCGTAAAAAGAAAAAAAAAAAGAAAAGAAAAAAAAGGCCACAGTTTAGTCTCAAGACTCCAAATTCATTCCCCATGCGTTCACATACCATCAAAACACAAACTATTTCTCAAAACCCTGTACAGAAGTTAGGACTCGTAGTAAAGAGAGTTCAAAAGATGGACAAAAAAAGCACGTGTGTCCCATGGCGCCTCACAGCGAGGAACTGCTTGCATGAAAATGCACCAACAGGTGTCTTGGCTTCATGGTTTTGAAGGGTAAGCAAAAAGAAGAAAAACTCTAAGATACAGGAAATCTGAAATTAAAATTGAAGTGGAAAATAGTTTAAACTACATTCAAAACTACTACATAATGTACTTTATTTTTCAATAATTGTCATACATTTCACCCCACTGAGGTTTAATTTGTGTCAGTGTAAGTACCTTTGTAAAAAGGATTCTATTTACCTTCTTCCAAATGCATTAATATACAAATACTGTACATTATGCACACAATTGTTACACTAGGTTAAAAAAAAGAAGACATTTTTTTGTTTATATCACAAAGATTAGTTACTTCAGAGAGACGACAGTTCAGTTTAAAGGCTTTTTGCTCACTAACTTTGTTCATGCTAAAGTAGTGCAAATTTGAATTACAAATCTTAAAATCACTGGGAAAATACAAGGCCTTAGGGCCAATTACTAAATAACATGTTTCAATTTTTCTATCAACATACATACAGAAAAGACAGAATATGCTGAGAGCAAAGAAACAGATGTCTCTTTGAAAGATTAGTTTTATTCGACTTGCAGCACCTATTATGATTGGGTAACTATGTATAACCTCGGGGGGGGGGGGCATAAATTGTCTACTGAAGCCCAAAGAATGAGCTGAAAATTTTCAGCAATTATGAATTCATATCATCTGTGCGTCCACTGCGAGGGGTTGCCAATGCCACTTGTTTCTACAAATTAGGTCCCACAAGTCAGTAAGACACTCCAGAGGTGCAAATTACGGGTTTTACTATTTTTACACCTCAATGACTAGTGAGAAGTTTTACTGCAGGTTTCTCTCTGTATCAGGAAGAGAGAAAGAGAAAAACTGGGGCAGGGGGCACGAAGGTTTGCACACCCACCTCTCCTCATTGCCATGTTTTCAGGAATTAATTAATTCCCTGAGGATGCCTTGGATGTCTTGAAGCATTTACTTTCTCCACACCCCAGAAAGAACAGGTCATGTCTGACACGAGCTCTTCCTAAATCAAGAAAAGTAAGGGCTGGACCTGCTAAACATGGCCATAAACGGACAAATATGCAGTATTTATGGACATTTAAAACATTGACTTGTGTGCTCAAATTAAAATGGGCCAGTACTTCAGAACAGGAAACTATTTCCTCTTCACCCACTCAGAAGTTTGGATGCCTTCCCAGAAATCTCAAGACTGGCGCAGGGCTTAGCGCTGCGCCTGCAAGACAGCTGCATCTGGATACAACCCTTCATGGGAATGCACAAGACAAACCAAGGCCGACAGGTTGAGCAGATGTAATTAACGGAGGTGGTGCCAGAAAGTGATCTGTGCTAACCAGATGCTCCAAAGAAATTCCTCTCAGGAAGGCAGCACAAGAGGCAGGCCTTTTGGAAAGCTATTTGAGCTGTGCCAACAGATCTCACGGACGCCCACGATCACTAACACAGCTCAGAACCAAGCGGCTCAAGCTGTCTCCTCTTCTTCTTCTGGGAGGGAATGGCTACAACTCACGGAACTTTTCTCCCATGATGACCAGCTCTTTATGCAACAAGAAAAGGGAAGTGGAGAAGAAGCTAAAGGAAATTGACATACAGCAAATTAACCTGACAATTAAATGGAATAATCCTAACAAAATTGTTACAAACATTCTCTAACCCATATAGGAGGGGCACGGTATGTCTTGAAAAAAATCAAGAAACAAACCCCCAAAATGAATCTACTTTTGCAATTTTAATCCATGTAATAGTCATACTAATTAGTCACCGACCAAATTAGCTGCTGCTATTCTAACCCATTTTCTTTCTAAAGTGAAGAAGCACTGCTATGTATGTACCCTTAATAAATCTGGATATTAATTGCAATTAGTGTCAAATTTTCACAGTGCCAAGTGACCTCAACACATAATGACATTTCAAACATGATGAGAAAACTAACCATTTCTATGAGAAGTAATTTTATACCATTAGATGAATCTCAGTCAGAAATAGCACAGACACCATAGATCCTGCCATAGGTTAAAGGGATGATGCAGTCTCGTTCCTATAATTCGTATTATTAGTTCTTTTGTCTGTTACCTATTTCTTGCATCACCATGAACAGAAACTGCAAATAAGTGGCAAGCATACATGTCTAATAAATTAAATGAACAGAAGCTTATTATTGTTTAAAACAAAAACATTCCTCCTGAAGGAGAAAGGTGCACAAGCATCTATTCTGAATGCTATTCAAGAGAAGAGAATTAGTACCAACTATGTGAGTTTATCATCTGCCTGGAGATAATGAAGCAAGGGTAGGCAGTGGCAATTGATTGACATGTAGTATTTTAATGCTGAATTTATTACACTTAAAGATAAATACTTGTATTTTAAAAATCAAGTGATAGATGTTGTAGAAGTTGTAATTTTTTTTACCATGATGGCTTATGTGGTTCCCTTGGGAAATACAGCCAGTTACAGATAATTCCTTGTTTTCTTAAAGGTGGTGCATGGGCAGAAAGGACTTCCCAGAACTCTTTGCAGGGTAAGCAGAGAGGCAAAGGAATGTGGGTGTAAAGAGACAGGAAAGAAGAGATGATCTATCAAAACTATGTGGACAGAATAGGCACTAGACAGTAGTGGACCTGTTCCACACCTTGGTATGTAGACAGGATCTGGAGAAGGGAAGGCAAAAGAAGAGAAGACTGTGAGGCCATGAAGAAATTCATGGTAAGAATTCGGTCTGAAATTTCACTAGCAATGTACCATAGGAGAAATGCAAGATGGAATGTAGCAATGCTGTAAATATGTTAAAATTGCAAACATTCTTGCCAGCTGCTGCTGTTATCATGAGAAGTAATCTTGTGTTAGGGTTTATTAATAGCAGCATGCTTTGGAAGAGACTGCCTTTTGTGCTTACAGAACACTGCACCACGCAGATTGTCTTGGAGCAACAAAATCTTCACTGTTTAAATATAGTAGTGAGTACCTAAACACAGGATTAACAGGAGAAACTATGGCACTAAAAATATACAAAGTATACCTCTGTGTCACTTTCTATGCTGTTCTTTTTCAAGTTTCAAAAAGTAAAATGTTGTTGGGAGAGTATTCTTAGAGAGAGGCCAGTTTGGTATCACCTACAGGTTCCCAGCCTATAAACCAAGGAACAGTTTTCTGCTTGCAGCAGCTAACAACACATCATGCTTCTTTTCCCATCTCATCTTCTGTCTTTCATCTCTATGAGCAGTAAACTCCCTGTGCAGGGACAATTTTGCACACAGCGTATCAGACACTACATTTTATATATACATATACTATTATTATAATACAAATAATGATGTTTGCAAATAAAACAATGTTTTTTAAACCCACATCTCTATACATAAATAGGGGCATCTAAATCATGAGGGAAGATCCCACATGATACCATCTAGGATCAGTATGCTGCAACTGCTTACCATCATTGTATACTAGCTACATTATAAACTTAAAAATGCAATTTTAGAAATTCCACAGAAAGTTATGTGTATTAAAACATCTGGTTTCAAATTTCCTTGTGTTTACATATAACAGATTCCTAAAGTAAGTTTTTTACCTACTTGCATCTTCTACAGACAAGTTGCCTCTTTTCCACAATTTACAAATAAAATTCTATTTTTTTTTTTTGCATATGCAAAGCCATCCACCATATACAGATTTAGTAAACTATCAGAAATAATGAGCCATCTGAAACAGACAGGAGGGAAAGAAGCATGTTTCACCAAATAAAACACAAAATTTTACTATCTTTGCTACATTATTATTACTATTTCCTGCAAAAAAAAAAAATTCCTAGCTAATAAAGAAGTTAAATATATTAGCATTTACCAAGTCTTACAAGTGCCTTTGATACAACATAGACTAAGCTGGCTAAACATAGATAATTCATAAGGGAAGAACAGATATAAAAGAATGTATTTAGACTTCTAGCATCATTTACATATTTTAACTTATTCTCCTTCTCACTTTATCAATTAGTTTAGAGTCAGCAGAATTTTGGCTGTCCTTCAGTATATTAGAAGACGATCTATAAAACAAATGAAAAACACCACACAGAAATCTTACTTGCCTATTACTTCCAAGTGTTACAGTAGCAGCAGAATTATTAAAAATAGGTTTACTGTATTGCTTTCTTGCACAGCATTAGAGTTTTAATATGACAGACAGAACACACACTTCTCTTTCACAAACATAAATATTTGCAGTGTATCAAAAATGCACTACAGTTTGTAACTATCATCTGATATTTAAAGAAAAATCATTAACCTACTTCACAGACTGTATCTTTCAGTATTAAAATCATGTCCACATGAGGAGCAAGTAACTAGAGATGTTTTTCTGAAATGTGATCAAACTACACACGACCACACAAACGATATGCAACCATCTCGAACCTCTTACCAAGAAAATTTGCAATCAAACTGGTTACTCAAAACATATTTTAAGGAACAAATTAAAAGTACAGGCTTCCTTTACTAAAATAAATAAAGTAAAAAGTCACGTCAATTCCAGTGCTTTTTTTCTTGCCTTTTCAAATATATGAGTAACATTATAAAATACCTGAGCAGCATTTAGAAAGACACTGCTGTTGCTCTTATGCAAAACTGTATTTTCAAACATGGTAAATAAGTTTTCCAGAAAAGAGGCCTATTTTTAACAAAAGATTAATATCAATGAGAAACTGTAGGGAGAAAGCAGAATTACCAGTCCAAAACTCGGTGAAGAGAGTGAGAGATAGAGTAGACCAGAGCCACAGACCAAGTTTGAAAGAAAAACTCAGGCCGAGCAGTGAGTCTAGGAATGAGATGGGATTGTTGCTCTGAGGAGTGGAGCTACTCAAACTGGCAAAATCATCATTCACTGAAAGAAAGGGTTCATCACATAAGGAACGACAGCCCATTGGTTGTGGTAAGTGGCAGAGATCCAAGAGCAAGATGCTAAGGCTACAGCCCTGCTTACAGCTTGTCTGAGTGTCATTCTAGTTCAGTTTGACTTCCACTCAAACTCTGAGGAACACCAGAACAGAAATTGCCAGTTAAAATTTATTTGCCCTCTTTGTGTCTGTGACACAGCAAAGCAGTATTTTCATCACAAAGGATTCTTCCCCCACACCTGAAAAAGATATGTTCAGGAAATTCAAGTGCCTTCATTTGCTGCAGAAGGACAAAAAGCGTTTACTTAGTGATAGAAGGGACTGCAAAAAGAGAAAAGGGAGATTCATAGTTAAAGCAATTAGGTTTCAAAGCAATACATTAAGTATTTAATTACACATTTCATGAGTTCCCCTCTGGCATGATCAATCAGCAAAGAGGCAGCTGGGTCAGTTTATGGCATCGTTGCTGTCTCCCATTCCCTCTTCTGCTGGATGCTATAACCTCCATAGCTTGAGACAACAAAACAGATGGACTTTAAGCAGGTAAAGACCTTTCACAAAGTCAACCCAGCATGTTTGAATAGCTCAAAGAGCACGACAATAAAGGCTTCTAAAGACATCTAAACAATTGGGCACAAGGGAGAAAAATCACCCAGGAAACCTTTCTTCTGACACCTCCTGAAGGGAAGGGACTGACTGCAGAATCATCATAACATGCTTTTAACATCTGCACTCTTGCTGTCTGCAACAGACAGCACAGCTCATTGCAAGAGGAAATGGAAGTTTTAAATGCATCAAAACCACAAAGAAAAACACTTTAGCTAGTGTTAAATATAAATGAGTTTCCGATTGCTGCTTTTATCTTGGCCAGAAATAGGTAGAACAATTTAAACAACAGTGTTTCTCAAAGAGCCAGTATGGTGACAGAGGATCCCTGAATATTCTGAAAAAGGAGTCTCCAGCATGTGTTGCAGTGCAGGTTTGAAAACAAACAAACAACCCACCCCCAACCAAACAACAACAAAAAACTCAAGCAAGTTGTCCAACTATTTTTGACCCACTACACCAGGCTAGACTAGATATGCACAGGTTAGCTACCAATTTTATTTTTTTCCAGGGGATACAGGGAACAGCTGTTTGAAGAGCAAACTGAGTGCTTCCTCCTACAAATGGCTATCTTAAGCCCATAGCTCCTCTAAAACCCCAGAGAAGGGCAGGGCTAGAGAGAAGCCTATTTCTGCCTGTATCTCATTCTACAAAGCCATAAACACTGGCTACATCTGACTGTATGCACAGTTTAAAAGATGGACTTCAGTAAGGCTTGGCAGAATTCTTGAGAGCACTGCCTAGGAGACCACGGGACATTTCAGCTGAGCCTCGTTGAATCACCCCAGCTTGAGCTGATCAGAGAATTGAGGATCTGTACACTTCTTTCCACTTCTGTGAAACCTGTATTATTCCCTCTGAAGTACAGCACAGAGTAAGTTTGTTTGCAAACAAAATGAAAGAGAAAATGGCAGAAAAAAGGGTGTAGAAGATAATTTTAGGACTTTGGCAGTTCCATACTGATAAAATAACTAACATATTGCTTTTTCTTCAAGGCTACCACTTCATACATTTAAAACATTTATTTCCCTTGTAAGAGTAGATAAAAGGCATGGGAAAAGCAGATTCAGAGTGGAGACACTGCATATATGAAAAAAAGTAAAGAAAAAAAAAGAAGATGAAGTTCATTATGCAAGACTATTTATCTTCTAAAGGCATGACCCTCTAGGCAGAATGTTAGAGAAGACTTAGCCTTCCTCATTTCTGTAACTAGTCAGTATTTCTTTCTTTCCACTCAAAACCATCTTCCTTCTACTGAACTTTAGAAATACTGCTGTTTCATTCCAAAGATTTTCCAAAACTGAAACACCAAAAATTATAAAATCAAGAAAAAAACTCATTCATAGAAATTATGAATTTAACAATGAAGAGTAAAATATCTAGAAGACACGCTGTTTTGTGACTATTTGGAAATCCAGAGCAATAGACACACTCCTTTATGAAAAATAAACATAGGTCAAGAACAAACTTCCTTTCCTGTTAAGTATCAACTGATCAGTCCATGATCTGTACTTATCTGACAAATTTTCTAACAAAATCAAGAGAAATTGAAGTAAAGGCTAAACCAGCTTAGAAAGAAAGCTATTTCTGACAGCCATCCAAAGAGATATCTTAACACCAGAGGTCATAATGCAAGTTCCCTGCCATAAAGCCCAGAAACAAAAATTCTCCTGTAGAAGACTCAAGCATTTGGGAGTGCTTGGATTTGTCCAGTGGCAGACTCTGAAGACTACCTCTAGTTTTACATTAGAAAAGTGCACACATATACATGCATACACACATGCACACTTTCACGTATTTTTTTTCTTTATGGTCTTCTGTCAGTCTCTTCCTACCACATGGTGAGAAAATCCAAAGGAAATTACTTACTTTTTGCTTAAGGGGCAGATAGGTTAGTGCTTTTTTACATTATTCAGAACCTGTTCCAAAGTCATCTGCAGTACAGGGAAGTATAAACGTGAGAATATATAATTTCAGAGAAAGTGAAACAGTTTTTTTGTCCATTAAGTAATTTCTTACTATCATCCATGAAATCAAGCGCTGTATTCAAGCAAGAAATAAGATTTTTTGTGGAAAAATTCAGGACTACATTTCCCTGAAAAACTGAATGGTTGGACTACTTGGTTGAACTGCTGGCACAAACATTTACATAGATTTGACTGACAGTGAAAAGAGTGCTTTGGTTGTTTTAATGCAGAAATTAAGGGATAAAAAACCAAGTACAAATAAGTGAAGCTGTTCATGCCTAAGTCACATCAGTATTTTACACACACTACTAGTGTACTTGTTAACCAGAGGAAGGAAAAAGACCTGGAGTCTCATTCCAAGTGCTCTACTGTAGTAACAAATGTGTAAGACCAATGGATACTCGTTTATATTAAGAACACAAGCTGGTAAAAAGTAATGCTTCAATGCCCTATCTTGTGTTCACTTAACATACAAATATGTCCTACAGGCAGAAGCATTTCATTGATGAACTAAGCTGCTGAATTGCCAAAATTTGATTGAATGTATTTTAAGGGTGAAACATACACACAGGAAAACTATTCTCACAAAATCGTAGAGTAGAACAGAATCTTTGGTGTTTCTGAGAATACAGGCAGTGAAAATGGATACATTTATTACCTTGATTTTTCCCGCTTGGAGTACCACAGGGTGCACACTGAAACCCCTGCTTTATAACAATTCAGTGCTACTTTAATCCACTTGAAATGAAGGAACGCTGCAAGTGACCAAGTCATTCTCTCAAATTTTCCAGCTTATTAGCACTTCTTAAAAAGATACATTCAATATGATAAAACTGTTACACAGCAAACTTCAAGAGGACATTTCAAGACAATTCAAGAGAAATTTCAGGGAAGAAAACATTGGAAAACTAAAGAGGAAAGAAATCTATTTGTCAAACATAGCTTTTCAAAGAGTTGAGAATTACAAGACTTCAGAAGAAAAATACTTCCGTTAGTGGTTTAAGAGCATTACAAAGGAAAAATCGCATACTTAATTAAGAGACCAATTTTTTGTCAACTGGAAGTATTTACCATGGCAAACAAAATGTGGCACCTGATTTTGGAACATGCGTGACATACGTGACTGTGCTGTAAGTATGTTCAATGATCAGCTGCAGTTACATCGCACTGATGAGCTAAATGATATCTGATACTCCAAGTGTGTACCAGCTAAAAGGTATTCATTGCTTCTTCACTTTATACTCCAAAATCTACTCCCGTGCCTACAAAAGATGTGTCAAAGGCTAAAGAGGACCGCAGCTATGTCTGCTTTGGTGACAGTGCATCAGTGTTTTCCTTGGCAGTGTTGTAGGAATACACAGGTTTACTGTGTAAGTAAAGTACTTTTGTAGCTGTGCACTAAAGTTATTCTCAAGTGCTACACAAAGAATGCTAAGTAATACTATTTTTAACTGGATTCAGATTAGTGGTATTGCAGACAAGTGTTTTAACTACTTGAGCAAACTGACAAAATGCAAAAGGGCAAACTGCTAAGTCCTGTGACCATTTATAGTGCACTTCTTGATAGAAGCCCAGTATAACCAATGCAGAGGATGCAGAAGCCATGAACTGTCAGCTCTCATAACGGAAATATTTTTACTCTCAAGGATCACAGAACACATTTTAAAGATGTTTTGTTAGGTCTAATGTACAATTAAGGAGGGGAAGAAACGAGTTCAAACAAGGAGAAGGTCAATCTTACAGTCAGGTCAATGTCTGAACGGCCCAATCGTACATTCGCCCAAAAAAAGGTGGCATTGATATATTACCAAGTCAATAACCTGGAAGAAAATAGTAGCTCATGTTCTAAAGCACATCAAACTAAGGTCTGAAATGAATTACTAAATAATTCAATGCATTACTTATTAAATGAAAAATACAATTTTTAAAAAATAAAACTTCAAGTTGCATAAAGACTTTGTGTCAAAACTCCTATTTTGCATAAAAATACTTTTTTGGTTGTTGCTATGTTTAATAAAAGAATAAATCCAGAAAACAGAAGTACTGACTCTCTCATCTGCTGATATGAAGAATTAGATGGGGTTTTACCATCAGATTTTTTCAATATGCAGTTCTTGTATGCAACCCCTGTGCGTTAGCATGGAAGGAACCCAATATGGTAATGGCTGGGAGTTACGTGCAGGCTTTGAGTGCTGCAAGGCATGGGACCAAAGGTGGAGCTCTCATATTTTCCACTATCAGCAGCCATCATACTGAGAATTACTAGTTTCAGAATACAAGATAAATAGATTGATGATAGCTTAGCTGGTAAAACATACATTCAAAGCATTTCAAAATTTTCTCCTTAGTCCTAATGCTAAAAGAAAAGTAGATGTTGATGTTTCCTTTATAAACCCTCCTATAATTAAAACATTAAACTGACCAATTGAGCAGGGTGTAGGACAGGACAAATGAGATAATTCTGGTCATTTTGGAACAGTGCAAGATCAGGAGAAAACTGCTTTTGATTTTGGTTAGGTTGTTTTGGGGTTTTTTTTTGTACCTGTGATAAGTTACTGTATGATCATATTTCTCATTACAGAAAATACACATAAGACATCAGCATTCAGGTTCCAACAGTACGCCATACTTATATATGCCACAAAAAGGACTTGCGAAATATATCTACAAAACTTATCTTCTACACTGTACACGATGCTTTTTCCAAGACAAAGGAACTAAAACTAACATATTCCAAATGCTTATTTTCAAACAAACAGTTCTCAAATCATATGAAAAAATCAAAACACTATTAAAATACAGAAACTTACTTTGTCACTTTCAACATTATGAAATGTTCCTATTTCATGTTCAGCAAACACATATCCATAATATCTAATTTCAGAAAAAATACTTTTTTGAAACGCACATAATCCAATATTAAACAGTTGTGTGTGCATATATATATGTTCTAAATTTTGCATTGCTGCAGATTGATATTAGGTCGCTGCCTTCAATGCATGCCATGTATCTTTTATATACAAGACACATTCTAAGATATTCCAAACATAGTACAAAAAAACCCAAACCTTCCAGGGTGATCTTGTCAAATTTAAATTTTATCTGTGATTTAACTAAGTTTGCTAAAAAATAGTAAGTTGACATTCAAAGAAAGCGAGCATATTTACAAAGGGTGAGCTAGATTTTAAAAATTGCATCAGTAAACTGAAACAGCATTTATTCAGCAGCAAGAGAAAATGCATATAACGTATTTTAAGAGACACTTAATTCATAGAGTTCCTGAGGCTGTAGTATAAGACCCGTGATAGTTTGTCAGCCTAGGATTGTCTATATATAAACTATATCGCAACCTCCACATAGTAACATGCTATTTTTATTTTATGTAACAGTAAAAAATGTTATCTCCCTTACTGAGTTACAAAAGTATTAAAATCATATTTCAAAAATTCTTACTAAAAATGTTTAAATATTAATTAGCTTAACATTTCTAAATTCCCTACTATAATATCCAACAAGTCACATATGTC
Source organism: Irena cyanogastra (assembly GCA_013397155.1). Classification (NCBI taxonomy): domain Eukaryota; kingdom Metazoa; phylum Chordata; class Aves; order Passeriformes; family Irenidae; genus Irena; species Irena cyanogastra. Next base: position 448,646 of record VWZV01003535.1, read on the forward strand.
ACTACAATTCAGAACTGAGTTCAATGAATTATACCCCAAACTATCTTCATGACCTAAAAGACTGAATAACAGCAAAATACATTTATAAGTGCACCTATTTTGTACAGCATTTGTTTTCACCTACATGGTTTACAGCTATAAAAGAATCACTGACATGTTCCTTTAAATGAGTAATAGCTAAGACAACATGTACAGAATTTAATTAAATTAAAGCACAAGAATTGATGAAATAAATTACCAAAGGGCTCCTCTATGGCACCCTGAGTGAATAGATAATAACAGATGTAAGTACTTCCTCATGGATTGAATGCACCATGACAAAGCACTGAGCTCCAAGCCAAGTGATGAAAATCCAGGTTTTAAAGACTTTTACACTTACCCGCCTACGGCAGAAGGGCAAGCCCTGTGCAATGATGCTGATGCTAAATATCTTCATCACGGTTTGGTGTGGTAGAGGTTCTTTGGCACTTTTAAGATCAACAGGAACCAAGCCATGGTTGATGGCAGTTTTCCCAGGTTTGGACATTTTATCGTTCTTACTTTGTCAAGTTTACTAACACTGCAAGAACATTGCTAAAAACTTTCCTTTAAAGTTGTGGGATTTTTTTTTTTTTTTAAGTTTCGGACTGGTGAATCAGCTCCCACAGCCTGCTGCCTTTGCCTCTCAACCTTCTCCTGCCAAGTGTCCTGACCTGTCTGCTGCTCAGTGAAGTGCAAGCTATCCTAGTATAGACAGGAATTAAACCACCAAGGGGCAGGCAGACTGCTCCCGTCAGTCAAACAGCTGGTGGACCTCCCCTGCAATAGCAGAAGAGCCCTTCTCCAAAAAGGGCTTTGCAGACTGAAAAAGAAGAAAACTATGACTGCCTGGAGTTTTAAGAAGCACAGTCACTTATACTGCACTTCAAAGGAAGAATTTTCTTTCAATTTTGTTTTGTTTTTAACAAGTTGGTATTACGCTTTCAGAAGTGGAATCCAAGGAGATTGCAACTTTCAGAGGGTGTTATTGCAGGATCAATTTTATCATACTCTGAGCAGATTTCTTCTGGACTGTCAATAAAATTAAATGAAAAACTGATCTGGACTTTGCTGTTCCTCAACCATGGTCTCTAAAAACATAATATACTGTCCAAAAGTTAAAAAAGGAAATAAAAATGGATTTAAAAAAATTTTAAAAAAATAGAGTCTCATAAAAATTGGTACAAAACTAGCTCATTTAATAAAAGTAGCTGCTACATTGTGATTTTTAATTCCTTCCTCCTGGCCTTCCTTACTTAAGTACAGGTATTCCAGCCAGCACCTCTTCCTCTCTCCCTGCCTGGAGGAGCAGCACCCAGGTGCCTTTGGCTCTAAGGATGCAATGGTACAGTGGTTTTCCCTCTTCTGGCCAGCTCATTTCCCATGAGTTTGGGTACCAGTTTGCTCAGGCCTATCCATCACATCAGTGGAAAGTAGGAGGGCTCTTCCTCTAAGAACATAGCATCTCGTGAAGGATGTGGGGAGAGGTCTGCCTGCCCTTAGCAACCAACCCAGCACCCATTTTTCAGGAAAAAAGTTCTTACTGCACTGAACAAAGCTACAAAGCAATGCCTATTACTCAGATTTTTCACAATTAGTTTACTTCCATTTTGAAAAATTTCTTGATCAAATTAACTTTCCTAAAATGCCTCCACAATCCCCTTTCGGTGCCTATATTTGGACACATTTCTTAAAAACATATTCATATTTTGAAAATGTTTTTGAGCAAAACTAAGTAGCAAGAAACAAAAGCGTGTGAAAACATACTATGAAACTGCTGATAAGAGATGCAGAAAACCATCAAGGCTCTTGTATGAACTGAGTCAGTACAGCCCAACACACAGTGAATAAATGACCATTAAGAAATCTTACAAGTCTCTTTATGCACAAACCAGCAAAGATAATTAACTGTATAATTATGTGAGGGCAAAATAGGGAGTGCAGTAATGCTTTAATGCTTGGAGCACAACAATGTAACTTGACAAAAGACAGCATTAAAATATGACTGTATTAGCATTTCCACTTAGCCCTTTGTTTCCCCTTGAAAAAGCCAAACTGTAAGCATGTCTCATCTGCATATAGAGGGTCTCCCTCACCAAATATTTGCATGTGGAAAGTTTTTATTAGAAAAAAAAAAAGAAAAAGAAAAAAAATGTAAAAATCCCTAACATTTCGTTGAGAGTATAAATACATTACAGCAAGCACCCACTTATATCACAATATTTTTCTCAGACAAACAAGACAATCCTTATTTACAGATGTTGCATACAGAAAAGTTGTGACAAAATGCTGGGTAGCACAGTATTTTCTCACACAGATGGCTGTTTTTTTCCTTTTCTACCATCTCATTCATATGTTATTCGAAAGTACATTTAGACATAAATTTTCTTCTAAAAGACTCTTCACATTTCCTGTGTTACGCTTCCTGCTAAAACTCCAAGGAACAGTTTACCATCAGCCTGTACACAGCAGTAATGACATTACTTTATAACTTCATTCTGAATTATTTCACATTTTACACAAATACTAGGCTTTCACTTGATTGGAATGCTTCAGAATAAGTGCCTTGGAACCTCAGTTTTATTCAAATAAGAAAATTTCACTGAAGTATTCCAAAGAGAGAAAAGAGTAGCCTTTTGTTTTTACTTTGAATAACTGAAGTAAAGAACAGAACCAAAAGCTCAAAAGAGATCAACCCACATACCCTATTGATGTAACATTCAAAAAGAAGCAAGAGATCAGTTTTCCATTTTTGATGAACTAGTCACCATCTCAGTTGTTCCAACAAAGCGTGAAGTTTACCAAAACGTAATATATAATGTAATTATATAAACAAAATTTGAGATCAGATCAGGCTCAGATACAACATTCTGTACAAAGCAAGCCTTACTCTTTCCTTTATTATTTTGTTTAGTTGCTTACAGGATTCTCTGGATGCACTAAGAGAAACTGCTGAACTAAACACAGTTTTAAGAGTATTTCATTGCACAATTGCCGAAAGAATTTGACAGTGTGCCAGACCATCAGCTGTTATTAGTTGATACAAGAGCCTAGCATCTTACCACTTTACAGGCTTACTCCCCCCACCTCGCTTTTTTAAAAAAATATTAGCTCATTACATGTGTGCAAAATAGGAACATAACTTGGCCTATTTACAGATTTATATACAAATGGGGAGTAAACAAGACTCAAGTATTGCATTCTCCAAGCACTGCTCACCACGCCAGTTCCAGTCACAGGTTATTCTCACTCCTCTGAAAACAAAACTCAGGATTGTCAGACCTTCTCCTTTTGTGGTTTGAGATAAAGTCCCAATGGTACATGGTTTTTTCCCCAGGAACTTCCAAACTATTCTAGAGTAATTCCACAAGGACACACTTCTAGCTGGAAAAAAAGGATCATGTTCATAATTAGTGTAGTCCCCTTATAGGGGATGGAGCCATGTCAAAATAAGGCACCTTTTTTTGGCCCAATGTGAAATTAAATAGCTAGATTTTACACTTTACAATAGCAATAAAAAACATTTAGTTTTTACCTGTGTCAATTTTCCCCTGCTTTTTTATCACTGTCCCCCAGAAAAAGACTTGCATGAGCAGATGAGATCTTGTCCCAATTTCACTTCCACTTATCATCACTCTAGTTTTTAGTCTAGTTTAGTCTACTACATTGCTGAATGTAAGTATCATCTTACAGTAATGTTTAAAGGTCCCAGGCTCATGCTGGACAGTTATAAACTTCTAATAAGTGAAAGTCCTTAGCCAGAAAATAAAACACAGTGTAAGTTAAGCAGTAAGAGAGAAGACAAAAATAGTGAAGGCTGACTATCTCAGAAGTGTCAGAAATGCATTGCATACAGTAGATATAACTTATTTTTGTGTTAGTACAATACATATATATTATAAATACGATTCTAACTTAAGTTTCAAATGTAAAGCTTAAACAGCCACTCTGTTGCTTTTATCTTTAAAAGTGTGTACTTCTGCATTACATGGGATGAAAACATGTATAAACCTGACAAATGTGAAATTATGAAAATCTGAGCTTTAATACTTTGTAATACATTTTCCTAACATTCTGTTTCTAAATATAGTGGGGCTGATTTCCAATGGTTGCTCTTTTTAAATGCGTGCCTGTCCTTTTAATCAGAAGATCACATTTGAAATGAAATCACATAAAAGTGCCTGGAAAAATAGTATTTAAAAACTCAAGTTAAGGCTATCATGGACTTTCAACTTTTAACATACGAATCTGGAAGACTCCTGTTTCTTTTTGGCCAGTCCAGCCAAGAGATGCCTGTAAAATGAAAGCATGTACAAAGCAGCAATAATCTTTATACCTTCCAGTCAGAGTAATTCAGAATCAGCTTTTCTGGAGCTGTTTACCAGGAAGCAAACATTACAAAATTAACTCATTTTTTCAGTATACTGAACTCAGGAAGGCCATAATTTTAAGACATGGATCTATGAAATTATCCCAACACCAAAAATCAGTTCATGCAAACTTCCCATAGTTTTCTTCTAGAGTTGTTTTGCATACTAACACTACTGGAAAAAAGCCTAAACAAAATAATGACATTTTAATATGGTGATGGTACAGCACAAGACCTAGAGAGATCTGAATGAAATATTTGCAAGTATAGAAAAACTAAAATGCAGATAGCAGAACCCCAGATAGGTTCTCCACAGTTGTTAAAATCGGTGAACAGCTGCCCTCAAATGGATAAAGCAGAGAACTGCAACGTTTCAAAAGTCACCTTCTCAAATTAACCGTACTAACATAATAATCCTTTGAGTATATTTGATAATTTATTTCCTAAAAAAATCTGCGGTAAGCTCTGCATAGCTGTAGCATACAGAATGCACTATAATTTACATTATACATAAGCCTTATTATTCATTTGATATTCATGCTGGTCCCTGCCCAGGTCTAGAAAAACCGAGAACCACTCTGTCAGCAAAGCAAGGCAGCCTATACAACCCTATTAACAACTTACCCAGCAACTGTGGTCCCAAGTTTATTCATGTGAGGGATTTCTAACACCAGTATACAAGTAGTTTTCAAATGGTGTATTAGCCTGCTTTGTGCAGATTAAAAAATAAATTGTATAGTTAAAAGGCACTGCTGAACAGAAGTTAACTGCAACTGCATCACTGGTGCTGGATAGAAAAAAGATCCTACTGCTCTAAAATGACTCTGTTTTATCCAAGTTTACCCAATATGAAAATCTGCACATATAAGAAAACATAATGAAGACTTCTGAAGAGTTGTGAAGGAGATCAACGGGGAGGACAATTTTGACTTTATGAGATCAAAATGTCCTAAAAAGCGTACACGTGAATAGAATGCAAAAGGGGCAAAACAATTAGCAAAACATGCAAACTGATGGCCTTCTCCATAGTCTAGGAAAAGACATCAAGTGTAGACTTGTTGTAACACAAGCAACAGAAATTACAAAGTTGGACTCCAGTTTAGATTATCATACAAATTCAAATTGCACTTGAATTACACTATAGCTTCTCTGGGGCCTTATGGTGCCACGGTGTCAGAGGACCTAAATGGAAGCATCACTCTGAACAGTCAAGCCATAGCAAACCTTTATTTTAGGCTTGTGTGTTACTATGAGTGTTGACTGATAAGTGGCTTCTATGGTGTAAAGTAAGGAACAAATGTTGACTGAACCTGATCAAAGCAAAACCCAATTTCACAAGGATTTAAAGATGCCTAAACACGTGATGGTCACCTTGTAGACTTTCTCCTCAACAGTCTCTTCCCTTTCCTACCTACCGACCCTCTATTTATCTTGCAAATTTGTGTAATCTTAATCTCTCTTTTTGCCAAATCATGTGAAAATTAGCCAAGAGATGCATAAACTCTGGAAAGGATGACAGACACATAAAAGTCTCAAATGCACAAGCCTTTTTTTCTTTGGCAACAAAGCTTAAGAACACAGGGAAGAAGAATCCAGATTTTCTTAACATGGATTAACTCAAATGATAATTCCTGGTTATAATTCTGGCTCTGAAACCATATCAAGGCATGCTGTGTCTAATACAAAAGAGCTACCTTACAATTTTTGCTGTGGAAGAGCAAGAAGGAGCTATGCCTTTTGTAACTGCTGGTGGAAGATGGTACAACTTGTGTAACACTCCTATATTGAAAAAAATTATGAGGTTTCAAAAAAATACAGATAAGGATGATGGTAAAGCTGCTGTCTGGCAAAAGACTTCACACTACACAAGACAGCATTCCCCAAAGTCCACTAGTAGAGGCCAGGGAAGATGAAATATCAAGCATATCAGCAAAGGGGAGATTATCACATAAACATACCTACCACATATTTTTCATTCCTATGTGCATGCTCAGAACTGTTTAAGCATAACCTCGCATTTAAATGTGAGTGCACAGAGAAATAAAATGAGATTCAAATTTGACCTACTGGATTTAAATACTTGCGTATGGGGAGCCCAGCAGCCAGTCAGACTAACCAATAACACGGATTCATTACTCCCAGTTTCTATTTGCAACCACAGTTCAAGTGAGTTTGAATGAATGTCACCCTGTAACAAAATAAGATCTCTACCAGATCTGTTCAATCCCACAGCAGATCCTCTTTATAGGTAAAAAGAAACAAAAATGTCCAATGGAGACTCTAGAAGGGAAAAGGAGAAGACTTCGACCCTTCTATCTTTGGCCAGTTTTTCAACAAACTGGCAGCAAAATTTGTCAGGCTTGTGAGCTCTGAAATAACCCCACTACGCAAGAAACCTGAAAATTCTCCACTTTTGTTGTTGCTATTCATCTTTCCATTAGATTAGCAACTGTAAGCAGCTCACAAAGCAGCCAGATGCATGAAGAGACAAACAGTGTTTAGAAGAGGGGAGCAGTCAAGACCACCACCTTTGGGCAAGAATGAGCTATTAGATCACTCCTCTTTGTCCATGGATCCCTTAGCATATGACACTGGTCCCAAAAAGATACAGCTTCCCAGGCATCTCAACAAGAGCAGAATTCCATCTCAAAAGAAAGGGAGGTGAACTTGCAGGTACCTGCAGCTGTAGGCATGGGATGTGCCTTCAACCACGACAGCACTACATAAGAGAGCACATTTGCATTCACACAAGGTAATTTTTTGTAAGATCTCATGAAGTTTTTAATTTTATCACTGTATTTACCATACTATGGTGTCTTGTTGTCACTGTCACTTTTTTTTAAACTATCTTTAAAGCATGTGTCTTCATTTCTCCAGGGAATATTTCAGAAAACATTCCAGGTATGCAACAGAAATCCAGCTGCATCATCTTGAATTTTATAAATATTCCAGAAATGTCTCCCCAGTTCTCATTGGCTATAACATGATTTGTTGGATAAGCAAGTTTAACTCTTCAGTCTAGTCAGTGTTGCAACAGCTGCTAAAAAGAATTTCTACAGCTGCTCTGCAGGAATTTATTTGCTGACCACTTTTTTATGCTGGTTTTGCACCTTTAAATAAAGCTGAGACAAGAATTAAGAACTGCAACAGGTAGAGAAGTCATGCAATATTTAACACTGGATTAAAATGCAAGTCAAATTCCCAGCTGAGGATAAGCTGGAGGAAGGGAAAGCAGGTGTTTTTTTACTAAAAGGAAGCCAAAAAGCCAAAAAGGAAGATAGGAAACTGAAAAATTATTTTCCATACTTCAAAATTCAGCTTTTCTTATCATTATATCACCCTTCCATGTAAAATGCAACACTTTAAATGAGAAATTCTCTCCTTATATACCTACACACAAAAAAATGCACAAAGCAGTACCAAAATATTTTAAATACGTTTATCAGTTTCTGAATTACGTACAAAAAGCACTGACAAAAATAAAGCTTGGACTTAGACCTTTCTTTCTACATATTAAATTGTGACAAGAAAAATGCCCAAAATATCAAAAAGGCATTAAAAATACTTCCACCACCTTACACACTTAAACAATTTTTTTTCTTCTGTAGCAGAATTCTGTCCCAACACTGTTTATTCAGCATTAAAAAAAAAATCCCAACAACACTCTACGGATTAGTTACACTGACAACTGCCAAAATAAAAGGCTGAACAGTGCAAAGTATTATAGTTTGTGTGCTTGAAACAAAATGGTTTTCAAGGCCTCTGGATACGAGACTATTTTTCTTACCAGCACTGTAAAATACACATAAATACACATAAATCTAACAAATGCAGCAACTGATTGTTACAATGGCATTCATTTGACAGCACCAAATTAAGCTACATAATCCTTTTCAGCTGGTAACAGCATACTGCAAAGGGGTGTGAGGCTATTTATAAAGCTCAAGATATGTGAAGTAAAGAATGCATAGAGCACAGAAAAAAGCAGGTAGTATGCAGAAGGGCTGGCATTCTTGATTGGTATGGTTGACCACATCCAGCTTTGAGCTCACTGGCATTCTGAACTAAACCCTGCCAAGAGAGACATGAAGTGCACCAGCACCAAATTCTGACTGGCATAGTGTGGAAGAGTCAGAGGCTGTCACCAGCCCGTCCTCCAAAACACATACAGGGGAATACCTGCACACACAGTGTGCAGCACACTTGCTCCAGGGCATGGAATTCCAGTGGCTTACCCAAAGCCAAAAATTGTGCAGAAGGGTAAGTGCCACTGAGTACCAACAGAAACTGTCCTTGCTTTGGATGAAGTCCAGCTTAAAACTTGAGGGACAACAATATTACATTTGGCAAGAACAACTGATCCATACTGAATGATTTTTGGTCTGATTTCTTCCATTAGCTGTGTCACTCCTACTTTCTTTGTTTTATTCTTACATATTCATTTTAATTAAATCAATTATTTTCTGCATGTTTTAGAAAATCTGACCAAGGTGTCACAAGTGAAGGAATTATGGCATTGGCAAAACATCCAATGGAGACTCCAGAAGGGAAAAGGACAAGACTTCCCCCTCTCCTATCTTTGATCAGTTTTTCAATAAACCCTTTGGCTATTATTTGTTGTCTTTTAATTTTTTTTAGTACTCAATATATTTGTGCCAATAATGATCACAGTAGCTGCCATCCTTCGGGGACACTCCATAAGTTAAATGTGAAGAACAAAGGGTCTCCTGCCCATTTTGAAACACTGACTGGGTAAAAATGAGATTTGCACTTACAGGAAATGTTGCTAATACTTTACTTGAAAGTAGTGATGACTTCCTATGATGAATTAGGTGGAATTTATCCCTGCTGGCAATCTGTGGTGGTGATAAGTACATTTTCCACTTCACAGAGGGGCCAGGGATTGAACAAATGTATTAAAATTTTATAAGAATTAACTGCGTAATATGTCATGACACAGCTGAAAAGTACAGCCAGTGTCTTCCAAGACTGAATTACACTGAGTATTACCAAAACTCACAATTCACTTCTTTCATGTTATGCAATATATCATCAGGTAGTAAAGTCAGTAGAAAACATCACCTATAAGTAATAACAAATATTTTTAAAAGCCAGGTTTTACAAACAAATAGTTAGTTTGGACCACCTTGATTTGGGATAGAAATCTCTGCACTTCTTTAGTAATTGTGTTCTTCTCAGATCCTCTCCGTCTTCCCAATTCTTGTTACAAACTAGACAAAATTTAAAATTAGCAAGAAGAATGAAAAGGAGAAATAAGACAGAAGAAAAGATGCCCAACAGCAATACTTGTATTTCACTGATTATTATCAAGATAGCTATCTATCCACTAGAACTTATTATTTTCGCCTTTAAAATCTCAGTACACTTAACTATATGAAATATTATGTCTAAAGTTGCACCATACAGAGTCAAGGCACATGAAGATTTTTAACATAAACATATTTTATAATAATTTGATGAATTCCTGAACTTGTTTGGCCAGGAGAGAATGGGCAGAAGTCTCACAAATTTGGCATGAAGTTTAGACAGCAGCTTCATTAACCACACTGTGGAAAATAAGGGAGAAGATGCTTGTGACAAAAATAATCATTTATAGTAGCACCTGTTCTAGGTTTTACAGGGATTTTTATAATAGCAATTTCACCAATAAACCAAACCGTAAAACATTCACATAAACAAAACATAACAGCTTGTCAATAAGTCTACACAAAATGCACAGTATATCATTACTACACAAGCACAGCTGCATGCAGAGATCAGACACCATGCACTAGCAAACAACAGTTCATGTGTCAGAAATCATCCTTTGTGGATGGACATTAGATGCTGTCTGTTCAAACATTTGCTGAGACAGCTTGGAAATTGTGTTTTTAAACATTCTGCCTGTTCAGAAATCATTAAACTAGCAGAGAAATTGACATTGTCTAGTTTCTCTCCTTATACCCAAGAATTTATAAAGGTATGTAAATTCCTTCACTGTGCACAGTTTGCTGAATAGCCACATGCTCTGCAGATAATGAAAAGTTTCCTACAGAAATAAAGGAAATACCACAATCTGCAAAACAGCTCTGAGTGAGAAACATATCAGGAAAAAATGTAAGTCCTGCAGCAGGTATTAAACTTAGTTTTGGTCTTCAGATCTATTTCTAGTCCTCCAGCTCCCTAAGCTAATTTCAGATCTCATGATTTTATAAGTGTAAACATCAGCAAATGCAAGAAGTCTACTAATGATAACTTTTTTTTTTTTTAACATACACTTCAAATTCATAGCTAAAGGAATATTTAACAACCATTTGGGAAAGGATGTGTCAACAAAACCAAAAACTAACTCACCACTAAATGTTTTACTTTCTCCACACTTTTGATTCATCATTTGCATTAAGTTTTATAACTAGTAATACCAACTTCAGTTAACCTTCAAAAGGAGAAGCAGCTTAAAACTGACAGGGCAACAGCATCTACTGATAAATGCTCAGGAAAATACAGCTGTATCACTACAGACTGGAAATATTTGGGCTAATGACCACATCATGCAATAGCATGTGCCACATAGCCAAGAACAACAAAAGGAACAAATGGCATATTTAAGTGGGGCAGAGCTCCCAAATGTCACATACCCCAGCAGAATGAGTATACTGAAAGGGTTCTGAAGCACATTTGCATGATTTCTACTTCATAATATTGTTGTCATATAATTGGTGAGGTGAAATAGTACTACTGGACATTTTTTCTTTCTTTCCTTTGGGGGAAAAAAAAAAAAGTTCATTTTCATTTTGACAACAAAGATGCAGAGCAAAAACCACGTGGGAGCTGAACCAACATTGATTTCAAAGTCTATGAAAAAGTGTGGGACAATAAGATGCTGCTTCAGATAGTTATCCTGAAGGCATCAATTTAATTCATTCTACATAAAATAAACTGATATGGAAGTTTGAGTAACATATGCAAGTATGTCCTCAATATTTACCTTTAGGGAGCAATGCCTAAGCCAAGCAAGGACAATTCAAAGGACAATTCAAGGATATACTCTCAGTAATAACCACATTACTGTAAACATAGCCCACATATCTATAAGCAAACTTCATGATACACCTACATAGTAGGAAAAATTAGCAGGGCAGCAACTATGTAACGCATTAGTTTTATGTACAAGTGAAGGTGTAGGAAAATTCTACTTAGAAAAGTATAGCTAAACCCCTACAAGCCTAGAGCAATGAATGAAATCATAAATTAACACAGCCAAGTAAAAGCACAGGAAGTAAAAAGTACTTTTCAAACAAAACACTGGTATTTGTAGAAAAGTATGCTGCAGGTTAGTAAAGTTGGAGAAGTATCTTGCTATCTACAGAGAAACAAAGAATCTGCATTCCCCCCATGGATGCTTTAATATTTAACAAACTACATCTAATGACAGTTGTGTAACCTTTTCAAATGATCCTGCATGCTTGGAATGATTAGTACTAAACTGTGGGGTATATAAATGAGAACGAAATCAAAGGTTAGAAGTGTTGATTTATATTAATCTCCAAGTATGAATATTTCAAAGTTATTACCGCCCAATACAAAAAACAAGGCTCTGTATCAGAAAAGTAAAAAGAAAATATATTTTAAACCAATAAAATTTGCTTGCAAATAACTAAACTGTCATGGTAATGCAAAAGTAATTCCAACTGGCAGTTATGAATCACGGAATTGTTGGAAGGGACCTCTGGACATCATCCAGTCCAATTCTCTGCTAAAGCAGGTTCACCTGGTGCAGGTTGCACAGGATCACGTCCAGGCAAGTTTTGAGTATTTCCATAGAAGGAGACTCCACAGGCTCTCTAGACAGCCTATTCCAGTGCTGTCACCCTCAAAGGAAAGTTTTTCCTCATTTTCGGATGTAACCCCCTATGTTTCTGTTGGTGCTCATCGCTCCTTATCCTGCCACTGGGCACCACTGAAGAACCTGGCCCCAGTATCTGAACACCTGCCCTTAAATCATTTGTATGCCTTGAGAAGATCCACCTCAATTAAAAAAAAAAAAGAATCATAGGAAGAAACAAGAGAAAAAAAACCTCTCAATGCTTTTTTGTTGCCTTTTTTCAGCAATCAGAGCAATTTTTATGTGTAGCCTTTCTGACAGTTTTAGGCAAGTTATTACTTAGTTTATAACCCTTTAAAGCATTAACTGAAAGGCATGAAGAATCTACATACCTTGCATGCGATCCTTGCAAAAAAAAAAGGTAAAAAAATCAATCACTTTTTGAAGTATGAAGTTTTTTCTCTTTCTCCTGTGTACTCAGAGTAGAGAACTATACATTGCATTCTGATCACACAAGCCATCTGAAAGTAAGTTTAATATTTGTTCTTTTAAAGGAAATATTCCTACATCCTTCCTATACTGGATATCTATTTCTTGACAAATAAAAAATACTGAGTCCTTCTGTTCCAGTTACATTTATTCCCTACACTTAAAAAACATGCTTCAGATTTTTTGCTGCAGGAGCAAGGAAAACCTTTGCAAAGGAACACCGCACAAGTCTGCATAGGGCTGCAGCAAAGCAATAGCAGCCCCCTCTGCTGCCCAGAGAAGGAGGAAAATTACTAACACACACAAACCACCCTCCACCTACAAACACTGCAACTTTTGCCTAATTCCATGTACTGCCTATAACACACAAAAAAAATCTGCTCCCAAGGATCAGCATTTCTGTAATCATCTTTGATTCCCCTTCATTCCCCTATCCTGCTTTTAGCCTATCAATAATTTTTACAATAACTGCAGACTTTCACACAGGAGTTCTTTCCACTTCACATCTGCACAAAGTGCCCATTGCAATCTTAGGTTTCCTCCGTTTAAAAAAATTAATGCTGTCTTTCCACACAAAGTCAAAACCCCCTGAAAAAAAACAAATCCTTCTTATCTCTGCAGCTGTACATACAAGCTTAGACCAGGCACCTTGCAGCAAAAAAAACCTGTCACATCCTGCACGATTTAAGAGCTGAAAGCTCTGTATGTGAACAGGGCTTTAGATTTGTTTCAGAACTGAAGAGATGGGTATTTAAGCTCCAAGGTACATCCTCTTCCAGCTCCACCCAAGTCAATCCAGCTTATCTGTTCTGTCTTCCTTCCCTCCACTCTCCCATGTCAATAAACATGAAGAGGCACTCCTGAACAGCACCATTACTTACACACGCTCTCTTGTGACTTACAGCCAAATGGATAGTATGGTATCAAGCATGGTAGAGGATGCTGCAATCAAAGTACACTGGTTTTACATGAAAATTAAACTGCTTCTCAGCCTTTACCACTATATGTCATGTATTATATATATGTGTATGTATGTGTATTATGTGTTATATGTTATGTATTAAATGTATCCATTAAAAAAAAATCTTACTACCTTTAGTAATGACGCAAATTCTAAAATATGACAGCTTCTGAAAGGTTATCAAAGCATTTTTTGTGGTTGTAGATGCAACTATACAATAATTTTTCATCTTCACTTTAGCTAATCTGTTTTCTGTTTCCTTGGAAGCTCTGCTAACCGACAAAACAATCACAACCCACAATTCTGCAACAAGCAAACCTGCATCTGAAGAGGAGACTAATTAGTGAAGTCATTGGAGGGTTCTGCACGCACGAATGCCTTAGCCTTTACGAGAAATCACCATCACAAACCAAATAGTTAACAGAGAAGTAACATTTCGCATTCATATAACCTAATTCGCTATGTTTTATGACAGCCTCAATAGAAGAAAAGGAAATAAATGTTTAGGTAAGTTGCAAAGATTCTTGTTGAACAGTGCCTGTTGTCCAGAAGGATAAAGCATCTCACATAAATGGGCTCAAACACTCCTTCAGAAATCCCTCCAGACAATCAGAGCAGACAAAAGTGTTTTCTGAAACCCCAAGCAAGAAAAATGGCTACGCACCAGCTAACAATCTTCCTGCTCCACCTGCTCACTTGGATTTTAAAATTCAGGTCCTTATATAATACATTTCACTCCTGTCAGTCTGATATCAAGGGGCTATTTTGCCTACACCATAGAAATCTGTGACAATATTGGCTGGAAAAAAGCAGCTAATGCTTTTCATGAATTAATGTGTTTAATTTTTTCTAAAGTGGTTATTTCCTAACTGAGGTGGCTTCAACATTAGAGACATTTAATATTAAAAGTATTATGTAATATTGAATTTTAGATAAATAAAAACTAATTGAACAAAGATAAATTCACAGGAGCTTGCATACAAGTGATCATGACCTTTTTTCCCCACAAAATCAATTCCCCATCAAACTCAAACCAGAGATGAATGAACCTGTAAATTGCTGTAGCTGTTTAGAAACAATTTCTAAGATAATCAAGAAAACAATGCTCCTGTAAATATAAAAAGCTTGCAGCAGTTCAAGAAAAACATCTCATCTCAATGGGAACCAAAAACTTCGATTAAAAATAAAATATTTAAGTATATTGAAGTCATTAATATTTAAAAATATGAAACTGTGAGTTACAGGAACAATTATGCAAACAAACACAAAAAAACTGGAACAAGTTGAAGACTGTATGTATTATGATCAAAATATTGTTAAGATTAGAACAATCAAAATATTTCAGAGCTACCAAATAAACCTAATTATTTACAGGAAAAAAAAATCTGGAAGAATAAACAGAGTACAACATAGATAACCCTATGGTGAAACCCAGGTGTCAGTACAAGAGAAAATAATGCAGTGGTTGTCATAAAATAGCATTATAGCATTGATGACATTTTCTTGCTCAAAATCATGCTGATATCACCTCTGCCATAAACTCCATTTTTGATAAACATAAAATATTGCTGGCATGATACACCTGCTAGTACTACAATTTCAAGAGTATGAACACAGGTAGACAAACAACTTAAACCTCAAGTAAGCAAGAATGATAATTTACATGAGCTATTTCACAGTGATGGCAACTGCCAGGGATACATTCCTGTCCTTGCATTGCAACAGAATCCCACATGTAGAGGGATGAAAGCATTTAAGTGCAGTTGCTACGAAATACGGAATGTAAGAGTATTTGTTTGCTTATGTTGCGGTTAATTGTTACCCAACAGAACTCGATTAATACAGAGTCATCACAGAGCACTGGAAATGGATGCCAGGAATACGATGCAATCAGTGAAGAATCAGCATCAAGAATATGTTTTTGTCAAACTGCTACATATATTTACTTAGCCCTCTTGTGCTATTTAGTATTTTTAAAATAGATACGGCAACATTTGAAAAGACACAGATAAACTGGAGTAAAAATCAACAAACAGTAAAGGATCTGACATGTGAGAAAACTCTGGTCACTTTAATACAACTGAGCACTAGTTCTGTAAGTACAAAGGACACAAGCCAACCTTACAGTACTCTGAAAAAGGCTTGCATCATATTATTAGACAAATGAGTCAAACATGAAATCCTAATGCATGGAGTTATTTGATATATAAATAGGTAAATATTTATACATCACATAAACAAATTTTAACTGTCCTTGCAACAGCTGCTACTGAGTTTTAATCGCAGTCCTGATATCACAGAATCTTTTAGGTTGGAAAGGGTCTCTTAAGATCATCAAATCCAACCATTAATCTAACTCTACTACAAGTCAAACACTAAACCTTGTCCCTAGTGCTACATTTACATGTCTTTTAAATACCTCCAAGGATGGTTAACTTAACCACCACCCTAAGGAGCCTGTTCCAGTGCTTGACAACCCTTTCCTGCAAGGAGAGTATCCCAATAACCAATCTAAATCCTGCCTTGTGCAACTTCAGGGCAATTCCGCCTGTCCTATCACTTGTTACCTGGGAGAAGAGGCCAACCCTCACCTGGCTACAGCCTTCTTTCAGGCAATTATAGAGAGTGATAAGGTTTCTCCTGAGCCTCCTCTGGGATAAACAACTCCAGCTCCCTCAGTTTCTGCACAGGACTTGTTCTCCAGACCCTTCACCAACCTCACTGCCCTTCTCTGGCCATGCTCCAGCACCTCAATGTCCTTCTTGTAGTGAGGGGCCCAGAACTGAACACAGGATCTGAGGTGCAGCCTCACCTGTGCTGAGTACAGGGGGACAATCACTGCCCTGGTCCTGCTGGCCACTCTATTGCTGATACAGGCCAGGATGCCACTGGCCTTCTTGGCCACCGGGGCACTGCTGGCTCATGTTCAGTGGGTCTTCAGCAGCACCCCCAGGTCCTTTTGTGCTGGGCAGCTCTCCAGCCACTCTGGCCAAGGCTGTAGCAGTGTGTGTGGCTGATGTGAGCCAAGGGCAGGATCCAGCATTTGGCCTTGTTGAGCCTCATACAGTTGGCCTTGGCTCATCAATCCGGCCTGTCCAGATCCCTCTGCAGAGCCTTCCAGCCCTTCAGCAGACCAGCACTCCCAACCAACTTGGTGTTGTCTGCAAACTGACTGAGGGTGCACTCGAGCCCCTCATCCAGATTGTCGATCAAGATATAAAGATATCTGCGATTCAAGAGAAATGTTCCAACATAAGATTGCTCAGAGAAGTATCATAACCAGAACAAAAACCAGAAAAATATGCCAAATGGTCACATTGTCCTTATTATTTACATTTAAGAGATCTTTCAGGGAAGAACTAGATTGCTGAACGTATGGGGAGAAAAAATCATTTGTTAAACAGCTCTTCAATACAACATGAAAATAAAACAAAACTGTAATAGTCAGAAAAACACAGACAACAGGAAGAAGGCAGAGCAGAGTAAAGGTGGGGAAGTTTAAACGCTGATGATAAGTAACAAACTATTAAACTAGGCTTGAGAGCGATTTGCCTTGCTGCACAGCTTCCTGTTTTCAAATAGTGACATTTTTCTAAAAATAAGCTTTAGCTTGCACAGAAGTCAATACAGAGCAGCCTAATATTTTACACAGAAAATCATGGAAAGTAACCACAAGGATCCTCCTGGATTCCTGTGTGGTGTTGGTGAATGCAATGAACTACTGGCCTTCTCATTTCAAGTGCCCATGCCCTTTACTAATAACATTTTCACAACATTATGGCAGCAGTTACATCAGTTATTTGCACAGAGCAGTAGTATGAGGAAAATATTTTTCTATATTTTATATCTATTATATAAATATTATATAAAATGTAAGTGTCTATAAAAATTATTTTTATATAAATATAATGGGGTTAATGCCTCTGATGATGTTTATCAGGTAGAACACAGCATGCTTGCTGCTACTAAGGTGACAAGCAGCAAACCAAGTGGTGTGGTGCACTGAGGTGTTATGGGGGAAATACGACATTTCCTTCCTTACCCACACGGGATTCTACAGGTCAACAAACAAAAACAAAAAGTCAGATTAGAGAAAGATTTTATTCAGTAGTTTATGAGGAAAGGAAGAAAAAGTAGAAGGACAAAGAACAGAGGTATTAAAAGAACAGAGGTATTAAAAATATGAGCTGCACAACATCTACTGTAGTAGCAGTTGCTATTTTGTTCAGTCTCACTATTATCTCTTGGCATTTGGTAGTGGTGAAAGTGTGCTGCCCATATGTACAAGCAGAACAAACTGTTGCCTCAGGAATGCTTCTGAGGAGCCAGGTTTACATCTGACACACAGACATGAAGCAGGACATTCAGCCATCACTGCCTGTAATGGTGGCACAAAGCAAGTTTCACAGAGTACAGCACACAGCAAGGTAATTCAGCCAGAGTTATGAGAAATCTAATTTACTACAAATGCTGAGAAACATGTCTGAAAAGCTAAAAATAAGTCCACCAGGTTCAAGTCTCCTAGGATGACTATCCTCAACAGGTAGAAGCAGAAATCACTTGTAAATATAGCCGATAAGCCTGCTAACACTCCCTTTATTCTCAAAAGCAGTATATTAATTAGTCATGTCATTCATGCTCTCACAGATGTATTTCCACAACACTTTGTACCACAGAATGTGTTGCTCTGGTTAGACATTGGTTTATTAATGAATTGGTAACATTAATGTTGCATGTTGCTGGTTCTAATGTGTAATCATTGTGCTGAGCAGTGCCAGCTCAAGCAGCTTTCTAACCTGTGCTGACACTTCAGGTACACAGTTGAAATTTCCTAAAACAGAGCTGCACTACAAAAAAATTCCCAAATTGGTTTGCTACCTGGCTGCCCAACAATTCTCGCAGAAGCACAGCCTGGGGACAGAGCACAGACAAAAATGGCCAGCCCTGCATCAAGTAGGCAGAGCAATTATCAGAACACATAGAAATTTTGCATCTATACGAAGATCTTTCAGACATCTTCCTTCAGGCTAAATCAGCTTGCTTCAGTTCATGTCAAATATGCCTCAAGAAAAGAAAGAAAAAGCTACATTCATTTTTGAAGTCAATAAAAAAAACTTCAGAACTAGCCACCACTGAAATCATGCTCTGCTCTGTCTGTACATAATTTGAGTATAGTTACTTACAAAGCACTTCAACAAGTTCCCAATTCAGACACTTAAAAACATAATTTTGAGTATAAGAATTTCCTACATTAATTGTCCATACTGGATACAAGTTGTTATATGATACTCAGTAAAACATACTAAATCCAGGAAAACCAATGTGTTGAAATAAAACCAAGGATTTCACTTGTAAAATCCAATTCAATTATATGAAATATGACAGTATTTCACTCCAAAATAGAAAGCATATACTTCAGTACCTTGAAGAGTAGAATTATAAATATAAAATGTGAAAACATTACAACTTTTCAAAAATCAAAGATGGTAGCTGAGATACTTTAAACATGGAAGTGAATTGCATACTACTGTTATTAACAAAAACACAGCTGTAGATTCCAGAAGTAAATGTTAACCCTATTTACCTGTTCAGGTGCATCTTCAAGACTGATTATCCATCTCTATACATTTATGCTCATACCCAACCGGTTAACATAAGTTAACTGACTTTTTTTTGTGGTTTTATTTTACACCAGGTTTTAATTTTTTTTTAAGTAAAATCTAAAAGTTTGAGGAAGTTTTGCTTTTTCAAAGATGAGAGGAGGCTAGGTGTTCTATTAACAATTAATGAGTAAGAGAAAGAAATCAGTCCATAGACTTAGGAAGAACATTCTCGCAGAAGAACACTGGCCTGCCCCTCTTTCTTACTAGTCAAAGTCACTGCTTTCATTATTTTGCTGCTCCTAAGAGTTAATGGAATTCCTCTTTCCCAAAGAACTTGGAAAATATAGTGAACTATAAATGTACACTGCAGCCAATAACCCAATAACTTCTTTCTAATATAAAATGTTAGGTGATACAAGTGGAAATAAAAGTATGAAGATTAATTTCCAGATTCTTATTGCAAATCTGAAATTTTCAACAACCGGCACACAGGTGGTTCCTCACAAGCAGGATGCAATAAGACATTATGTAATGACTTCCTAATGAATGACTGGATATCACACTTTTTTTAACCTGTATTTTGTCAAGGAACTCAGCAGGCCAGCAGGAAGAACTTCATGTTTCTATAATATTCCACCCTACTTTTCCATTACAATGTTTTCATCTAAACGAACCAGATCTTGTCTGAGAACACAACACATGTATGATTGCTTACCTTCCTTTCTAGCCCACTTGGAGAAGGAAAATATCATAAATAATGCCAGGAGGGTCTTATGCAAAAATATTTATAAAGAAACATCTTGTTATTTTGACCATAGTCAAAATATATGCTATTCCTTAAAATATATAGGGGTACTTGCTCATGTCAAATGCATGCAAATATTTTTATTATTAACAGCTAAAATAGCATTGTTTTCGTGGACTACATAAATTCTTCACTGTAAGCTCTTTAGGAAATAAAATTTTGCTTCATTGTAAAACTTTAGTTTATGCTAAATACGCCATTTTTTTCCAAAATCCAAAGTTAATGAGGATTAAGAGCATAAAAAAATGTAGCTTCTCACCTTTGTCTTCACGTAGAATGGCGATGACTGGTGAATGGGCAAGTCCACGAGGCTATTGGAATTTGTGACACTATTACTGTTAGCATGTTCATCTTCTCTACTGCTGTCATCAGACTGATCAAAATCATCACTGTCCTGGTCCATTTCCTCCTCCTCTTCCACCTC
The DNA here is from genome assembly GCA_013397155.1 of Irena cyanogastra. NCBI lineage: Eukaryota > Metazoa > Chordata > Aves > Passeriformes > Irenidae > Irena > Irena cyanogastra. Next base: position 469,140 of record VWZV01003535.1, read on the forward strand.
CTCCTCTTGATCACCAGCATGTTCATCGTCATCTTCCTCTTGGTTACAAGTGGAATCTTCGTCCACTGTAATAAGTCTATTATTATTTTCTTCTAACTGTTCCTGTTGAGACTCATGCCTGTCATCAAATCCAGGTTCCTCTCCTCCTATCTCCCCGTTCCTCCCAATGTGCTGCTCCTCTTGTTGTCGTCTTTGCTGCTGCTCCTCCTCTTCTACGACCCGATTCATCTGCTCCTCATCTACTTGGCTTGAGGAAGCATTACCTCGAAGAGATCCACCAGTTCTTCGCCTCTTGCTGCCCACAGAGAGCAGTTCCTGATTCATTTCCAAAAGCCAGCTTGCTACTTCTTGGACCTTGGCTAGGCTATCTGAAGATGCAAATGCTTTCACATTCTAAGGAGATAAAGAAAAAATGGAAAATTACAAAAGTTACTTTTTTTTTTAATTAGATAAAGCAGTAAAAACGTATTTAATTGGCAGCTAAAAACTTCCAGGAAACAAGGAATAATTTCTACTTGATACACAACTAGAAAGACCAAAAAAAACTGCAGGCAACTTTCTAGCAAGAGAATTACTTGTCCTATCAAACTTGTTCTATCACAGTCTCTTTAAGGACCAGATTCTGCAAAATTCACAAGAACTAGTTGCCCTTCTAGAGAATCCATGAGAACCATGAACATTCACATTAACAGAAGACACAAGTATGCAATATTACTTGCAAAAAAACTGTACACAGATAATTTCATATGGCATTTATTTTCCCTCTCATTTGATTACAGACTTTGTATGTTATTCAAAAAACAAGCTGCTTATGCATTAAGACCAGCATCTTTTCAGATATAATTGAAAGCTTCATTTCTTGTTATTCTAATTTCTTTTAGATTAATAAAGAACACCCAATAAAGAATACAGTCATATCACTGCCAAGTGTTAAGTTGGCCAGAAAGATGCCCAGTGGTGAAAAGCAGATATCACTAGGCAACCTGTGTGGCCCAGAAATGGCACATACCCCACCTGGGGGAAAAAAAAAGACTGTTAGTAATTATGGGGATTTTTGAAGGAGTAGTGACGTTCTCCAAGTCTAAGAAGCTACAATAATTGTTAAATGAGTCTCTGAGATATTAAAAAAGGTCAAAATTAGGTGCATTTTAATAGAAACTGAAAAATACTTATGCAATTTCCAAATTATTCATGCATTCAGATACCTATGTGCCTCCAAGCAACATATAGCAACAGGGGGCTATAACGCAGACCAATTCATTATTAAATTTGGTATCAGATTTGCAGCTATATAGCCCTTGAGGCTAGCACATCCAGACTCTGGTTTCCCTAGATTCAAGCAATGCGTTGAGTAGATGAAGTCAGACACAACTCAACAAGTAGTCAGACTCACAGGCTATGAAATCACGTATAGAGAGAAATTAGCTTTGTCATTGTGTATAGAGCCACAGCCCACCCCACACACTCAGCAGGCCACACTGTGAGAGAGATTCAGAAAGCACAACACCACAAATACTGGATGGGAGCACAACTTCTGAGTCTCCTTGGAGTAGGAGCAGTAAAAGATGTTTCTATGAGAACTTCAGCACAGGATGATGATCTGTGAACCTCCCCCAGCACCACCATCAATCACCCCCCTCCTTTTTCTTAAGTCACCTATCTCTTATATTTTTTTCTCTGTTTGTTTGTTTACAAAAAACCTAGGGCCTTGTATGCTGGACAGGAAACAGATAAACCCCAACTTTGCTCCATGACATTTGCAAAAACATTCACCTTATTGGTTAGTAGGGAACAAAGTACCAGAAACCATAGTTCTACTGTAATTTTCAGTGTGTTGTACCATAAAAGGCATAGAAACACATTTACAGGCATTTTTCCACTCTTTCTCTGGGGAGGATTCATAGCTGGGATTCTGCACTTCCTGCACCTTCCCACTCAGGGAAACACTACTTACATCCCAAAGACAGGCTTCTCAAGTTTCCATGTATCTACACAGGTGACAATTCCTCCAAATAAAACCTTATAAGATCAGTCACTGAAATATATGTGCAGTGGAAGTATCCATTAAGTTCCAATCAGTGAATGAGAAACTTACACTAAAAGACAATTAAGCACCACACATTCAATGGAAGGAATCAGACACTGTGCTGACTCTTGATTTTTCCAAGGAAAAAAAGCTTTAGGACACTTGGGTGCACGTGACCCAAACCAGAAGCTAATGTCTATGTTTTTATATTCAAGTGGCAGCAAAAGCAAATGTGGTTATTTTTCTGTGTACACTAAGAAGCATTTAAGAAAGATGCCATGAAGAGTGCGCTCTAAGAGAAATGTTTTCATTTAACATCTTTCCCCAAAGCTCAGAAACCTTACCATGTGGGAGTGGTGCCTAATAACAACATTTCATCAAAAGTCAAATTTAGTTGCATATATCATCTAATGGTAATACAACTTATGTATCAGGCTTGCTACATAGTTCGGGCATTATGAACGAAACAATACTACACCTTATTTTCTCAACTTGGAAAGCTGAAGCACTAGATAATGTAAAAATCAGTAGTTAAAAAAAAAGCTGAACAAGAGGTTTACATCTTCTCAATCTAGAAATTCCAGTTTCCACCACAAATGTTTCTCTAAGTAGCCATGGGTGTAGCTTTAAAGTTTAATTGCATTTTTTCAGTATCAGCAGCATTATATATGCAATTACTGGTTTAGTATGTACTTGATAAAACTGCAAATGCTGCATTTGTTTCAATAATTTAACACATACTTCCAATTTGTATATGTAAACAACCAACATAAAAGGTCAGCTTTGAAACATTAAAGTAATCAAATGCAAGAATATGCTAAATGTTTAAGTGACAAAAATATCACTGTTGTTACTGTTATTATACCCAAATGAAATTCCAGCCAATTAAAAATGTACACTAGTAGTATACATGTAGTATATATTTTTAATTATTTCTACATTTTTAAGTGACCATCAGTTCATGAAATTAGCTTTAGTCGTTAGTGGTTTCCATTTTACTCTGCATTTGCATGAATAAACTCAATTTGTTTTTTCAAGAAGCCTGTAAAATACATTATCAAAATTTAATTACAAGCAGTGCTACATCAGAAATCATCAGTATGCAGAGAGGTGATCCATTTGCTAAAGAACAGATGGATGTACATTATCTGAAAGATTTAAAACATTAAAGCTGCCTTCTGTCATGTAAGTGCTTTCAGAATTAACTACTGTTAGCTAATACACAAGATACAGTAATTTTAATATATAAGGTAGATAAGGAATAAGAAAGGATTATTATTTTGCAGGAAGAAGTGTATTTACAAATCAACTTCCAGAGAACTGAAATGATGTGCTTTCAGCTAGCACAGCGTCTCTTTCATTTATACAGTCAGAGACCAAAATGACTCAAATCAACTGAAAACCAGAACAACCACTGAGGAAAGCTGTTGTTTTTCCTACCTGTCTCAGACCACAAAGATTTCTCTTTCAGACAGATACCAAAACATAGCAAAGCAAGTGGCAAGACTTTGCATCAACATGCAAAACTCATTAAACTTGGCTGATGAATCTAACTTGGCAATTCCCAGGTAAGTTTCTCAACACTTGCATTGTATAGGAAAACAAAATGCAAGAAACACCTAAGGAAAATGGAAGTCTCCAGACTGATCCAACAGTAAACTCAGAGCTGATGAAGGCATCCCACACCTCTACTGAAGACTGCATGCAGTCCCCACCTCTATTGAACATTAAATGGTGGCAAAGTGTAATTCTTCAGCTTTATCCTTTACATTTTCACAGAAGATAGATTATAAAAATAAATATGAACAACAGTTGCTCAAAACAAGAAATGCCAAGCAATACCAGAAGATTAAAGGGAAAACTGCTCAGGGTTATCTGCCATAACAGGTTGCATTCTGTACTGCGAGGACAACCACTTCACTTCCTGCTCTACTGCTGAAATATCTATCCTGCTAATACAGATAAAAAAGTCGTTAAATATTTTTAACCCATAAACCCACATAACTATGGGAAAATGAAATTCTATCAGTACTGCTTGGTCTTATTTTTCTGTTTTTATCACTTGAAATGGTAAAGAAAAAGAAAATGAGGTGGATGCAGAGAGATAGAGGTTGGGGAGTGGTGGTGTTGTTTTTTAACAAAATATAACAGATTGCGAAAAGGTTTTAAATAATTAACTTGGAAATTAATGTATTAGACTGACTTGGATAGTAACCTAAGTATCATGACAGCTTTTAGCAAAAAGACAGTATAGCTACAGACACAACATGATTTATGGCCAGTGGATGCTCCTACAACAAATCTTTTGAGATTATGGATTCAGTGGACAAAGACAATTGAACTAACACAAAAACTTCTGTACATATTTGACTAAATATTAATATATCTGAGCTCTTTATTGCATTATTTAACTGTGCAATACTGAACTGAGGTAACTAGAAAGCAAAATAGGGACATCCCACCCAAGCAAAGAATCTCCTAAGATTTCAACATCTAAATCTATCTTCTGAAAAAAAAGGTATAAGACCCTTATAAGCACACTGTGCCCAAGAACAACACTGGTGCACTGGTCCTCACAAGCAAGCAGTGCAGCACTGTAGGGGCAGAGGTGCCAAGCTGAGACACAGCACCCACAGGATACCAGCTCTGGGGAGACGAAGTGATTTACTCCCAGACCTGCCCAGACTGCCCTCCCCAAGCCTAAAATGATGCTCACAGTTGGAAGACACCTCCTGGTTTAGTTTCACCCAGAAGGTGTTCTGGGACAGCTGTGCTTCAGCTCATTCTCTATGGAAGCAGGTGTGGACAATCAGGAATCAGCTTTACAAGGTGCACTTGGATCCAAGACCAAACTACCACACAAAGTGCAAATACACCTCACAAGCCATCAAAGGCCTGCTAAGCCCATTTCAAAAAACATGCATGAGAAGGGGATTTACATGCAGCATCAAGCAGGTATAAATAAATAACAGTTAACAATGAGACTGTGAACCACGTTTTACCAAAGAAAAATATATATTTGAGTTATGGCCATGATAGCAAACGTTGCAAAATGTCTGCACTACAAGCAAGACACATGCATGGTGTGTTTAAGAAAACAGTTAACATACTGGTCTGGCTACACAGTTTGTATATGGGAAGGACTTTGAACAATAGCTAAGTAACTAACCAAAGCAGCCAACATGCAATAACTGATATACAAAAATCAAATTAAGAATCTACCACCTTCTTTCATAGGTTATGGTAGTGGACAATTATTCTCATGCAAGGTCTTAATGAAGTTAAGATAATTCAGATAAATCCACAAATTTAACTAAAGTTATGAGCTTTAAATGAAAGTTACAGAACAATTTTGCTGTGCAATAAAGGACAGCAAACATGATCATAGTAATGGAGTCACAAAACTGTGTTGAATACATTGCAGAGATGAAGAAAATAAAAAACCTTCTGTATTTCATCAGCACATATGTTGATTAGAGCAAGACTGAAATAGAGATTTGAAAACTTTCAGTAGCTTTTCTTCAAAATAAAATACATCATTAACAACGTAACTCATTCTACAAGAACACATGCTTTTTCTAAGAATGAGAAACTACTTCTTCCAAACATATATACACCTCAAATCTCTCGGTCAACTCCATTACTTACAGCTCCAACTCCAGAACAAAATAGCAGCCAAAAAGATTCTCTGCTCCTGCTTTACTATTAACCTCCCAGCAAAGCTCTGACAACACTTAATAGAGCAGCATATGCAATGTTTCAGTTGTATTAGAAATTATCCTGCTCTTTCTCACTATCTCAATATAATTTAACGATCAATTAATGTAGTTTATTCAGTGCAAAGTGGTCAATGCAACAAACATTAAATCAAAGTGCTCCTCTAATTACTTGCTTATGTCAAACATAAACTTGACAGCAAACAAAAAAACAGATTTAGTATTCATTAAATTTTACAAATACCACGATTAAAGTTTCCTGTTTAAATTTAATTATGTCCAGCTGTATTTAATCTTTTCCAGCCAGTTTTAATTATCCCTCTTTCTACTGAAATTCAGGCCCAACTTTCCATCTACCTGCTGAAGCTTTTCACCAAGTCCTGGTGTTCTGACCTCTCCTGAATGTTTCTGAACAGACACTTCCAGGTTTCCCACCACACATGGTCTCTGCCTCCTGTTCACCTGCTTCTATTTAACCCCACAGACTTTACCCCTTCTCTCCCTATTTCACCACCCGTCTTACTTTTTTCTTCCAGACTGCCTCTGAACACGGATCCCTCTCTAATCCCAACCCTCAATTTCCCAATTCCCTTTAGCCTCCAGTGCTACTTCAGTCTCAGGCACTTTGCTTTATTCCAATCCATTATCCACAGAAAACAAAGGGATTTATTTAAAAGAGAGACAATATCTGATAATATATGTGTAGTGAGAGCATGACAGAGCCATGTCCCTTGCTTTTAGTTATGGAGACAAACACACAGAAACCATTAAAAAGAAAACTTTGCTTTAACTCTGGAAATGAAAGACCTGCCACATAATCCTGCCGTCTTCTGGCACAAATACATGAAGTATTTAACATGGGATAAAATATGAAATACCACACAAAACCCACTAGAAAATGTGAATACAAAAAGCAGTTTAGAAAATGAGTAAATGCTACAAGAATTTATATATATTTAGCAGTATTTAGGCTAAGTGGCTTGATGAAGAAATATCAGAGGCAGAAGAGAGATGAATAGACCTTTCATAAGCAAGAGTTTAGAAGAAACAGTCTGAGCTACAAGCAGTCACATTCTTTAGATTATGATGAAGTATGTATGATCACACAGCCACCCCCAAGGTTCAGGCACACACAAACACAGAACCTGGATGTATTACAGTTCACGTGGACTCCACAGATTCTCTTTGCAATAGCAAGAGGAGCAGCAAATCTTAATGCTTTAAACCAAAGGCCTTTTTTTCCCTCTTTGTGCATCCTCAAAGCAAGGGCTGCTCTGGCTAAAAGGGGATAATCTGGGTTGAAGTTATAGCAGTTTTAATGCTCTAGCACAAAGAATCATGCTATAAAATGTATTAATAGGGACTTGATGTCCATATTAAAGCAATCACCTTATGAGAGAAGAGAGAAACCAGGGGATTTTCTTTCTACAAACACTTCCTCGTAAGTAATTCATGAGCTTAATTCTTGCATTTGAAGTGTTTCAAAACATGCCTGCATTTTCCTTGTTTTAAAAAGGATATCACAGCAAATAATCAGTGAATAATGTCTTACCTAAGTTCTGCTTCTACCACGAAATTTGACACATGAAAAAATGAGAATTACAATGCTATGGCAAGGATGAGGAGATAAGAGGGAAATGTGAAAGAGACCCATGAGGAAATTATTGAAAGCCTCCATCACACAGTAATAAGAAAACTGCATTTAAAAAACAAAAAAAGGCAAAAAAAACCCCAAACCACACAACAATTTTAAGTCCTTTTCCTCAAAGCCATCTCCCAGCTGACAAGTTATTAACACACCAGCACAGTATTATTGTAGAAATGGGGAGCTCAGGCCACTTTATCAGGAACACTGTTCATACTTCTTAGCTCTCTGAAAACGAAGACCAACAGCAAAAGCACAAAAGTTACTCCTTAATTTTAATTTTGCATTGTTATGTTTTCATCAAGAACAGTGAATGGATACAATGTAGAATAAACTCACTTGCATTCTTTGGAAGATATTGTGGGAGGCAACAATCCATAGTAGGAGGAGATCTGTATTATCACTAATCTTACTGTGTTCATATAAATAATTATGTTATTTTTAGTACTTATATTAGTAATGACTGTTATGCAGAAGATGGCTGGTTTGTCTTTTCACTAAAAACTCTTTAAAGAAGAAGGATTAAGCTGTAAAATGTGACAAGTTAACTATCATGTGGAACTAATGAAAGGCTTCTCTCCCCCTTTCCTCAGAAAAGGAAAAGCAGAAAAAAAGCCTTCAGTTATTTAAAGGGTGCCAAGTTTTCCAGCAACTATTAAAAACAAAACATGCAAATCCTCCATAAAATCCTGTATGCTACCACACAATATCAAGCAGTGATTATTTTTTCATTGAAAGGACCTCTGAGGTACAAAAACTAAGCACACAATTTTCAACTGCATTGTCTTAACCTTTCCACTTTGACAACTGTGCCATTACTTGGGTTCTTATATTAAAATTTTTACCTCTCCAAACAAAATAACTAATTAATACCTGCTTATTGTTTTCCCCATAATTAGATTACTACAAGAAGCCTACACTACTACTGCTAGAGATAGCATAAGTATCCTTGTTTGCTCAATTTAGAACAGCCAGTCAATATTTCAGCCTCATGTAAACTACTCTTTCTGTGCATACTAACAAGGAAGAGTTTCTTGCCAAAAGCAAACATTAGACCATACTTAAAACAACATAAACAGAGTATCTTTAGATACATTACTTGAGAAGCATGTGGGCTGAAGAATTCTCAGTTTAGAAAACTAGGCAGCCAGTTTCTTACAGGCCTTTCAAATTTAAAGATGCTGTTGCATACCTACTTTAGCGAAGGCTAGAGATGTACCAACAGAATCAACCAAACTCTCCCATGATAGATATACATGTAATAAAGAATTTCTCTACAAAAAAGGATCACGAATCCTCTTACAGTGCAAAAGGAGACTAAGCACTCCTTAAAACTTCACAGGTTTGGATAATTTTGGGTTTGAATTCAACCTTCATTTCAAAAAGTAACTAAGGGAACTTTGTGTGTCTGTGGTAGTTGTGAGGGCTTTCCAAGCTGGCCTGACATCTCCACAGTACTACTATGCATTCTGTTCTATTTTCACATGCCTTTCTGTCACCAGACTAGATCATCTATATCCCCTATAAAAGGAGTCCGTGGGGTCAGTTTTACAGCATCATCAACACCACCGCATACAAGGACCTCCCCAGCTGCCCATATCAAAAACTGCTTAGGATAGTTTTATACGGCTCAAAGCCTTTCATCCATAGGAAAAGAGTCTGAGGAGCATTGAGGACGACCCTCTGGCCAAAGTAGAGAGCTTTGGTTAAGCTGTGCTGGAGTGTTATTGTGTTATGGAAAAACTCTGCTGAGTTAACACACACTAAGCCATAGGTACCAACACATGGAACCAGAAATCTCAACTATGAAGTCTAGGACTATCATTCAGTAACATTTATTTTATGTAAACAGGCAATGTGATTTCTATGCAGAAACAACTCCATTCTTCCCAACTGCCTAGGTGAACAAGGATTTTATCTAATAGACAAGAAGCAAGATCCAATCACTAAATGCTGAAATGAGAAAAATACAAATGGAATTAACTATGAGAATAATTACTCACTGTAATAGCTCACTAGGAAGATAGTAAATTCATCACCACTTTAAGTCTTAAATTAGAAATATACTCCATCTTAGTTTAACACATACATTCAACAACTGCAGAACATGCAGCACAAGTGCAGCTACCAGGGCATGGTGAGCTGCCTGCCTCTCCCTGAGAATATTCACAAGTAAGAGCTATTGTCACCTCCTCTCTGCTCCCACAGTGACACAGAGACAAAACGTATGACTAAACTGCTGATTAAACCCTGCCTAGTTTCAGTGCACACTTATTTCACAACTACTAGACTTAACACATAGGCTAGTGTTGCATGGCCAAAACAGCCTAAACAGCCTAAATTTTTCTTCAGCATCCATAACACTGGTGGGCCCTGGGGCTGGGATGCATTTCCAGTGGGAAAACCTCAGCAGTACAGTATGCTGAAGCACTTTAGATATCCATTCACACAGCCTGTCACCTCTCCTGGTGCCGCTTCGCAAAGTTGCATCGTAAGGGCAATACATGAAAAACTTCCAAGCAGAGCTGCTCATTATTAATGCAAACTATTCTGAAGGCAAAAGCAAAACAGCATTTGGCAGCAAGACTACAGCCATTAAGACGTTTGCCTGCAAACCTCAAAGTGATTTCTGAAGTACCCAACTGACTTCTCTGTCTCAGTCTCTTTCCTGTCCACTAATCATAAAAGTAATTTTGGGAACATTTCCTGAAATTATAGGTTTTGCTAATATGGGTTGCATTATTACCAGATGGCTGGCGTCAGCTTCTGGCAAAATGGTAACATGATTTCTTGGACTAAAACTACAACTCAAATGTTGCTGAAATGCAGCACAAACAAGCAGACACACAGAAAAGCAGAGACATCAAAAAAACAAAAAAAAAAGTGATTTAGAACACAGGGCAGAAAAGATGGACCAAAAAAGGTCATCTTTAGCTGAAGTGGGCTGACAGACCTTGAGAACAAATAGCAGCTACATTTAGTTGAATTTAAAATTAATTTAGTTATATGAAAACCAGAGGAAGGTCAGGAAATTAACACCAAGTACCAAATTGTCCCCTACGCCAGAGCTGTTTGAGAAAAGACTCCTCTAATATGGAACAACAACACACAAACAGATGGGAACATATATACCCTTTACACTGAAAAGCATTCTAGGGGTTAAAAAGATGACAGCAGAACTAAAGCTGAGAAAAGTGAGAATCAAGAGCTATAACTACTATTGAAGAATATTTTTCTCTGAGTGATTAAAAACAGTTGAAGTAAATACAAATATGCCTTTTTCAAACAGGTCTTATACCACCTCTAATAAGCAAGAATAATCAACTTGCTTTACTCCCAAGAAGCTTCAGTGCACAGAATAGTATTTCTGAGCTTCTTAATGATGATTAATGATGTAAAGGAGAAGCAATGCATGTTATGCCATAAGAAGTCCAATCTCACTGTTCTGTTCAGTCGCAGGCTTCTGCGTCAGACTAACCTCCTAGAAATTACTATCAGGTTATGGTAAAAATTAAGAATAGTCTACTAATACTAAATAGCCTTCCCTTCTTTTGAACTTTACACCTTCTTATATTATTCTAACTGAGATGACGAGAGAATTAAACATCCAAGTCTTTCCAAGTTATCAACAACAAATCTTACCTCAAGATCCACAACTGACAATGCTTATTCCAGACTACTGCCCAAAACTTTTATTTTAATTTCTTGTTTCAGTTGCCTATTCTTTAAAAAAATCTGAAGGACAAGGCTAACAGTATCCTGGGCGCATTAGGAAAAGCACTGCCAGCAGGGCAACGGAGGTGATCCTGCCCCTCTACTCAGCCCTGGTGAGGACACCTGGAGTGTTGTGTCCAGTTCTGGGCTCCTCAGGACAAGAGAGACACAGAGCTCCTGGAGCAGGTCCAGTGGAGAGCAGCAAAGAGGATGAAGAGACTGGAGACTGATGTCTCTTAGGGGGAAAGGCTGAGAGACCTGAGCCAGTTCAGCCTGCAGAAGAGAAGACTGAGAGGGGACCTCATCAATGTCTCAGTATCTGCAGGGAGGGTGTCAGAGGATGGAGCCAGGCTCTGCTCAGCAGTGCCAAGCAACAGGACAAGAGGCAGTGGGCAGAACCTGATGCACAGGAAGTTCCACCTGAGCATGAGGAAGAACTTCCTTACTGCACAGTGACCACACACCGGAATGGATGGTCCAGAGAGAGTATGAAGTCTCCCCCACCATGTGCTCTGGGATGGCCCTGCTTGAGCAGAGAGGTTGGACCAGATGACCCACTGTGATCTGTTCCAATCTGACCCATTCTCTGATTCAGCTACCACATAGTCCTATATGCTAGGGGAAACAAAACCCCAGTAATTCTATCAGTACTGTTAAAGCAGATTGGAGTAAAAGGCTGTAATGTAAGACAGACAAAGGCATTTCTTGTCTGTGTTTAATTCACCAGTTATAAACCAAATTTCTGAGATAAGAAAAAGTAGCTGGGGTCAGATTGGGGTGGAAAACGTGCCTCATGCAAGCAACACAAGGTATAAACACTGGTGTATTTTACCATTTTGGAGTGAAAAACTACAGCTCAGCCTTATTCCTATGAGGTTGCTCTAAAAGAACGAGGAGCAATATATATTTTATGAAGAAACCCTATCTGTCTGCAATCCCAATTCATATCTTATAAAATGTTCAGCTGTGAATGTTATATCAGATGTTTGCAGTATCCACTGGGCAACATTGTGTCCATTCTGAATGCTGTACTTTAAAATATGAACTCCAAATTATGTACTTTCTTCCAGAGCTAGTCAGTGAACATGTTAAATGCCTTTGCATCAACATCTGATAAGGAAGATCCTTTGATCTGCACTCTCTACTTTTAATAAAAGCAAGAAATACAAAGAGAAACATACAGGCAGCATTTACCAGACTTGCTGAAATCTGCATTTTCAGCATCTTCATCAGTAGAAAGACATAAGTAAAACAAGGTCACATACTACCAGAACACATTCCCTTTTCTAGTGTCTAATTTAAAGCAAAAAAAAAAAAAAATCTAAACCGATTACACTCTCCACATGGTATTAAAAAAACAGTAAATGCCTTCTTATTAACCTCACATCTCCAGAGCACTGCCTAGCACACATTGCTTCCTAAGTGGTATGTTCTCTGTGTCACAGAGAAGCTTTATGGCACTAGATTTAAAATCTGACCTTGCAGAACAACAAGGCACTTGCTGACAAAACAGCATGAGTGAGTGCCAGGTTTGAAGGAAGATGATAGCCCAGCCTGTCTAAAAGGATCTGGCCCTGGCCCAAACAGACTCTTAGCAGGCTCCACTGAAGAAATGGAAATGGTTGCAATTATTGTTATTGATTTAATACCCTTAAAATGGCTCTCTGAGAATCTTGTTTCAGTAACTGATTAAGCAGTATGATTCAGCAGCAGGGCACCTGCTAACAACCTACAGAAACAGATTTCTTTGCTCAAACTATTTCTGGGACCAGGAAAGTAAGGTTTTGTATTTGTATGACCAGAGGTAGGTAAGAATGTAAGGTGGCCTACAATATTTATGTCAGGCAGGCATTCAAACTTTCTTTCCAATTCTACAAAGCCATCAACTCTAATATTCCCTGTTTCTGCTCTACAACAGTTTCCTGGTAGGAAAGGTGATGTGACTACTAGCAGTAAAGTGATCCATGTTCAATGCTGTAAAACACTGACTATGTAGACAGTTAACAAATAAATTATGTACCTGAACTACCAAATAAAAGAGATACTGATGCAGACAAATATAAACAATCTTAAAATTAGAAATTGCGATCATAATTTGAGTGGATGAAAAACAGGTTATAGAGATCCTTTTCAGTGACTAATGTCATTTAAGATGATGTTGCTGTTATTCTGTTACTGCTCCGCCACAGAATATTTTCAGTGGAGCTTCACCAAAACAAATTGCTCCCCCACTTACCCATTTCAGAAAAAAATACTCAAATTAATTTTATCTCACCTGTTTCCTCTAACACATATGGTGTTGCTGGCACAGGGTTAAGAATGACAGATATGAACTGTTTGAAGGACAGCAGATCTTACACCTTTCCAGCAGAGATGGGTAATAATTAGGGACCAATTAACATCTTACACCACTGCAAAATAAACACCCACCCATAAACTTGAAGCTGTACTCTCCACCAAAAGCAAGGCATGCTCTACTGCTAGCATTATGGATCTAAACTTGACTACTGTCAGAAGTCTCACCAACCCACCAGTTCACCACAGGTGGCATCATTTCTCATGCCTGTGTGGAAAGAGGCATGCAGAGCCTCTCTCCAACAACAGTTTCTTTCCAACAATGAGCCCACCACACAACAGCAGCTGCAAAGATGAACAGTCCCCCACATCACTGCCTTGATCCACCTTCACTGTAGGCTAATCCATGTTCCTGATTTTTCAAGACTCCTGTAGGTGCAGAGCAGTCTCTATCTTTCCCAGACAGTGCTAAACAGCATCAGCTGTACCGATCAAACACAGACTGCACCACTCCCCATCCAAACCTGGTGCCTGCCCTGGCTGCTCCATCAGGTGTCGCGCGTTTCACAAAGGTCATTTGCCATGCCACACAGCTGCCTTGGGGATACTGGAGACCAGCGTAGTTTGGAAGTAAGTAGGTAGTTGCTCAGGTCCTAGTGAAGTACTGATATTCAGAAGGAGAAATTTGCTAGATTGCTGGTAATAGGTGGAAATCCAAAGCAGCTGAGATGGTACAATCTGTGAGACAAAATGGCATGTCTCCTAAGTGCCACAAGAACACAGCAGGCAAGGGAAAAGTCAAATCTTGTTGACAACAAAGAACAGAGCTGTGGATGCACTGAACACACACAAAGCACATTGTTGGGTTGATTGTTTATTTTCTAACCTAGAAAAGCTGTTAAAAAACAAAATTCACAAAATAACTGATTTAATATAAATTTTAAGGCCATTATCCAGATAATTCAGAATGTTGTTTTATCACTACAATGTAAGAGCAATGTGTGAAATAGTCCAGCTGCAAACAGTTGCAGTCCAACTGTTTGTACTGATAGAATACCAAACTGGATGACTTTCTGAATAATACATTGGTTGTTGATAGCAACAGCACCATTGAAAACAGGGCATTTATATTTGTTCTTACTGGAAAACCTGGCTGATTAGCTTATGCCCAAGACATAGCTTGAAGCCTGCAAAATGGACCTTACAGTAACTTTCTCACTGAAGCAGCCCAAAAAGGCTTTTAGTAACTGCAAGGCTCTCTTACTACATAGCTCAATTTCTCAAAATATCTAGTCCTCCACTGACGAAAACAGAATATAGTACAAGCAATGTGAAGTTCAAGTCATCCCTCACAGCCTTCATGCCAGTGTGTATTTTAATTTTTCTTATAATCTATACATGGGCTTCCATGTTCTCAGATGAATGGATGATTAACAAATGTCCAAAGTTCAGAAGCCACTTTTTAGTCACCAAGACATAGGACTCAGCTACTTGCTCAGTTGAAGCAATGATTAGGTATGAAGTATAAAACGTTACAAAAAATACAGCTGAACTTTTTAAGATATTTACATTTCCATTCCAATCATCCCAACACCTGGGAAATACCTGGCACACCAATTTTCTTTCTTTCTTCAGCAAGAATCCTGGAAAGAAACTAGGCTCTAAGAAATGCTTTCATTTCCTGGTGAATTCCTCACAGATTTTTATCAAAGCCTAGCAAGAAGGTATTTTCTACTTGTAATAGTGCAGGGTTTATGTACTGAAATCCATTCCAACAGAGCTCATAGCCATTCTCAAAGGTATTGCAGTCAATGGAATGATGGCACAAATGAGGTCTACAGATCTGCACTTACTGCTCAGACATGCATGAGATCAAGTATATGTTTCCAAGATATCTCATCATCATGGGTGAGCATTGACCCAAAACCCCCAAGCTCTTTTAGGCACTTCTGGTATTTTTTTCAATATGTTAAACAGCTACTTTGACATTGAAAGTACCAACTGTTTCAGGAACATGGCTGTTCTCAGCAGGAGTTCCTGCACTCAGTGTTCACTTCTCTGTTGAAGAACTGACCATTTCAAAAATACTGATCAGCATAAATTTATTGTGATTATTCTTGGAACTTCTGGCCCAAAGCCACTTTTCACAGACTGCCCAATTAGTCTTGTATTCCCTGATTTATGAGTCTCAGGAGTGGCAGGAGAGACTGAAGAAAGCCTGCTGCACATCTGGCTTGGAGCTGAAACTGTCATAGGAAGCAACATCTGCCACTCCCAGCTCTAGGGCTCACCAGAAAAACAAACAAACAAACACCTGAAATCAACAGATCTGCATCTGTTTTAAAGGACTTCCTACAAGTGGACAGGAGGTGGCAACCTAAAAGCCTGATCCCAAGTCCATTCAGTCCCAGGTGATACATTCACACGTTCCAGAGACTTTTTCTGATGAGTCCTAACATCTGGAAAATGTTCAGCTCATGGTAGCAGGACAGCAGCCTAGGCATTACTGGATCTTTCTGTCACTGGTGAAGGAATAGAGATTGGATGGTGAATAGCATGATGAGTGCTCCAACATCTATACTCCAGCATGGAAATACTGAGCAGCTCACACGCAGGCACCATCCATCAGTGACAAATGGTTGACTTAGTCGAGATCACATTACCAACCTCAAAAAAGCATGAGATTTCTATGGGCTTGCATAGAAATTCTATTAGTTACGCAACAGAGAAAAATGGAAGAAAACTTCAGCAGACTTCCTGGCAGGACTTTTTTAAAATATAAAAAATCAACTTCAGAAGCCTGACAGTAGATTTTTAACAGATATTTTTGAAAAATCATTTAGTTAGTCTTTCTCCTTTGTAGTTGTATACACACAGTTCCAGTGGAAACTGAAATATTAGTTGAACTTTTTATACCAAGAGATATATGAGGACTAAAACCAGCATCATAGGGAAACTCTAGATCATTGAATTAGATAAAATTGCAACAAAGCAGTCATACATTAAGTTTAAAATAGGTAAGGACTAGCAGCTAATAAAAAACAAGTGCTCAGCAAGCACCTCAGCATGCTTATTCTGCACAAGATTTATTTCACTTTCATAGCACACTTCCTGACACATTAAAATAAGCTATTTAAAGGGACTTCTGGAAAGAATAGTAGTGTAGAGATACATGCATACACTCTTCCTGAGGCACAGGCTCAGCTTCCCACACCCAACCTGCTTATCCCTGCATCCAACCAGATTTCCTGGCGTACCTGCGCACATAAGCATCGCTAATCCGCTTCAGTCAGAATGAGCCAGGTTAGCTTACAAGTTTAAAGTCTCAGCTAAACAGATTTGTTTTGCCTGAAATAGATTAGGAAGCACTCACAAGAGCAGCTCCACACACAGATTAGAGGTGAACGATCTACTTGAGGGGCACAGGGCAGGCGGCATGCAGCCACAGCCTGCATTTGGCCCAGCTGAACCTGAACACAATGCCCACTACGGCCCAGTCACATTCACCTGGGAAAGCACAAACAGCTCACTTCAGATCCATGCTCTGTTCTGTTCCACAGTTTCCCCATGTTGGTAAGACCCACCAAAAGTCAGCCAAGGATCTCAAACATAGTCTTAGAAAGTAGCTGGCATCTACAGCCTACAAAGTTTTAGATATAACACACATCTCAGAAATGCTAAGTACCTTACAAGTGATATATAGAAATGAACTGCTAGCACTTCCCTTATTTAATCAGAGAACAAGCTGTAAGCACAATCAAAATGTTTAATATTTTCCAAGGAACAAATTTTTTTTTTGTTATTTTCTTCATGATAAACATAAGAGGAAAAGAGCACCGGTCAATTGGAATTGCCAGAAAGATCCTATCTCACTACTACAATTCCTGGGCTTCCTGCTTCTTCAGCAGTCGCTTTCATAAGTGAATATCCTGAGAAAGCTGAGGACAGATAATTTCAAGGGAGAAAAGTTCATGTCTATTTGCACATGGCACATTTACCACAGAATTTACTACTTGGACAGAGTGCTTTGCTCCCAACTTTACTCTCAATTCTAAGAAGGGATTTCGTTGTGGTTGTTGGTTTTTTAAATTTCTTTAAGTTGATCCAATAACCTCAGAAATTTAACAAAATGTAAGACAAGGGGGAGAACAAAGCAATCAGGGAGAGCCTGAGATGCAGACATGTTGACAGGACACCTTCACTATTCAGGTTGATGACAGAACTTAAAGCATGCTTCAAGGAATGGAACGTCATCAAAAACGTTCCCACCTTTTTTGTTTGTTTAGGTTTTTTGGTGTTTCTCTTTTCATTTATTTTCTTGGACTTGGTTTGGTTTCGTTCCTTTTTAGAAGATCATAGATGCATGGAAGAGATATGAAAGTAGAAGAATTAGGTATTTTTTTCTATAAAATACGATACTATTGTTCAGGACTACATACTGCTCTTACCAAATCCTCATCAATAAGCAGCAAAAGATCATAGCTGAAACAGATGAACAGCTGAACGTAGAAAACAGTTACAGACTTCCAATATTTGCAGATGTGGTAATAAAGTAGAAGAAATAAAATGCCAACTGAATCTCTTCTGTTCTGGTAACAGCAGTGCCATACACTATTTCAAGAGTGACTTGGAATCATCCAGCCATTGACACAAAACCCTCAAAAACCAACACTTGCAGATAATGTGTTCATTTGTATTTTATGTTATACTTATAAAAGTTTACAGGATGCAAAGTCCAAAAATACCTGGAGAGAAGTTTCTTTGTTTTAAAAAGCATCTGCAGCTGGATTTGAGCATTCAATTATTTGGTTCTGCAGGGACCACATGCTCAGTGACTGTATGCTTCAGTAGCAATGAACAACAGCAGGGATAGTGAAAGATGGTAACCAAGTAGTGTGTAAAAGCTCCATCTTTTCTCTTAACAGAAAACCTGAAGAAAGAATGACATATCTTCCCAAGAGCTAACATATCCAAAAAAAGGCTGTAGGAGATTACTCTATTCCTGCTTGTTCACATATTACCTCTATCCTTTTCACTATACTTTTCCCATGACTGAAATGCTCGGTGGTGCTGCGCCTCAGTGCATTTCTGAAAGTCCATTCAAGTCTTCTGGATCTGCAGAAGTAAAACAACCCCAGATTTTGTTTTTCAATATGCACATTTTCACCTCCAAATTAGTTGCCAGTAACCTTCATACCCAGTACATAAACACGAAATCCAAAAGCAGGTGCTTTTGTTTGTCCTTCGTAGGGAAAGTCCTTTCTCCAAGTACACGTTTGACAAATACCGACCAGGATCTCTCACTATCAATACATGTATCCTTTCCAGAAGGAATGAGCCAAGTGGCTCTGATACAGTGGTGTCCATCGTTTATACTCTCTAAAGATCAGTATTTGCCCAACAGAATTCACAAATCTCAGACCAAGGACAGAAGATATATATTTAGCTGCTTGCAATGGGATTGATATGCTGCTTATTAGTTCACCCACTACTGTTTCAGAAAATTAGAAGCAGCAACACAGGAAAGTGGGAGTAGATGAGATCACAGAAAAATTGTGCTTTGAAAAGAAATTGCAAAGTGAAGTTAGAAGCTGTGTATCGCAACAGAGAATATTCCAAGTACATGTGGTAGTGTAAAACTAGAAGTGAACTAAGCATAAGGGGATAGGAAGGGGAAAAAACGTGAAGCATAGAATAAATTATACAGTGTAAGGTCTTAGAGGAATTATAGATAATTCATTACTAGATACAGAGTAAACAGGATCAGATCTGTTCAGTGCCTGTAGGCAAGAAAGTGCATTATTGATTTACTGTATTATGCAAGGCTTGGAGAAAGACGACGACTCAGGAGTAAGTGTTCCAGCATATCAATTTTTATATTTAGTAACAGCTGAAACAAGCAGAAATGGACACTTCATAACGTTAGTACTTGGTTGTTTATTTTATGCTCCAAGATAAATTGGCTTTGTTCACCAAGAAGAGGAAAACTGTCATAAAGGCCAAGAACTCAACTCCTCAATTTAGCAATATTTAAAACTTCTCTAACAATAGAGATAGAGTCCAACCAGCATTGTCCTTGCAGCATACCACCAACATTGTTAGGATAAGAAATACATAAAGGAAACTAACAAGATGTTAAACCAGTCAACCAGTGAAGTTCACTAACCAGACTAACTAATGTCTAAAGTAGCTGAAGCATTCATAAGGAAGTATTTTCAAAAAGTGTTCACCTCTCTAAACCCCTTTTATCCGACATACCCAACACAGGCTGGTGTAAACCTGTATATGATCCTGAAATGTACAGGTTGCTAAAGGCCAATTCAAGTTTCACATAATGTAAAAGTTGCAGAAGTCTATTTACCTTTGCATGGGATCCTTTGCCAAGTTATTTAGAGCTGATACGACAGATCAGCAACAGGATCCAAGGAGAGTTATTGATTAAATAAATGAGTAAAAGCAAATTGAAATGTAGAAGATTACAAACAACAGGCACTCTCATTGTGACTAATAGAGGCAAAAAGCATTACCTTGGGACAGCAATCAATTTTATAAAATTTAAAGAACAGAAAATACCAAATTAATGTCTTTTTATTCTAACTGAGAAAATGCAAAGACTGTACTACAATCCTTGCATGAAAACAAAATAAAATGTTCTATTAGTGACAGATTCTGCCTGATATCAGAAGCTGTTTGCCAGTCATCAATACAATCACTAATATAGAACAAATAAAGACACAAATGTCTTCACATATTAACAGTACTGGCCTATATTTATAGGCATAGAAAGTTTTAAATGTGGAAAACAGTGGACTCAGGGATGTAGGAATGTCAATCCTGCCATTGTGATAGACTGCCTGTCAAGACACAATAACCTCTGTATACTTACACATTTAGAAAGAAGTCTAAATTTATACAGCAGTAGTATCTGCCTTTCTCAGCATCAAGGATACCTTAACTGACCATCTGAGAACTTGCTTGTTAAAACCAAAAGCGTAATTGCCTTCAAACAGCATGAGTAAATGTATAAAATCTAGAGGTTTGTGAATAGATGTGGCTAAATAAAGCGCAAAAATACCAGTGTGTCCTTACTGTTCCCTCCTCAAAAAACTATGCCAACTACAAGTGCAAGTGAAGTTTGACACCATCTGTCACCTAATTACACCTTATATAATATATGTCATCAGGACATTTACCATAGCCATCCCTCTGCAAGTGATGGCACAAGATTTCAGTTGCCAGCTACTGACATTTTCCTGATCATGGAACCAGTCACAATCACCTGTAAAGCTACATGTACTAATACAAGACTTTTTCAGACTACAGCTAAAATAAATTGGTAACACTTAGACAGCCAAGGAATTACCATCACTTCTTTATTTCTCAGCTCTTCCCACAAGCAGGTACTGGTAGTATGTACTATTTTCTATAATTCCTACACTTAAGAATCTCAATTCTGACAATCAAAGGTCAGCTACACACATTGGAATAGCATCCTTTTCAGTTAGTATGTGGAAATCTAGCACACATAGGAAATTTTGAAAATGTGATTCCTAAGTGAGAAGATGAAAGAATGATTGAGAGTCTGTTCCTTAAGTTTGAAGAATCTGATGCCACTGGATTTTTGCACTTCTGCAACTCACTATTTCACAAACATCCACTCTGTGCCCTATAGTTGTGATGCAACAACCAAGGTCCAAGATTTGTTTTTATGTGCTTACAGCAATCAAACCTCCTGCTATAAAATTAGCTAATATCTCTACTATCTTTGCCATCTCAGAACAAGGTTCATGGCTGGTTTTCCTTTGGTGTTAGTGGGGGCATTGTTTTGTTTGGGGATTTTTTCAGATGCCATGGGATCATAAAGGATCTGAAACATTCCATAATCCAAGTGATTGTTGCTACCTTTGTGGGGTCACTGAGTCAATGCAACACCTCAACCATTAAATGTAGTTTCCAACAAAACTCACTGTACTTCTTTGCCTACACTTTTCCACAGACAGAAGATATTTTACTTTAGTCACAAAATTAAAGATCCACAAGAAACCTAAAAGTGGAGTACTACCAGGGGTGGAAGAATAATTAATGTAACCATACTTGCAATACAGAGTAGTGATAAGATTTGCCATGTTATGTGTTGCATGATACAGGTTTCAGGAAGACTTTGACACTGAAACACATAAAAATTCATTATGTTCTTCAGAAAGAAAGATGCCTCTTCTGTAAGTTTGCCCACAGTGGAAGGTATGGTCACCAAATGGCCAGAAACATCTCACTCTGGAAAATATTAACTCCACATTTCTAGTAAGAAGCAACCTGAAAGGTGGCATTTTTTGTCTCCATAGGGTAATAATTATTCTTACGTGCAGTTTTATTATTTTCTCTTGGAACTCAACACATTTAGAAACTCCACAGAGATAAAATACATGCTAACTACTCATTCTTTTGATGGAAAAAGTGCCAAATGTGCAAAATGTTAACCAAGATATACAAAATTACTTAAAAATCAACCTATGTATAGGCTTCAATGCACTCATCCGATCCGAAGAAATTTTTTATGAGAAATTTAAAAGGCACTGTGTATGTACACATAAGCGAGATAAAAAAATCCTGATTACAACAATGAAACAAAGAACTTCTCAGACTAATAAAACTTGCAAAACTTAATCAGTTTCGTAACTGCCAATTGTTGCTGCTTTCTTGAGCTCCCAAACAAAAATTGACACCAAATCAATTACAAGTAAATAGGCACATATAGATAATTAAAATAAATAGATAAATAAAATTGAGGATCAAACAAGCATAAGCAGCAGGTGGAATCTATCCATATTATTCACCTGAATTAGGCTAAGTGGTTTATGTTTTGTTCATGGTTTGTTTCAGATTCAGCTGGCTCATCACACTTATTGTGATGCTCTGCACTAACTTAGCAATGTGCATGATCTGCACACTCTAACATGTTGAATTGCATGAATGATATGCAAGGCATCTTTTTAAGTAGAAAAAATAATTAACGACCAATCTTTCATCAGTAAATTACCACTCAAAATTAGGGGTTGTTGTACCTTTAAGAGAAATAAATTACAGAACTCCTTTCCCATCTCCTAGTCCATGTTGTCTAGCTGTTTCCTTTCTTCCTCAATTCATGCCACTTAACCAAAACCTGCTCAAGAAAAATATTTTGTTGTCACTGCAGATACTGTGAGAAATAGCTGTAGCTGTGGGTGGAAAGCAGATGGAAAATGCTTTGGTATACATTAGTTATGACACGTTCAGGAAGTCTCTTCTACTCTCCATCCTGAATTGTGAGCACGGGCATAGGCATTTAGAGGAAGGAAAGGTGTAATCTGCATCCTCTGGGGACACTGGGGGCAGGGAGAAGCACAAACTGGCTATTACTGACAACTATGCATCTGGGAGGCAGCACAGTAGGAAATGGAAAGCAAACAATGGAAGTGACCAGGCAAGCAGATGGAGCCAAAAAGCTTGAGGGAAAAAAAAATAATCAAGTGACAGCTGCATTAGTTGGCACACAGTTCCCAACGGCTGGCAAAGGCACCGCACAAGTACTTGTGAAGATGTGGCATAAAAGAAACTGAAGCAGTAAGGTCCAAGAGGCTACAGAGACCATTTTGTTAAATGTGTTAAAAAGGTAGGAAACGGCTGTGATTTTTATCCCAAGTCCAGATGAGAGAATTTCAGCAGTCGCTATCTTCCTTGTGCCTTTTTTCTGCAGTTACATGAAACGGGGATCACCTTTTTAAGGTACTTGGAATACCCCTACAAATGTTTTGCCATCTTGCAGCCACTTGAGACTTTTCTCTGTGCTTTTCTCACAAAGAAAATACTATGTGGAGAAAATGTTTTCCTGTGGGAAAACTTCTGAATACATTCTGAGGAGATTTGGTTTCCATGCTCACATTTGCCGCGGGCCTGAAGAAAAACCTTCATCCCTTTCACATTCAGAGTCTGTTTCCCCATTTATAAAGTGATGTTTATTACATATGCTTCCCTGAAAAGGGGCTTTGAATAGCGAAAGGTAAATAAAGGATAAAAAAACTCATTACTTTGTCAGCCCAACTTCTTCCTGCACGTTCATTACAAAAGTCTCACAGTCCCATTTTTGCCCTCACAGTCCATCAACATGCCCACAAAATGGAAAAGAAGTGTATTTATACATGCTTTCCAGGTTTCTCGACGCAATGGTATGTATGTACATTTCATAGTGAACTGCTTTATCTTAGCAACAAAGAGGTGAAACAAACAGTGATTCTGTCAGAGACCTGCCCAGCAAGGTCAGCTACACTGAACTTAAATGTGATAGCAAGTTCCTGTGAAACCCAGACTTGTATCTGTAGCAATGCAGCATAGCTGTGCTTTGAACTCTGACAACTCTGACTCTTTAAATTTAGGTTTTTGGAGCATTACATATCTTCCTTCTTCTTTTCACTTTTTGTACTCTTCAGCAGTTGAATGTGCTGGTTATATGTTTGTTTTTCCTCTAGCATTATCTCAACCCAGGAAGGCCTGATGACCAGGCTGACACCTCTCAATAAACCACAAACAAAGCAAAAAAAAAATCAAAACGTCGTAAGGTCTGTATGTCAGGCTCAGTTAGATGAGAAATGAAGAAAGACACACGTGTATTATCAGAGCAAAATCTGATGAGGGAGATTTAAACCAGCATTTCTTTCTCCTCACAACAGCATTCTAAGACAACAGGACAGAAGGGATGATTACTCTAGGATATCAGCTCCTAGGGAAAGTTGTACTTTAGTCCTGCTTTGTCCATAAGGTTGTTCATTTTTTGAGAGAGAAAATTTGGAAATAGCACAGGGAGCAGACTCTGGTGCTCGGGCATCTCTTCCCTAAACCCAGGAAGAGTATACTAAGTATACTAAGTATATCAAAGTATACTATGCCTGCAAAATCATATTCCTTCTGCCTTTCTCTCCTCCTTATTCTTAATCACACAGTGGCCTACACACCACAACAGAGATGGAAGATGCCTCTACCCAAACAATTTCTCAGCACTTCTAGAAAAGGGAGAGATGAGCCCCTCCACTCTCGCAGGAACAAGCAGGAACTGAACCTGTCCCTGAGTGCTCGAGTGCTCCTCCTCCTCTTCCCTTTCCCTCAAAGGGTAAGCACTGTAGGCACTCTCACTACCACCATCAGGGAAAAACCAAATCAATCCTGTTCATTCAGGCTCCCATCATTAGGGAATAGCTCTGTGCTCTGGACTGTGAGCCAGCATACAACAGCATCAGTCTGTAGTATGAGACACATTCTTTTACAGTAGCTTTTTCATATCTCTAAAATAAGGAGAAAATACCCCTCTGCACACATTTCTGTCTCATGAGGGATCAAATATTTGGTAAGTATAAAAACAGAACACCAGTGAGACAGCCATCTTTCATTCTTGCTAGGTTCTTTGCTCAGAGCAACTGCAGGCTCGGGAGAAGGGGAAGAGGAGGCAGGGGGGAACCAAAACAAAGAGGCAGGCAGGTTCAAGAACTGCTGTAGACCTCTTAGGGATGCCCAGAGGAAGAGAGCATTGAATTCTGCTGCTTTTTAGATGCTGAATGGCAGTACCTCAAGTAATGAAAAAAACCTTAAAAAATAATTTTAAAACAGTAGTTGCAAGCACACATAGTGAGTCTGTGTGTAAAAGAGAAGGTTGTAACCTTTCATTAACTCAGATTCATCTGAATTGTTTTTAATATAGTGAACCCTTACTGACTCACCCTGAAGGCTAAGATCTTACTATGCTTTTCCTCAAAGCAGTTTTTATTGTCAGCACTAAGTCGCTGATAAAAATGAGAGATTTCATATGTAAGTGCTGACACAACCCTAACTACAGAGTTCTGTACAGCATCCTGGCATAGCTGTAATTAAAAAGACAGCCTACATCAAGTAAAAAGCCTTACCACAAACCTTTTTAGTAGATCAATACAATATCATCAGTGACATCTCAACAGGGATGACAAAGGAAAAAGAGGCTTCTTATGGAATTAAGAAAAATTATATGTATTTATTTTAAAAAGAAATCTTTTGAACTCTGTGGACAAGAAGTTGTTAAACTGACAGTCTAATTCTAATATTAAATACACAGACCATAACATACCAATATGTGAGATGTTTGTTTCTCTGTCTTGCACTACAGTGTGATTGCAAAGGTATTTAAGGTAACAGATACAACGCCACTAAAACTGGAATAAAAACAGTAGTGAGGAAGCAATTGTTTAAAAGCTTCAGAACAGAAGCTTTAACAAAATGTACAAGAAACAAAGTCTTTGCAATTACCAAAACAATGAGCAGACCACAGCATTCAGCATATAAGGATGCAAAATATTTTCAGGCAACTGAAAGTGTTGCAAGAATGACCAGAACAGGTCATACTGCATGAGTTTTATTCTTGATGTGTCCCTGAACACCATCTCCCAAGGCTGAATGTCAACAAGTTCTAAGTCACAGCATAAAGTCACAAAAAGTAAAGTCTGCTACTTAGAAAAACAAATATTCATAGGAACCAGAAGGTAAGAAGTTTCTTGGAGGGCCTTTCAAAGCAGTCAAGCCAAACACACAAATTCCATTTTGCTCAAGTGATATTACTGCTCAAGAACCTGAAGGTCTCCGTTGCTGTGATGACATTTCCCTCTCCATGGCTCACTGCTGTCTTGTGGAAGTCAATGAGTAAAATGCAACCTTGGAAGAGGGAACTCGGGGAAGAATTACTAAGATTTTATATGAAAAGTTGGTTTGATTAAAATTGACAATACCTAATTTGAACTCCAGAATCTCATAGTCCTTAATACTATTTAACAGGATTCTGTGTGCTGTAGCACTTGTAATAAGTGATTGTAAGAAAGAAAGAAAGTGATTGTACTCAAATCAAAACTTGCAATGTCAGCCTGCTGGGATGAAGAAAAACACTACCATTCTGGTAAACCATCCCAATTACGACTTTTGTGAAATCTCATTTATTTCTGAAATTGATATCTTTTTTCCTAAATTCTGCTATGAGCAAGAGGACATTGCAATGGTTTTTCTGTCTCTTACATTGCTGTTCTGATAATGACAATATTGATGCCAGTAATAGCATTTTACCACAAAATGTTACTGTTTGCTAGGTTGTCATCATTTTTCCTGTTTTCCCAACAACAGGAAAAAATTATTTGCTGCTCTTAAGAGAAAAAAAAAAAAAAGGAAAATAAAGAAACCACTTTAGCTTGATAAAGACCCAGGAAAGTCAGAATACTATTATAGAATCTTTAAAGAGTGAATAGATGACAATGCGACAAGTGCTGGATTAGGGCTTTGTGGGCAGAATAGTCTGAATCAAAAGGATGAGCAGCACGATTTAGCTCTGAATACTGTGACCGAACCTCAATCTTGGGGTTACAGCAAGGGTGCAGTCCTGTGCTATGCAGATGGTCGGACTAGATAACCATAGATAACCACTTAAAAATCTGTATGCCCTTTTTCCTCTGGCTCACGGCATAGTCTGTCATCTCCCACACACAGAAGGCTTCCTACCTCTTGGTTCTATGTTCTTACCACCATCTCCATATTCAAATACCACCAAGGAAGGTTCTTCGCCCAAATATTCAGAAGTCTGTTGCTATTTAAACTTGTTCTTCAGAGTATTCACGGGCCATTTTACCATCTCCACCCTTCTGATTACAGCAGGACTTCTTTTCTGAACATATAACATAACACACCTTCAGTCTCTTCCCCCTTAGGCCATCAAGACTCCTTCACTGTTAAGCTGCTGGCAAAGAGAACAGCCCAGCTGTGCTGAGAAGGACCAGTTTAAAAAAAACAAAGAAACACCCCATAAATCATCATTCATTCATAAAAATCATAGGCTATCATACCTTGGAATTCAGTAAAGTGTGCTCTCCCTAGTTATAACTACACCAACCTCTTAACACATAAAGCAACTGTAAGATGGCACAAACACATAAGCTGCAAAAAAGATTGTATCTGCTTGGCTAGTTGAAATACTTCATTACTTGATCCTTGCTTTTGCTGTGCTACACACAAAATAGGGAAAGTAGGTATCTCCACAGGAAACAGGAACTTTCAGTCTTCAGCATCTGTATGATACAACATTTAAAGATGAAAATCTATTTACCAGAAAAATTAATTTTAAATTTACTAAAAGTTTTGACCTAAAAAGACCTAACTGTTCTTTTTTTATTGGATATATCTAGATTAATACTTTCTTTTTATTCTACTAAAAAAAACCACTTCGATTTTTATTTTTGAGGGTTTTTTAAACATTATTCTTAGCAGAGCTAAATTTAGCCATGTGGGAGTTACCAGGTTCCCTTTAGACACAATAAAACTAAAATGCAGAATTATAATCACAAATTATATTTCTGAAGCCTGACATCCAGATCCCATAATAAATTTTTAATGATACCAATTTGGAGGGCAGCATGAAACAAACAAGAAAACACAAATCCCAACTATAACACTTGTTCATGTGTATAAATACACACACTGCATGTTATCTGCAGAAGTAAAATGAAATCAGTGATTAGCAGCTGTGCAAGATTCATACATACATAGATAATAAAAAGTGGCTTACAGCAAGGTTTTCCACCTTCCAATAAAACACCTGCTTGTTTCTAGTTCCTTACAACTTACTGCTTCTACCCTTAGTATCCAATCTTTAGTGTTCTCAAGTCTTCATTCAGTACTCCTTTTTTTAATATTCCTTCTCCGCTATTGGTATTTTTCCAGTTTTAAGATGAGGGCTTTACATGCAAGAACACAGACATCTACACTCTTATAAAATAGGCACGCACTCTTATAAAATAAGTATGTGTGACAAATTTTGAAGTGCAAGGTATACCATACATCCACTTTCACAGTCCCATTATTTTATTCTAGACTTAATTCAAGTTAGGTTTAGGCGAGACTCTAAAACAACCTGCCATTGCCAGCAACCTAGTATGTGTTCCTACTGAAATCAGCTGGAGTGGAAAAGGGGAAGCTGTTAATCAATCTGGTCAATTCCTCATTAAGTAATCAGATGCAGAAGCCCTCAACTGATCTGGAAGGTCAGGCAGAGTGAGAAAACCAGTTTAGAAGATCATTATCTTTCGTCTGTCGTAGCTACACAGGCATTCAGAAATAGCCACACTTTTTCTCTATATTTTTGGAAGGAGATCAGTAAATAAAAAAATGTGATTCTTCTATTGTGAATGCTTGTTACCAATCAGCAACAGTTCTGGATCCCACAGAAACTGGTATGGTTATGCAGAACAGCACAGGCACACAAAAACCTAGTACTATGTATTTCAAAAAAATGAAATTAAACTAGACTGATGAAAAATTTTCCAGGAGACATCATTTTGTCAAGTATTTCTCTGGGAAACACCTCTAAGCGTTCTGTTAAAACAGGTAAAAAGTAGGAAGCATCAATTTTTATAAAATTCGTATCATTCTCTGAATCCTTTTTTTTTTTGGTTTTGGGTTTTTTTCAATAAAAGCATCTAATTTGTTGCAAGATTCCTTTTGCTGACACTTTGGGAGACACTTTAAACATACAATATTTTAAGCCTACAAAACCATCTCACTAAATGTTGTGCACAATTAAACCAATTTTGGCAGATGTTGAGACCTAATTACCAAGGTTAATTTTCAACAGTGAATATACCATTTAAGATAAAGCCAGTTTCTTTGTGATTTTAATATACCATTTTACTATAATCTTTACCTTGATGTTTCACGTGCTCAAAGTCTCATTCTCATGACAATTTCTTTAGAAAACAAATCCTGCTCGGGGCTAGCTAGTGTAGTGGCTACCACTACAAATATATTCTGGCTGAATAATAAGGCAGAAACACTCATTTTAAACCCGGAAAAGTGCTGGCTTTTGTAATTTAAGCACCAGGAGGTGCCAGGGCCTAAAATAACACTACTGCTGCACATAAGAACCAGCTGCCCCATCTGCCCCAGATGTGACTGTGGGGTGGGAGCTGGGAGACAACACAGGGGACACAGTGGGTGGCCACGGGCAGGGACACCTTGGACTGTGTTACCCAAGGGTCGCTAACACATGCCAGAGGCATTTTGGTGATTCTCCAGTTGAACTCAAACTGCTGAATAGAACTTCAACCCTTCTGATACTACTATTCAATTAGCTCTGTTCCACTAGTGCAGAACCTGCAGCACATATTTATTCACTGCCATTTCAGAAACATATCACTCTCCACAGAAAAGCCCTTTTCTCTTCCCTGCCCTAGTTACAGTTTCACACAATTGTATGTTTTCAAGTGTAAGTTTGCACATAAAACAGTATTTTACAAAAAGACCTTATTTGCCACCTTCTCTGAAAAATGCAATTCTTTCTTGTCACTGACTCACAAAGATTTTTCTCTTGAACTTCAGAACTCAATCCACTAGTTACGTAGCATCATGTTTAGAATTCAAAACATAGCAGATTACATCGACTTTCTTGCAAATACTTTTATGATATACAACATTATTGTTGCACAATTTCCATGTAGTATAAACTAACCTTGAAAAAGATGCATAAAAATAAAAGCTAAGTAAAAGCCATCTATTTAAGCTTTTTTTTTTCATCAAGTTAGCTTTTTTAAATGGAAGTGATTTTTAATTATTCTCTCTCTCTTAAACTAATAGCTGCGTTTCCCACTGCCTGTTGAGACAATTTAAAACAAATAGCTGAAACACTGTGAGAATGCTGCCTTCACATGCACCTTTTTAAAAGTCAAATCACTGAACTCAATAATCACTAAGTAGATCCTGCAACCAAAGCTTACTGAAGTGCTACCCCTAACATCACCAACACCTTTCAATACTACTACTCTTCAGGTTCAAAAAACACACTTGGGCTCATTCTGCTACTCCAGCACAATGACCAGCTCTTTCAGATTGAAAAAATATCTTGTACTCTGGAGAAATAGGAATCTGGGTGTGTAAGGATAGGAATTATATGTGTAAGCTGGTGAGATAGAAACATATTTCTGTAAAGGGACTCATGCTCATTTCACAATGTTAAAAAAATCAAACCAAAACAAACGCAAAAAAACCCCATAAATACAAACCCAGATCAACAGCCAAGACACATATGAATGTCAAGCTATACACAACAGGAGCAAGCATGGGAATAGTAGTATTTTCTCCTTATAAATAAATAGATGTAATAAAATGAATGAGTGAGAATCAATTTTCTTTGGCTAGTGGAAAACCAAAATTAAAATCAATTGGCTTAAATCATGTGTTTCTTGCTCACTGTTTTTTATCAAGTGAGAATTGGCTGAAGGAGCTCTCCAGTTCAGTTTAATTATAATCAGGTTCAACAATTTCTAATCCAGCCACCTTGATTTACTTCAGGCCACTGAAACCACTGTATATACAATCAGGTAAGAAATTGTTATGTGTTTGATCCTAGCTATTAGTTACTCAACTTCCTATTGTCCACTGCATACTGATGTCTTCCAACCAAAGCAAGTGTCATCCTCTATACTTTAGCCTACTGAAAGTATGTTTTGATTTTTTTTTTTTTACTTCGAGGTCCCTGTGATACTTTTCTACTTCCTGATGTAATATTTTCCCTATCAGTTTTCACTCCAAAATGGGCACAACAACAATGAAAAGCCATTTGATACCTCAATGGGGTTCTTTTGTATTTAAATTTTCATTATTATATGATATGGTAAATAACAGTCAATTCAGAAGGGCATGTTTCTTCTCTCACAATAATGGATAAAGACTTACGACTTTTTTGAAAGTCGTAAGATACAAACTATTAATAACCACTGTAGCACACTTTGTACTTATACTACACTCCAATTAATCTGCAGGGGAATGGTGTACTCTGTATCTTAAAAGCTCTTATGAGTTTAACAGTGTTTCATCAGTCTAAAACAGATTGATTCAAAAAGTAGATCCAATTAAGCTCCCCAATTAAATTCACTGGATCACAGCTCCTAATGGCTTTTTCTACAATAAAATCCATATTCTGATATGGAATGGGTTTTGTTTAGTTCAGTTTGGTTTCTTTTCTAATTAGAGCCAGATTTCTACTTCCAAAGCACAACATATTAACAGAAAAAAAAAAAACCAACAAAGTTTAATAGCAACCCATAAAAAACTGTTCTATACTCTCCTCTAGGCACCAACTTGGACCGTGTTTAGCATGGACCAAACTCTCAGGGAATGCATAAAGCATATGTGTTAATGTATTCTAAGTGACCATCAGGAAAGGGGATAGGCTGACAAATGAGATTTTACATCTTTGAGCATCTAGCACTTGCAGAGCAACTCGAGGCTGCAATCAAAACATCCATTAGAGTGCTCCACGTTTCAGAACAAGCAAGCAAGTGGTTGTCAGTGCATCCAGTAAATCACCTGATCCTATTACAAAATCAATTACTGCAGCACATTTCTATTGCTACACAACCTGATAATGGCAAAATGATATTGGATAGCTACTGAAGGTCAAGAAAACTGTCAAAAATATCTAAATTTTGTCTTTTTATCATGTAAATCCAAATTATACAGCATCCTTTTAATAGTATAGTTAAAATTAAAAATATAATTACCTTCTTCGGCTGATTGAGACATTCAATAGATAGTCTCTGCAACTGCTGTGATGTATGACTGCAAGATAGAAGATTGGAGCAGCAGGTCGAACAGCCAAGCCTCTTCATTAAAGAAGAAATAATGCTGCAGCCACAGCCACACATTGACTTGCTCATCAGATGAGTTTATTCTTAAAGAAATTAGGACCAGTACTGTCCCATAAACACTCAAAATTGGCCAGCTGCCTCATTCTGCAGCTCCCTGGCTGAAATTAAGGCTGCTAAACAGAGAGGGAAGGAAAAAAAAAAAAAGAAAAGAAAAAAAAAGAGAACGTTTCTCAAAAAAAAGTCAGCCAGTCTCATCAGCAAGTAATACCTTGCATTTAAAAAAGCGTGCGCATTCTTCCCTCTACTGCTCTTAACAAAGTAAGCTGCTCCAGAAAGACAGACAGCTGTCTAACAGAGGAGCAAATTCAGGGATAGCAGTCTCTCAAAACTGCTTGCTGACTACTCCTGCGCTGGCTGTTGTCACTTCCAGGCTGTTTTGCCCTCCCCAGCAGCACAGCCTGCCCAGCCTGTGCCGTGGCCAGAGGAGGCTGTGCCAGCCCAGAGCAGCGCGCCCCCCCCACGGACCCGCCACGGCCACGGCACACAGCAGGTGCTGCCTGCACACCTTGGGGGCACACAGCAGGGGCTGCCTGCACACCTTGGGGGCTGCCAACCTGCTGGAACGCCCCTGCTGGGAAAGGACCTTCCAGTTACACAGGGGAAGTATGATGTTTGACTGCTACACCCTCAGACTGACTACCTGAAGTGTCTGGGAAATGGGGAACAAGTCTTCTTGGAAAGTCAGAATGCATGAGAAAAATGCTATCCAGGTCTACCAGATCCTGAAATAAGAATGGCTGCTATAAAGCTACGAGAGTGAGAATAACATCAGGAAAAGCCAAAACAAATTTGAACCCAGGAAGAAAGAAGCATGAAAGGATTTGCAAAGGTACCACAACCAAATCTCAAAGCAAGTTAGAGGCAGATCGTGTAAGCAGTTTTAACAAAGTCTTCAAGGAGCTCTTTGCTCTGAGAAAAAGAAAAAATGCAAAACTAATTCAAATGAGCAGTGAGACATAAACAGGTCTCCAAACCTTTAAAAAGAAGTATATTCTGCTCAAAATACAACATTGAATACCACCCCCCCCCCAATTTAACATACCAAACAGCTTACTGCTGGAAACATTTTCTTGTTTACAACAGATGATGCAGTAACTATATACTTTTGCCTTTTCACACGAAAAAGAAAATGCAAATATACTGTAAAAAGCTCATTTTAATTGGTTTAAGATCGTATGCAATACTGTTCCTGAAAGTAGAAGGTCTCACATTAACACAACTACTTAAACTGATTATGGGATAATCTGACTTGAAATAATTGTCACATTTATAGAGCTATCAGTGCTTGTTCAATAGCATCTTTTTTAGCAAAAGGTTAAGAAAAATACAAGTGATGTGAAAGCAGCTGAAAAAAACTTCTCACTTTCACAATGCATTGAAACCTTAATTTCTCTCCTGCTCTCTCCTCTCCCCTTTATTCTCTCTCTCTTCCTCCCTCCCTTTCCTTGGTTTAAAGCTGAACTGAGCCTCTCCCCTCACCTTGCTCTGCCCTTTTTACATTTATGTTCCTATTAAATCGATTTCCAGTAGTATCTATATACAAGCATGCACAACAAATTGAGTGCCAAAAATCCCCTTCCATAGATAAAGACTACAGATGCAAACAAGCAAAATAATGCAGTAACCTTTTACTCGCCTGCTGGAGGTACTGTCTGCTGCATAGAATTTTAAATCCTCATCTGCAGATGCAATTGAGCTGGCATTGCCAAGGACTTTGCTCTTCCTGTGCTGATTCTACATGGCTATTCATCGAAAGAGCACATCATATAGAACATTTAAAGTAATATCTGGTGAAATTACTTAAATGTCTTGAAAGGAACCAACTTCCAAAAAAAGCAGCTATAGCTCTGACCAGCCACATTTCAGAGATATCTCAGACACATTACTGAATAAAGTCTTATTGCTGATGCATGCTTGCCAGCAATGTGCAGGATGTGGAAGCAGAGAGACCTAATGAAAAAAATTAATACACAGATTTAAAGTGCAAGGATCATGCTCCAATGCTCAACATTTCACATGTCCTGCATACCACAAAAATCTCTTTACAGAAGCATCTATTGTTTATAGGGCTAAGAAAACCCTGAAAGCAGCCCCCACATCCCCTTGCTTCAAATCCTGGTCTCTCAGCAGACTACAGATCAGTTCTTACACAAGTGTTCCTACTGTACCTGTATTTCTGATATATAGACTAGCCTTTTCCTTTGGCAGCTTGTAGTTAAGGATTACACAGACACACTTCTTAACAAGAAACAGACTAAAGGAAAGCATCAATATTTTGGATAATGGTTTCAAGCCTAATAGGGTTAGGAAGTACAAGAGTACTTCACTGGAATTTGTATTACTCTGTGTAGAGATGAAGTGCCAGCAGTGCAGCCTGCACTATTTATTATTTATGAATCCATCCTCTCCTCAAGACAGCTTCCTTAATGTACTATTGATCCCCTGGTGAATGCAGATATAGCCAGTGACTGACAGCCATAGCTTTATAGAAGAAGTAACTGCAACATAAATTAATATTTTTAAGAATATCAAAGTAATTTTACTGGGGTGGGGGGGGGGCGTACTTCTATCTATGGACTGCATAGTGACATAGTTAATGGAAGAACAAATTTTTTTCCCCTCACCAAAAACATCCTACAGTGCCACTTAAAACATGAACACAGATTTGCTTAAATTTTACATTCGTGTTACCACTATATTTTATTTTATTTTTCTTGTGCCTGATCAACAAAACTTTCAATAAAACTTTAATCCCTATGTTTCACCTGAAATTAAAAATGCTTGCTATTAATCTTTTTTCTTACATCCCTGTTTCTAACTAAAGTAATAAATGTATCATGTTCTCCATAATACACATTGACAGGATAGTCATGAGCACAACATCCTCAGAACTGTGGTTACCTTTCAGAATACCAGCAATTTTCATCATTATCTTAGCTCTCATGACTTCCACAAACTTGGTCAAGTCCACACTTCAAAACAAAAGTTGCTTATGGTTTTAAAGAAACATTTATCATGCTAACAAATCTTTCTTGCAATATTCTTCATCACAAGCCACAGACTGTTTCTCTTTTAAAAAAAAAATGCAAAAGAGACATCATTTTTTGCTAAGCTAAGGCCATGCCTCTCCTGTATGCAAAGTCTCAATAGGCAAGCAGCCAGACACGCTCTTAAGTGCTGATGAAATATCATTCATGGATAAGAGTGGAAAAGACAGTACACTATGAAAAGTGTAAGTACCAACTAAAAAAAAGTGCAGAATAGATATACATATAGAAACAATACATAAATTATGAAATATAGTTAGTGAACAAATAATGAAACAAATACAGCTTTGAACTGGTGGAAAGTAGCCTGTGATTAGTAATAAACAATTAGGATAAAATCACTATACTATACACAAGGCATTGTAAAATTTAAATATCTAAACTTATTGCAAAGTTCTCAACATAGAACACACCTGATATACAGTAAGATGCTCAAACCAACAGGTTTATTTGTTACGTATTTAGAAAAAAGCAAGAGAACGCAAGAGAAGCTAAAACTTCAATGGGTTTAGTAGGATGGAAGACACTTTTCACAACAGCCAAATGAGTTTTAAGGCAACTCTCCAAAAAATAGTCAGAAGCACCAGAGACCCTGGAGCTTGCCACACAACATGGCCAGTTCCCCTGTTCTGTCTGCTGCAAGTTCCATTACCTTGGAAAATAAATCTAACCTGCACAGCAACCCCCTTTTCAATACCTCGCCAAGAAAAGGGTTGGCTGTATGCTTTCTTCAAATGAATGGATCTTTTCAAAGTTATGCTCAAATTGTTGCTTAAAAATTTTATTCAAAAAAAAGCTGTTTTCAATACATACTAGCTTTTAATACAGTCAGAATATATTTGTTTGTGCACAGCAAAAAATTACCACAAGATCAGAATGTAGGCTTCTTGAAAGGGAGATGACACCGATCTGAATGAAGTTTTACAAATCTAATTAAGATAATAGAAGAACTTGTAGCTCTATGAACTCAACCTAAGCTATATTTTTCCTCATAATCCAAAAGTTGCTTTATTGGTACATATAAAAGAACTAAGACTCCTTTCATACACCAGTACAATAGGTATACAGGTAAAAGATAAAATAGCTTCTAATCGAAGGTTTGCTCCTGGTAATACAAACTTTGAAATCCGACATTGGGAGAAGCAGCAAATTGCTTAAAAAATTACATCATCTGCTGAGCTCTCAAGATTGCAACTTGAAAGATCTGAAAATGGTCTTTAGGTATTTGAGTTCTCATGTCAGAGATAACAAAACAAAACAGAAATTTAAAAAGCACCACCACAATAGATGAGTACACTGCCCCTGCTGCAGACAGATTTCAAAGCAGTTACAGGAAAGATATAAGAAGGCATGTCATATTTCACCCAAGGCACAATGTAACAGAAGTGGTGGTTTTCAGCTTCATCAGCTTTTGTCAAGGCCCCTCCTTCTTTTTGGGGTGAGGAGAGATGAATGGGTAATCAAACTCAGGCTCATTCTTTCCCCTCTTGCACAAAAGGAATCACCAAAAAACAAACAAACAAAACAAAACAATACAATAAAAGCATTGAAAAAGACAACTCTTTGTTCCAAAACTGCAATTTGTGCAAGCTTATGCAGGCAAACACTGGCTGCACCTTCTAAGGCTCCCATCTCACACCTGGCCTCCTTTGCTGGTGACAACTTTTCTATCAAAGTCATTCTCACTCCATGTGTTCAGTTGCCTTTATTGCAGGCAACCAAGGAAACAAGCAAGAGAAAAACCCAAAACCAAAACAAAACCCACAACATCACCAACATTTCTTTTACTGTGACTGAGTAATTCCTCCAGCCTCTGGTCTTGCCTCTCTAGCTAACTTCCCTAATTTTGCTTTCCAGATGAATTATATTTACCTTTTCATCTGGTCTGACTATCTAAATAAAAAAATCACACCCCTCTAACAATTCCCAGCACCTGCTAAAACATGAGAAAGTCCTTTCTACCATCTTCCAGCTATGTGAGATAGTAAAAGGTTTAGCTCACACAGTGAGTACAGTCTAATGAGGGCAATCAGTGTGGGGCTTGTGAGGATGTCTCCTGGGAGAGCAGGAGATGATTCAGAGGCACATTTCTGAATGCCTTTTCTAGTGGGCTTAAGAACAACAGAATTCATCATTTGGCTTGGGAGCTAAAATCACTTAGCTTGAGTGGTGCTGTTGATAGACATGTGGTTCCTGGCACTGGATAGGAAGCCTACACTTGAGTCATGAACACAGGCAGCAGCAAACCCTCACACCCCATTAGGCATAGAGCTCTTACAGCTAAATACAGGGACATCTGCACAGGAGCTGCTCCTCTCTTCCAGAAATGGACTTACAGCTTTACTGAGTAGTCTCTACTATCTCTTCTCTTCTCTTCTTGCCATTTCCATAAAACCTACATGTAAAAGACAGTTTGCCACACAGCACCAGAAAAAACTGGCGATTATAAACTATTTGAATACAAAAACTCAGCAATGCTTCAAGTAAAGAATAAATTCATACTACCATATACTACCTGCATGTATTCAGTATACTGAAAATATTAGATCATAAGTATTAAGAGTCATTGAACACATCCCCATGTGCCTGTTTTTAACTGATGGCGATTTTCCTCCTTTAGAGGAAAGAGTTTTGGGAAAGAGTTTGGGA
The DNA here is from genome assembly GCA_013397155.1 of Irena cyanogastra. Classification (NCBI taxonomy): domain Eukaryota; kingdom Metazoa; phylum Chordata; class Aves; order Passeriformes; family Irenidae; genus Irena; species Irena cyanogastra. The sequence goes on from VWZV01003535.1 coordinate 506,963, forward strand.
TAAGCATTTATCTGACTTCCAGATTACAACGCAGTGTTGAAATATTAACTATTTTCCTCAGAGGTAACCTTCAGGGCAAGCACTGAATGTTTCTTTCCTTCAGAGCTCTTGTTTCAGGCTAGCTGCTTATTTAAGAAGGAAACACTATCAATTTATGCTTGGTATTTCTTTTTTAAGGTGACTTGCTTAAGAGAGTTACACCTTTTCAAGCAACAGCAGTGAAACAAAACCCCACAATACTGTAAAAGAAAACTGACATCTTATGGAAAGAGGGATGCTGCTACAACACCTTAGCCTGCAATAAATATCAAGAGAAAGCAAGTAGCTTGCCATCTGACTGCAAACTTCAGAGCCACCCACTTCCATTACTACTGATGGAAACAAGGATGAGGACAACCAGCTTCTCAATGCAGACAGACTGTCACATCTGTCAGGATGGTAAGTTTTCCTTAAACAACACAGAATAACAACCAGGCAACTCCTGCAACACCCTTGGAAAAGAATGCTGCTGGCCTGGTGAGGCTGTAATATGAATCTTAAATGGTGATTTTCAAACCTTTCATGTAGCGTTGCCAGAAGTAACATTGCCCAGACTTTGCATCTGACTTCTGGTCCCCTTGTTTCTCTGGGGCAAATGGGGAGGGATGAGAAGTATCAGGGATATAATCTTACGTGTCATAAAAGCCTGATGTTTACATAATATCAGCAGACTGACTCCACTGCCTCTTCGCTGGTGGGTCATGCTAAGTGACAAGGAAGGTGTGCCCACACTCCTTCCCTGTTACTGGAAAAAATACCACATCATCCAGCAAGGTGTATTTCTAGGAAGAACAGGCAAATCACAAGAAGCAATCTGTTGCAAAACAGTCAACCATTTGATACAGAAATTATCATGTCAAGTCACACAATAAAGCAAGACCTGCAATTCTTTTTGTTCACTGTAATTTCAAGCAATATTCAGAATGAATAGATTCTTTTAAAAATTCAACTTACTTTCATTCATAATCTAGGTCTTCATAGAGCTGCAGATAGAGGCCAGCTCTATGAAACTCAGTTTTTCAGCAACATTTTTTGAAAATGCCAAAACAAGCAAAAAATAACATACCAAAGGCAAAAGAGATGGAAATTATCTGTGTCAAGGTGTGAAAGATAGCAGACCTTCATTTTTTGGTTAACCAGTAGGAATACTTCAAATAGGAAGCCTTACAAGTCAATTTTAAAGTTTAAGAGAGAAGGACAGGAGGCTTACAAAGATCAGCGTTTCCACTATATCTCATGTTTATTCAAGAACCACAACAATGGGGCTTTTCTAATCCTCTGTCCTCTTCAGGCTGCATGAAACTAGTGGATTGGGCTTTATTATGCTTGAGACATAAAAAACTCAGAGAAGACTGGCTACTTCAAATAAAAGCTAACAACATTAATGTAACCATTATCAAATAACATACTTTTTTCCCCATTTCTCAACTCTAGCCCCACCTGCAGGCATACACTAAGGCAAAATATTTCCTATAAATATTGCCTTTTGCAATACTCTGTCTGAAGTCGTTATTCACTGCCAAGTGCATTTTCATTAACCCTTTGGAAATCATGGTTCAGATCTTTCTGCACAGCTTTACCCACAGCTACAGTTAATACAATTTGTATGAGTGAATCACATGGCAAAATGCTAGCTTAACACCAGTAGGTTATGAAAGTTTAAAAAACAACTCCTACTTCAGATTCAAGTTCATCACAACACAATTATGTTCTATGCCCTTGTCAGCTTTCTCAATAGGAGAAGCAGGCTGCATGTAACAGCAGAAAACATTAACAGATGTTGATGCAAGAGGGAAAAAAACACTTTGCCTGTTCAATTTTTTCATATGAGATCATCAGTCTGGTAATTCTAGAAAGGGAACTGTGTCTTCCAGCTAAAAAGAAAGTTAAGGTAATCCCAAGCTATCAAAGAAGTCATGCTGGCATTTTGCAAACTGTATTTCCTGGAGGATACTCCACATTTTAAAATGAACTAAGTGAACTTCATCTCTAAAAGTGATATAGATAAAAATGCAAAGTACAGTCTGATCAAGATAAACAGAAATTACACTCTTTCATCAGCCTCCTCCTAACAAACAAATCTCCATATATTTAGATAAAGTGCAGAATTTTTTCACAAAAATACATAGTATACCCATTCTTAAAATGGGGTTGAGTAGCAAGGAACAGCCTATGAGGACATTTCATATTTATGACTGTTATATTCTGAATCTCTTAATGTACCTTCTACTACTTTAATCTATGCCAAAACCAGAGAGTGATTCAAAAAAGGTCTGAGGAAATAGTTCATCTTTCCTAAACTATCAAATGTATTTATCAATTTATTCGCATGACCTAAGAAAAAGGACAATTAGCTTCTCCCTACCTCTGTATGCCAAGCCATTTATTTTCTACATAGAAAAATCAAGGCATTATTAACCAAGACAGCACAAGCAACAGCAGCAGTACAGATGCTTCAGTACAAGCCTGAAGTGTGTGCCAGAACACAAAACTGAAGAAGTCTCCATCCCTAATGACAGTAGCTAAACACACACCAGCACAGGGGCATTAACTTCCACTACAGTCACATCTTGAATTTTACTGAACTAGAGCAGCCTAGTGTCAGTGCTCATGGCAGGGAAGTTCACGTGAGGCTGCTGCAGGCTGACAAGCAGGGACAGCAGAACCACTTACACTAGCTTCAAAAACATACTTCATTCCCCTCTCAAGTCTTTCCTTCCCCATGTCACCCTTGGCCTTGCGCTGGCACAAGTATCTGTGTAGATTGCACAAGCATTTTAGATGCTATTGAGATAATTAATTTTATCCTGCAACAGTTCTGAAATCTAGATCACTGCACAGATGCTCCAAAACTTCTAGAAGTTAAAAGTCAGAAGCTGATCAGGAGAATTTATTTCAGAATCACTGCCTACTTTAAAGTGCTTAAAAACTGTAGCCTAACACTAGTTTCAATCTTAGAAGCTTTGTTACTTATGCCAGTTTACACAGTCATTGATTCCTTGTTTCAAACTCTTCTCTCTTCCACACAGAGGGGAATACAGAGGTATGATTGTTTATTTAGTTAGACAGAGAAAAAGAAGAAAATTTGGATTTGGATAAAAAAAACAGGGAAAAAAAAAAAAGAAGTCATGCTTCATAAGATGGCCAATCTGTGCTATGCTGCACATGACTTCATCACACAATACAGAGGGGCGGGTGACATGGAGGGTAGAATACAGCCAGGGGAGGAGGCTGGAGATACTGCTGTTTGAGACTGCAGGTTTACCACAGGAAATCAAACCAAACCAAATCCATGGATATGATATACCACACTGATGAAATAACTTGTTGCTCTGTTCCTCACTTCCTTTTCAATAGAACTGGACTAATGCTCACTATGCTTAGGGCACTTGGGAAGCAAGGAAGCTAAAGACTGTTATCTACTTACTATATTATTAAAGAGCGGATAGAGAAGGAAGGATACAATTCTTCTTGAAGGCAGGACAAGAAAAAGACAGCTAACACTAGCTGTAGCTTTTCTTCCTTTTCCTGTGACAAAGTATAGGAGAAATAGTTGTTAAGGGGTTTGACATGCTGCAGACAGCTTGTCAGGGAGAAGAAAAATCAAAAACTGAGAAGCCACAGCAATAAACATTCCAAACCCTGCTCAGAGGAAGTTTGAGCTAGATGTGATCTGATGTGCTACTTACAGCACTCCAGACATTTAATTGTCCATAGTTGCCATTGCATCAAAGCAGCAACTGGACCCACCATTACAGGGGAAGAAGAGAACTGACTGAGAATAAGCACCCTAGTGATACAGAATGATCAACCATCAATGTAACATCCAAAACAGACTTAATTCCATATTAGCAAAATCAGGTTTTACTTCTAAATTACTACCAGTTCTTTGGTTTTAAGGCTCTGTACTTTCTTATATGTTAAAAAGATTTAATTAATATCAAGATGTGAAAGACCAATTAAGGAGTCAGGTTCCCTGTGCACATATTGGAAGCCGTATTACATACAGGCATTCCTGCAACCACTCAGCAGTAAGCAGCTAGAGCAGATGAAGCAAGCCATACAAAGTCATTAAAGGTTTAATAACTTAAAATTATTAACTGAAAGCAGCAATACAAGAATCTTGCAAAATTCACATCTGATTACATGCCTTTTAACAGTTTGTATTCTTATAATTAAGCTGAAGTATTCAATTTCTCCACAGTTCTGAAAATCTTTCGTCTCAGAATATCCAATTACAAGTAATCTTTAGAATATGTGACTAATTGGTTTTCAAACTTCAGGAACTACTTTCTCCCTAAAGCAAGATCAAGACAGTGCTGGGATGTATTTTGTACATTGCATTCCAGGCAACCCATTCCCAGTTCAGTTTCTTAAACATGATACTGAAGAACATAAAACCTACAGGATAGCACTGGATCTCGTTAGACCACCCGATGTTTTATTGCTTGGTTTATTCTTCATTGTTTGGGGATTCACTTTTTTTCCTCTTTTAGTTAGCTGGCAGTGGGTGAGAAGGTGACAATGACACCAAGACCTTTCAGGACATACTAAGAGTCCATTGTCATTCATTTGTGTAGTTGCCATTCAAACCAAACCTCATTTCATTTCATTTGTTGTAGCACTGTAAATAGAGTGCTTAAGATCACAGTCAAGGTGAAGCCACAGTTTGCCCATGCTGGTTTTTTTGCCTGCCATAACCTAACTAAATCAACTTCAAGTAAACTAAATGCTTTAGTTAATTAATCAGTGCAACCAATTTACCATTTTCCATTTACACGTAAGAATTCATACACTAGAAAATTCCATTCCCTCCTTTTTTGTTAGACGGTCTAATAAGGGATATTACTCTTCTTTTCTCTCCAGCCCCTCACTGCACAACAAGCCTGGTTCTACTCTCACTCTTCTATCCCATCACAGCTGCAATGCTGTTATGATCTCCTGCATCCACTCCTCAGGATGGCTAGTACACCCTGTGTCTCACGCATTCCACAGCAGAAAAATTTCAAGTAATCCCAAAACCCTTAGGCATTAAGCTTCCAAACTGGCACGAGAAAAATTAGATACAATCTGGGCACAAATATTGCATTTCTCAGTGACTAAAACAGAAATCAACAAGACACCACGAAAAGTTCTCTCACATGTCTTCTTGGAGTTTTTTAATTGATGCGTCTTGGAGCCTTCTAATTGACGTATCTTCAGTGTTTCAGTTTTACAAAAACATTAAACTTTTATATTTCATTAGCTAGGAACGACTTTGTCAAAACATACAAATACTATTATTTGCTGATGTTGTTTCACATGGACACCAGTGATACAACCAGGAGCATGTGAGGAGAATGAAGAATTATAGAGCCCTGAGAGTGACAGTAAGGAACTCTGGTGCACAGGTAGATTTTTATAATCAGCCCTCCTAGTCAAATGGATTTGAAAGGGCCAGTTGCATCTGGAAAATCACAAAATGGTTCCTGGACTGGTACCACTGCCAGGGGCTCAGCTACCTGGACTCTGGGACCTGGTTCTACCAGGGGCTGATGTGGTCCATCTGTCAGAGAAGGGAAAGCGTGTCTCCAGTCATAGCCTCACAAAGCCAGGGAAGAGGGCTTTAAACCAATAGTTCTGGAGGTGAGGGGCTCCAATTTATCCCGCTCTCATAGCAGTTTGATGTCAGTGCCAGCAAAAGAAGCCCAGAGCCTGGAGCAGGAGGCTCCAGTCAGAGAGCACTGAAGGGCACCGCAAGGCAATTGCAGCCACTTCAGCCATTAAGTTGGCTTCATTGTGGGCTCAACTGAAATGCCTCTCTGCAAACTCAGGCAGCATGGGGAATAAACAAAAAGAGTTAGCTGTCATCTTATTGGCACCATGCAGATGTGCTGGGATAGCTCCTATAACTGGAGTGTTGGGATGGAAGGATACAGGCTCTTTAGGAAGGACAGGCACAGTAGACAAGGAGCAGTGTTGCCCTCTATGTTAGTGGCCAGCTGGAGTGCATGGAGGTCTGCCTGTGGTGGATGAGGAGTTGATCAAGAGCTTCTGTGGGTTAGGTGCAAAGCACAACACCCTTGTCTCAAAACTGGAGAAACATTGACTTTACAGGTGGACTGCTCAGTGGGTAAAGAATTGTCAGGATGGTTGCACTCAAAGAGTTGTGGCCAACACCTCAATGTCTAAGTGTAGACCAGTGATGAGTGGTGTACTTGGAATTGGGACCAGCACTGTTTAACAACTTCGTTGGTGATCTGGACAGTGGCACTGAATGCTGCCTCAGCAAGTTCACTGACAACACCAACCTGTGTGATGGTGCAGCCCTGAGAAAAAAGACTTGGGGGTGTTGGCTGAGGAGAAGCTCAACATGACTCATCAATGTGCACTTGGCAGCCCAGAAAACCAACTGCATTCTAGGCTGCATCAGAAGCAGCGTGGGCTGCAGGGCAAGGGAGGGGATTCTGCACCTCTGCTCTTGTGAGAATCACCTGGAGTGCTGCATGCAGCTCTGGGGTCTATTAGAACAGCGTCAGCAGAGATCCACAGAGATGATCAGAGAGCTGAAGCACCTCTCCTATCAGGACAGGCTGAGAGAGCTGAGGTTGTTCAGCCTGGAAAAAATGAGGGCTCTGAGGAAGCCTTATTGCATCCTTCCAGCACCTAAAGGGGGCCTACAAGAAAGCTGGAGAGGGATTTTTTATGAAGGCATGTAGAGATTTTTTTATAAAGACATATAGAGTCAAGGAAGACTGATTCTAAACTGAAAAAGAACATATTAAGATTAGATATTAGGAAAAACTCTTTACTGTAAGTGTTGTGAGGCACTGGCACAGGCTGCCCAGAGAACCTGCAGATGCCCCATTCCTGAAAGTGGTGAAGGTGAGGCTGGATGAGGCTTTGAGCAACTTGGTCTAGTGGAAGGTTTCCTGCCCATAGCAGAGGGAGTCAGAACTAGGGAATTTTAAGGCCCCTTCCAACACAAACCATTCCAGGATTCTGCAATGAAAGACACAGAATATTAGCCTCCCTAGCTAAGTAGCAGAATCTTTGGAGCATGTCAGATAAGCTGAAGTTTTTTAAGGCACTTTCCATGGAATCTGAAAGGTATATTTTCTCAGCTTCCCACAGAGTTTATATTCCTAGCCACCAGTTTTTCTACTCAAATTTTTAATCCAAAGTTTGTAATTTGTGTGCAATGTAAATCGGTCACATATCGAACCCATTAGCCAAAATATTGTGGCACTGAGGAGCAGAAAACCTTGTATAATCACCTCTAGGTATAAATTATGCCCATAACTATGTCCACCCATCCTCCTCATAGTTTTTAATTGCAAGTTTTTATTTTTATTTTAGCATTTCCTAAGGTTCAAAAGTTCACCCAAATCTAAGGAAGCAATTCTCTTAAATTTTTCCCCTAAGAATAATTTCTATGGAAGTTTATATTCAGCTAAATATTTCATCCATGCCAGTAGCAGGCAAATCAGCATAAACTTCACAACTTCAGTAAAGAGAGAACTGCAAGTGTGTTATTAAATATTCATATATTTTGTGCAACTGAAACAGAATTATAAAAGTGGCTTTCTGACCCAAACTAAGTTGGTGCTTGTTTACCTTGAAAATGCTTGGCTGTAAGCTGCAGCAGTTGAGGAACTGCTTCATAAGCAGCTCAGTCCACAACACAGAGGTTTTCTGTTGTATCATTAGCTCTCTCACTCAGTTAAGACCATTCCAGTCTCAGGATGAGCTTAGTCCTTGAGCTATCCTGGAANGGCTTTAAACCAATAGTTCTGGAGGTGAGGGGCTCCAATTTATCCCGCTCTCATAGCAGTTTGATGTCAGTGCCAGCAAAAGAAGCCCAGAGCCTGGAGCAGGAGGCTCCAGTCAGAGAGCACTGAAGGGCACCGCAAGGCAATTGCAGCCACTTCAGCCATTAAGTTGGCTTCATTGTGGGCTCAACTGAAATGCCTCTCTGCAAACTCAGGCAGCATGGGGAATAAACAAAAAGAGTTAGCTGTCATCTTATTGGCACCATGCAGATGTGCTGGGATAGCTCCTATAACTGGAGTGTTGGGATGGAAGGATACAGGCTCTTTAGGAAGGACAGGCACAGTAGACAAGGAGCAGTGTTGCCCTCTATGTTAGTGGCCAGCTGGAGTGCATGGAGGTCTGCCTGTGGTGGATGAGGAGTTGATCAAGAGCTTCTGTGGGTTAGGTGCAAAGCACAACACCCTTGTCTCAAAACTGGAGAAACATTGACTTTACAGGTGGACTGCTCAGTGGGTAAAGAATTGTCAGGATGGTTGCACTCAAAGAGTTGTGGCCAACACCTCAATGTCTAAGTGTAGACCAGTGATGAGTGGTGTACTTGGAATTGGGACCAGCACTGTTTAACAACTTCGTTGGTGATCTGGACAGTGGCACTGAATGCTGCCTCAGCAAGTTCACTGACAACACCAACCTGTGTGATGGTGCAGCCCTGAGAAAAAAGACTTGGGGGTGTTGGCTGAGGAGAAGCTCAACATGACTCATCAATGTGCACTTGGCAGCCCAGAAAACCAACTGCATTCTAGGCTGCATCAGAAGCAGCGTGGGCTGCAGGGCAAGGGAGGGGATTCTGCACCTCTGCTCTTGTGAGAATCACCTGGAGTGCTGCATGCAGCTCTGGGGTCTATTAGAACAGCGTCAGCAGAGATCCACAGAGATGATCAGAGAGCTGAAGCACCTCTCCTATCAGGACAGGCTGAGAGAGCTGAGGTTGTTCAGCCTGGAAAAAATGAGGGCTCTGAGGAAGCCTTATTGCATCCTTCCAGCACCTAAAGGGGGCCTACAAGAAAGCTGGAGAGGGATTTTTTATGAAGGCATGTAGAGATTTTTTTATAAAGACATATAGAGTCAAGGAAGACTGATTCTAAACTGAAAAAGAACATATTAAGATTAGATATTAGGAAAAACTCTTTACTGTAAGTGTTGTGAGGCACTGGCACAGGCTGCCCAGAGAACCTGCAGATGCCCCATTCCTGAAAGTGGTGAAGGTGAGGCTGGATGAGGCTTTGAGCAACTTGGTCTAGTGGAAGGTTTCCTGCCCATAGCAGAGGGAGTCAGAACTAGGGAATTTTAAGGCCCCTTCCAACACAAACCATTCCAGGATTCTGCAATGAAAGACACAGAATATTAGCCTCCCTAGCTAAGTAGCAGAATCTTTGGAGCATGTCAGATAAGCTGAAGTTTTTTAAGGCACTTTCCATGGAATCTGAAAGGTATATTTTCTCAGCTTCCCACAGAGTTTATATTCCTAGCCACCAGTTTTTCTACTCAAATTTTTAATCCAAAGTTTGTAATTTGTGTGCAATGTAAATCGGTCACATATCGAACCCATTAGCCAAAATATTGTGGCACTGAGGAGCAGAAAACCTTGTATAATCACCTCTAGGTATAAATTATGCCCATAACTATGTCCACCCATCCTCCTCATAGTTTTTAATTGCAAGTTTTTATTTTTATTTTAGCATTTCCTAAGGTTCAAAAGTTCACCCAAATCTAAGGAAGCAATTCTCTTAAATTTTTCCCCTAAGAATAATTTCTATGGAAGTTTATATTCAGCTAAATATTTCATCCATGCCAGTAGCAGGCAAATCAGCATAAACTTCACAACTTCAGTAAAGAGAGAACTGCAAGTGTGTTATTAAATATTCATATATTTTGTGCAACTGAAACAGAATTATAAAAGTGGCTTTCTGACCCAAACTAAGTTGGTGCTTGTTTACCTTGAAAATGCTTGGCTGTAAGCTGCAGCAGTTGAGGAACTGCTTCATAAGCAGCTCAGTCCACAACACAGAGGTTTTCTGTTGTATCATTAGCTCTCTCACTCAGTTAAGACCATTCCAGTCTCAGGATGAGCTTAGTCCTTGAGCTATCCTGGAAAAGTTCTTCTTTTGCCATGCCTGCAAGCAGACAGCAGTGGCCACCACCAAAACAGCCAGGCTGTTTTGTGTCAGGGCAACAACAGATGCTCTTCAGCTTTATCTCACTGGAGGCAGGTCACCCTCCCAAAGGCCATTTAAGGAAAAAGACTACAAGCAGCAGCACTTTCCTCACAAGCATTAAAAACAAAGGGCTGGCTATCATTTTAAATCACTAGCTGCAGTGTTCTCTTGCAAAAAGACTTTGACAGCTGAAGAATATTTTGCATGATGTTTAGCTCCGGAACAAAGTGAGTAATATGCATGAAGAACCCTCCTGGAAATGTACTTGTGCATTCCCAAAGAAAAAAGGAAAAAAGTACATGAAGTTACTAATTTGTGTTGTTTGAAGTGTTAAAGAACAGAATTCTAAATTCAATTTGCAATTGGTATCTAATTAATTTGCTAAAAAACACTCAGATCTTTCTGTGCATAATAGTTTGGTGAAAGTACAGTTTCATTTAATTACTCAAAATGCATCTAGCTCAATATTTGAACAATAGAAGACATTACACAAAAAGATAAAAATATTTTTAAATAGAATTCCAAAGAGGATGCAAAAAAAAAAAATCCAACCACAACACTGATTAATCAGCACTTACTACAACTACTTAATCATCAACAAAAAAACTGTCTCAGAAGATTCTATTTTTAAAAAAATTACTTTTTCACTGAGAACACTGAGTGAAAAAAAAAAATTAGGATATTAAGTTATTAAGTTTGTAGAAGAAAGCTACTTGTCAAGTTAAACCAGAGACAACTGGCAACTTGCTGGGCAATTTCACCTTTGCACCTTTGTAATTAAGCATGTCAAATCATCAAAAATTGATTTTTATGAAAACTCCTTTGGAAATAATTACAGTATTGTTTCAAGTTACCTACCCTTTACTGCAAAGTATTATTGCTGACAAAGTTAACAATGAACACAATTCACAAACCAAATAACATAAGCACACAAAAGGTCCAAACAAGGGTCGGTCTTGATGGACAGATGAAAGCATGGAGGCTGCCAGAAGGGGATGGTATTCCCAAAGTGAGTGTGACCCTTGACCAAACCCATCAAGAGCAGCTCCCTTTAAAAAGCTCATTCATTAATTAACTTCCAAGGGCTAATGATTCCAGTGTCTTCCAGGAAGGCAGCTAAGAGCTTTGCCAGTCTAGTCACTGCTGGCTGGCAGTTGAAGGAAAGGATGGGAGGTGCCTGTGCTCCCTTCACAGCTTAGATTTCCTGCGGGACCAAAATTCAAAGTTTTGGAGTTCAACCTGCTTCATATTAGGTAGCACAGATCAAATAAGAGCTTGCATAGATTCTAAAACACTGAAGACTAGTTTTAACAGTGGAGAGACCAAAGAGTATTTACCCATAATTATACCCTACTCCACCCTTGGCTGCACTGAAGACAAACTTCTCTCCAGATATCAAAAATTCCAAATAAAAGTCTCCTTCTGAAAGCTACAACTCCTGTGAAGACAAGCATCTTCCTGCACTAATTTATACCAGACAGAGCTGCTTATACTGTACCAGTGCTCAGATTTATAAACTTCTAGGTCTAACATATTCATTTTCATGTCTTAAAATGAACAGACTAGAAATATTTTCAGGTACCTTCATGTGTTACGGGCCTTTTACTGTCATAGAAAAGTAACAAAGATATTTTTACTCTGCATAACTGACAATCTACCCTGCACAGAACCTCTCTGGCAGACTCTTCTTGGAGACAGATAGTGATAGGACGAAGGCTACAAATGCAAGTTTCAAGAACAGAAATTCAGGCTATGTGTTCTGAAAAAAAGTCTTACATCACAGCCAAATATTGAAGCAGGCTTTCTAGAGAAGCTGTGGAATACCTGGCCTTGGGGATATTAAAAACTTATCCTGGATAGCAACGCTGAGCAACTTTATCTAAGCTGGTCCTGCTTTGAGCAGGGGTCTGGACTAGATGACCTCCAAAGTCCCTTCTAATCTAAATCGTCTTATGGCACCATGAAAAAAAAATCGCCTTATGACTCCATGAAACTGAAAGGAGGACTAGGGGGAGGGGTGATGGTGGTGGTGTGTCAACTGTACCACACTGTAGAGCTATACATTAACATTCATATACCACCATACAGAAAGACGTTTGATTTTTGCCTGTAAAAAGTAAAGGGTTGCAGAAATCCTTAGTAATTTTTTTAGACAGTCTACTCTGTCTCCCCAGTGTTCTTCTGTTCCATCTCCTAATAATCAAAATTGAGCCTTTCCAATGACAATAGTCAATACCATCTAATTAGCAAAAATTTCAATCTCAACTTTTTTATAAAAAAGTCACCACTTGCTTTTACAACAGAAGACTGACAGACCTTTCTAAAATCTTACCAAATGAACTCTACTCAGTATTTTAATGACTCACAGTTGATTGCCAAAAGAGGGACAAGCCATAAGAATTCATAAAAAGTATAAGTAGTATTTTTTTGGATGCAATGGAAGCAAAGACAGCCAACCACACAGAGATGAGGCCACTAGGTACACACTCAGGGCCAGAAGGCTTTTCCTTCTGCAGCTGTGCAAGTGAACTGAAGCACACCCCAGCACTTCACCCAAAGTAGAGAGACAGGGAAACACAGGGTATTTCTGATATATTTGTTTGGCACTCAGTTACACTGATAGGAGTCAATAGCAGATGATTTGCTGCTCTTTGACTCTCCATTGCATTAGTCCTTCAGCACTGAAGCTCCGGCCCCTACTAATGACTAGAGAGCCAGGTATTCAATCTCCTCAGAAAAAGAAAAAAGATTAGACTAGTTTAGACTTAAGGGATTCTCAGGAGGTCTCTAATCCAACCTTCTATTTAAATGATGGCTCAATACTGAATTCATATCAAATTGCTCAGGGTTTTGGCCAGTCAAGTCTTGAAAACCTCCAAGGACCTGGTGGAAAGTCTCCACTTTTCAGTGCAAGTCTGTTGATGTATATAAAAGCTTACCAATTAAGGATGTAAAAGAAAGGGAATACTGTAAGCAGAGTACAATAAATGGAAATGCATGTGCAATTAGAAATGGAAAGAAGTCTAGTGAGTAACTGATTTTCAAAAATCCTGTCCAGTTTTTAACAATAAAGTGTTATATATTCCCATTGTGTGAAAACACAGAGGTTTTATATATACGAAAACGGCACAGAAAATATTTCAATAAGGACAGGCATAGAGCCAAACACCGTTTGTGCTAACAGTCATGCTATCTCCTCCACTGCCTCCTGGAAGCATTACCCAAACACTTTTGAAATGGTTTGTTGTACAAGAATAAAATTCAGCACGCAGCAATAGTCAGAGACTGATACAGCAAGAGCAAAACTACATTTGTAAAGGCCTGATAAAAGGACACTGCAGCAATCATGATGCCAGATGAGGAGAGCTTAACTATGTGCATAGAATATGAATCTCATGTTTTCTGCAGGAAAAATGGAAGTGATTTCATGTATAAAACAACAGCAGCAGTTCCATCCTTTGTGGAGACACATCGTTTCTAAAACCTCCACTGAGGCAGCGTAAGCGATGCTGCACAGGGGACCACACCTATGTTTCTGGCAGTTTTTCTGTCCAGCAGGCTGCTCTAAATACTCACCTCATTCTTTATTATAGATCCTACCTGTCAGACACAAAAAGATCCCTTCCCACCTCTGCAAAAACGCTGTGGGGTGGTGTTTCTCAGGACTGCCACACCAGCAAGCAGAAGCAGAGAAGAACCTGCCACTGGGAGGAGCTGTAGCCATACACGATTTTAAATCCTTGCTCCCCACTCAGGACTGAGAACCTGCCAGGAGTTACCATTCCTGCAAGCCAGGCTCTGCCAGCAAGCCAGAAGCTGCCTGCTGCAATACACCAAACTGACTGAAAACGCACAGAGAAGCAATTCTGTGTTCTACAAAACAGAGGTCAGACTTTTGCACATTAAAATAGTCCATCATTTGTGATCTCCTCTAGGTTAGTCCACAGTTTTGTCTGAAGCTACACTGTCTGAACAAGTGTAGAGAAACAAGTAATCCAAGTACCAAAAAAGCACTGAATCCACAAGTGTGAAAATCAGTTTCTCCATAATGTTGCTTTCAACAACAGATGAAGTATTGCAAACTAAAAAAAAAAAAAAAAAAATTAAATTCCATCAATGTTTCTCCCTTTGACCACACCTTCACAAATCAGCCAACAGAAACACTTCAGTCAGTATCTGTGAATATAGAGAACAACAACGCCCAGACCCTTCGAATGGCAGCTTACAACAAAAGACTGAAAAAAATGGAGTTTAGTTAGAAGTAGTGCTTTCCTTCCTTTTTTTTTTTTTTTTTTTTGTGACTGCATCTAGCACAGCATAGGAAAAGTGGCAAGGTTCAGCAAGACTCCTTTACTCCATTCACAGCACGCCCTGAGGACACCGACACCTGCCTCCTGCTGCTTTCACCTCCTCAGCCTTGGTAGCACGAGTGCTCCCAATCCCCACAGGATGGATAAGGACAGGCCTCAGCCATGCATGGCCCTCCTGGCATCATGGTCCCTCTTTGGCAAGATGCAAGTTACCCTCACAGCTTGCATCACCCAGCAGAGCCATCAGAGCCATTAACTGCCACTGGTAGTGACTTTAGATGCTGCTGTCTCACCACTGGATGATCATATCCATGACCACTGGCAATGCTACAGAGCCACTCTGGCTTCAATGACAAGAGTGAGGAAAGGAAAACATCACTCCTTTAAAAGCAAAAAGCATGTGTGTATGGAGGAAAAAACTAATTACTAGTTGTCCTATCTACCACAAATAGAGAGCTAAAAATGGAACAGAGTTTAAAGAAAGGTGACACTGAGAAGAAGGGGGCAAAAAGGTAGGGTAAGTCTATAGATCACAAAGTGGCAGAAGAAACTGGCTATGAAAAACATGGACTTTCCTTCACTGGCAGTTTAAAAAGAGATCAAAACATTCCTCTAGGTCACAACAATCCCAAGCAGCACTACAGGCTGGGGTAAGAGTGGCTGAAAAGCTGCCTGGCAGAAAAGGAAAAGAGGGTCAACAGCAGCTGAACATGAGCCAGCAGTGCCCAGGTGGCAAAGAAGGCCAGTGACATCCTGGCCTGTATCAGCAATAGTGTGGTCAGCAGGACCAGGGCAGTGATTGCTCCCCTCTATTCAGCACAGGTGAGGCTGCACCTCAGATCCTGTGTTCAGTTTTGGGCCCCTCACTACAAGGACATTGAGGTGCTGGAGCATGGCCAGAGAAGGGCAACAGAGCAGGGAAGAGCCTGGAACACAAGTTCTCTGAGAAGTGGCTGAGGGAGCTGGGGTTGTTTAACCAGGAGAAAAGGAGGCTCAGCAGGGAACTCACTGTTTTCTACAGGTCCCTGAAAGGAGGTTGTAGCAAAGTGGGGGTCAGTCTCTTCTACCAATTAACAAGCAATAGGACAAGAGAAATTGGCCTCAAGTTGCAAGAGAAGAGGTTTAGATTGGATATTAGGATAAATTTCTTCCCTGAAAGGGTGGTCAGGCATTGGAACAGGCTACCCAGGGAAGTGGTGGAATCACCATCTGTGGAAATGTTCAAAAGGTGCATGGATGTGGCACTCGGGGACATGGTTTAGTGGTGAATAAGGTAGTGCTGGATTAATAGTTGGACTCAATCTTGGAGGTCTTTTTCAACCTTACTGATTCTATGGGAGTGAGAGATGCTGCTCTAGATTTTTGTTTTGAAGAAGTCCAAAGTCCCTTCTGCCCCTAATTTCTCTTAATGAGCACAAGTGATAAGACAACAGGAAGTTAATACAATTTCTAGTGACATTTTACCCAGGACATATTGTCACATCCCAATCAGCACTTCACTAAATACAGGAGAGGCCTTAGCAGCACAGCTGGTAGTGCTCTCTAGTGGAGAGAAAGGAGGAAATGCTACAGACTTCATAGCCATTGCTGCTTCCTGAAACAGAAAATAAACTCATTTTAACTGTGTTTTTTATCACAATTCTCTGTAAACATAAATAATGCTGTTCCTAGCTGAAGAAGCAAAATACAGTGAGTCCCTTCAGAACACTGATTTCCTCAATATTTTCAAAAGATAAAGGTGGTTTTTTTCCCTCATCAGTTCAGCACGTTGCGTCTTATCGACTTACTTCACTATGGGCATATGACAGAAGAGAATATCATTATGCAATATTTAAAGTGTGCTTTATTTTCCATATCCAAAAGCAATATATACTACAGGTATACATGCAAAGCTTAAGGTAGATGGATGATAAACCAGAACATAGATGAAGTGGAGCCCCTCTAGTGTACTCCTCTATTAATAACATGGCAGTCAACAGATAATTTGGCAATAAAAAGTTTGCTTATCAGGAGTCAAGGAAGATAAAAATCTTGCACTCAAAAATGCAGGTGTTGGTCAGAGTTCTTAGCAACACTTAGTGGACAAAACAAAATAGTATCCTTACCACACTGCCGCAGGCATATAATCTCAGCTGCCTGTTTCTGAGATCTTCTGTCTCCCAGTTCATACACAATGCAAAATCTTCATGGTATGCCAAAATTATTTTCTCAACAGTAAAGTTAGACATCCAAAGAGGAAGTGAACAAACTGCTTTAGGTTGTTTGTCAAGACGACCTTGGATTCAGAGCTAAATCTTTGAGTTACTGGTACTGCCTCTTCCTTTTCGTAGTGAAGGAGGAAATGAGACTGGTGTATAGCTCCCGTGTGTTGAGAGAAATTTTGGATCAAAGCAGATACTAATTATCAGAACTGGTAAAAGAGAATAGAGTAGGAATGTTGATATGCTCTTTTCTGATTTTATATACAGCAATAGAAATTCTAAATCCCAATTAGGTCCTCAGTTCTATCTGTGCAGCCTTTAAACTTCCAAATCAAAACTTAGAGGACATTTTCAGTGCAATTTGAATTTATTCTTCATGGTTATATACATTCAGTTCTACTAAACAAAACTGAACAGAAGTCAGCAACTGTTGGACAAGGAGGAAATTATTTCAGCTATGTAGCAGTAACATGAAGAAACCAAATGGATGCCATAGCATACATACGAAGATACAGGGAGAAAACTTTCAAGTTTACAAAGGTACAAGAATTTAATCTATGGTCAGTGTGAAAGACTAAAATTTATTTGTGCATTTTCATCAGTCTACACAGACAATCATGATAATTAAAAAGTGGTAATATAATGAGTTAAGCTTGTCCTGTTTGAAAGATGGAGGTGATTTAACAGATGTATGAATGCCTGTGTAGGCTTACAGTGTGCATGCAATTAAGATGGCTTTGGTGGAAACATTAAGCAACAAAACAGCCTATACATTAATTCATGTGTTCTCCCAGTTTTCTTTAAGAAAGCTTTAACACCCCTGAGGTGCCTCTTTAACCTGAGGGAGAAAGAAGAAGAAATTTTATACAACCTCATGCCAAGAAATACAAATCATTACTAGGCCATTAAGGAAATATTTAATGTTGATCTTTTGGTCTCATCAAGGGCTCATTCTCCTAGAATCTGTCTGAAACTGCCCCCAAGGATATCTTGTTAGCAAAGGATTTTCATTTTTCTTTTAGTTTTTTATAAACATTGGAATACCCAACTTTTCAGGATGCAACAGTTCCCATCAGTAATTCATGGTAATCCCAAATGGTTCCAACACAATGAATCAAGCTACTCACACAATAATTCTGTTTTGCAATTGGAAGAGAAAGTAAACATAAACAGCGAGGCATTTTTTCAACCATGGTTTCAGAGACACAAGCTCACCTCTCCTGGTAGGGATAATCAACATTATCTTCTCTCAGACTAAAGAAAAACTACTGGCTAGGGAAATGTTTATTACTGACCTTGTACATCAGTTCTTTAATGGCTTACAAGCTATTAAATTAACAAAGTTAGATAAACTTATCTTCTGTTATTGTTCTAAGGCAGTACTCTCCATGTCTCTTTTCTGATCAGGATTTACAAAGAAAACTCACGCAGCAACGCAGATGTAGATATATGCAGAAATGCTGCTAAATTTACAGCAATGGGAATCTGCAATGCCAAAGGAGGTAAGGTGCCATGGTTCTACTGAAACAGCTGAAGAACATAGCAATCAGTCCTTGATACTAAGGAAGGTTTGCAATTTTATTTTCTGCTTGGTTTGGTTTGCATAAGATTAAAGAGTGGTGTATGTCAAAGCAACTCCTAACAGTCCCTAAGGTCTTTCAAATTCTTTGAACAATCTAATTTTAGGACCAGGTATGGAAAATCAGAGATTCTGCTTATTTGCCTTGTACCAGCAGCCAGAATAAATTTTGCCAGAATGACTTTCGCTTTCTAGTAACTATAACATCACTGAAATAGATAAATCAAGAAATTCCTCAGCATGGTCTTGGATAAGAGTTTCTACCAAAGGCATCTAACATTTTTTCTATATTCATACAGAGGTGTGAGATGAAAAAATTATGAGACACACAAATAGAATAAGCACTCTGGTCTACAGCAGCATACCGGTCATTCTATTGTACACCTAGAACCCAGGGAACTCCTTGGAAGCAGTTGGACCATTCATACAAAAACATGGGGGGGAAAAAAAAAGAAAAAAAAAAAAATATATATATATATAATGTAAACTCAGCTGATCCAGGCCTTCATTATTTTAAGAATGAATTGCCACAAGGTCCAGGACAGACAGGCAGTTCTTGAGACAATCTAGAAACTACTCTCAGTGAAAACATGTCTCAGGTTCTGGGTAACTTGCATACAGACACCCTGCATTTTGTATCATACTCTAGTAAATGGTGATATTCAGATTAACAGATAAATCTGTGTCCGCATCCAGATCCATATGCAGTATTGTTAAGCCATCCTCCAAGATCTTCCAGTTCTCTGGCCATCTAAATATTTTCATTATATTAGTATTTAAACAGGAAAACAAATATCAGATTTATTACATGTATCATCCTAACTGGTTAAAACTCAATTCTTTATAGTCCATGCCAACATTTAACAATAATTCAAATTAAGATTTTATCAGTATAATACTAAACACCAATTTCACCAAAAATAACTAAAAAAAGAAGAAAAAAACCAAAAGAAAGCATTACTCTAAGCGTTAGTAAAGCCAGTAAGTCTAAACTAAAAACGGCAACTCTGAAGAAGCCATCAGGCACCTTTTAAAATAAGAATTTTATCAGTAAGTTTAACCATTTCCCACAACTAAGATTTTATTATCATTTCTAGCTTAGTTATCAACTCAAAGTTTGGCCCATGACATAACATTCTAACTACTAAGAAAGAATAATGGAAGCATTTATTAGAAAAGGAAGGGCTGCTTGCTTTATACTTCCCATTTGTTTGCTAACAAAACATTCTGCCTGACTTTATAAAATAGCAGCAGTCAGAATGAACAAACAGAAAGGAATTAAAACTTAAATGGGATACAGTACTCTCCCCCAGTAAGCACCACTTCAACAGCAAAGCATAAAAAGGGTAAAAATTGAAACTGAGTTTAAATTGACCAATCTTGTTCCAAAAAAAAAAAAAAAAAACTGTGAAAATAGAATTCTTCTAGCAAAGACAATCTGATTGATATTTCTTTCCAAAAATCTGGACATGCTTTATACCAATTCCCAAAATTGAAATAAAGGAAAAAAGCCAATCCTGTCAAATGGCATACTGCATGCTGCCTGCTATTTAAATTAGCATGACAGTTTTCAAAAAGCTGCAAACTCTGAAGAAACAATACATGAACCAGCTGACGAGCACCAGAAGCAGGTTCAGCTGCTCCAGACCAGTGGCCGCCAAGACCAGCTTCCTGCAGCTCTGCTTTTGCTCATGTTCAGGGACTGTAATTCTACCCACACAAAGCAGAAGGATCCCGTTCCCTCATGCAGTGGTAACAGGAGCATCTGTAACGTGTACTATTTTTAGAACTAGTCCATCACCAGCTAAGAGGAATGAGGAGCTGGAGACCAGGGCACCACTGCACTGGCTGCTGCATCTGACCCCAGGGACATTCTAAGCTCCCTCTGCTCCTCACTACTACCTATAACATGGACTCAGCTGAGAAAAACTTGCTAGAGCCATTTTATCCACATCTCCTCCGCTTGCTTCAAGATCTCCTGGACACTCCCGACAGTTTTTGCACGTTTCCAGTCCCAGGCAGCCAAGGCTTTGTGGGTTACACTGTGGTGATGGCTGCAGGCTTCTCTTTGCAGCCCACAGGCTCCAGTATTTTGTAGACAGCTCAAGGCTTTGGTTGCATGACATGATGGCAGCTGCCAAAACCAAAATTTAGCCCTCTAATTCATACATACACTCTTAATCCTGTTCAAAACTTCAAAACTTTCTTCCAATTATTTTGACACACAGGAAGACGTGTATCTGAGCACCAAATGATTTCCAGGTTTTTTTGTCTTGTAAGAGCTCAAAATCATTATTCTTATTTAAACTGTACACTGGAAATTGGAGTTAAGCGCTAGTTCATTAAATTATAATTCTAGCACGAGAAATTTTCTAGCATTAAAAAATTCAAATGCCTTTTTGGCTGTTCTGTGAAATTCATTTCAGACACAAGAACTGAGCAACATTTTAAAATAAAGCATGAATGGGCCATCTTACAAATAAGGCACATTCCATATTCAAAAAAAGAGCAAAGTCTTAAATCTCCTCTCAGAAAATCAAGCATTTTGGTAAAGTTTTTACAGGATACCATGAAAGTTTAATGTGTATGTCTCAAACACTGAGAAAGGCAAACACAGAGCTTTTCAAAAGCCACATCTTATTTTTAGCTTAACTATTGCGCATAGGGTACTATAGAGACATTTTTTTTTCTTCTCTCTGCCTTCAACCCCTCAAATAAATCCCCTTTATTGGATTATGGATTAATGCAGCAACTATAGCAGTAAGCTGTTTCCATGAGAGTGAGAAAACATAAGATGTGTACCATCAAGCAGAGTAACATCTCAGTTGGAACTTGTGGGTCTGTCTTGGATATTGCATTCATTACGTGAGAACAATATTTATGTTTTATTAACTATATTTTGAACAACATCAATAGCACAGAATTTCAGCACCTGCTAAAACAGTCCCACAAACACTTTATTAATATAACTACTTATTTCCTTAAAGCATCTAACGACCAGTAAATCTACTAGCAATTCATTTTAAGTCACTGCTCCCATTAAACAATTATTAGTTACATGTATGTTGAAGAACATATTAAAGATTATTACATCAATTACAGGCTGCCCTTTCAATGCAGAATGGTGAACTACTGATGCTGCTTATTTTTCACAAAGAAATAAAACTATACTATTACACTGGCATCACAAATTGTGATACCCTGAAACAAACACTCAGAACAGCTTTCATCCAAAGAGCTCAAAACATTTGTCAGATAGGTACTCTCATTTTATAGAGTATGATGCATAAAATGGAATAGTATGCTCTTGAATAAGAGAATTTCAGACAAAGTCAGTGGCACAAGCTAGGAACAGAAACCTCAGTTCTTCCAAGTATCACACCACTGCTCTGTCTGCATTTCCACATCCAAAAGACTAATGAAAAAGGCAGCAACGTGAGTTAAAAATAACTTCTGATTAGCAAGGCAGAAGCCCTATGAAAACCAAACGAGCCAGAGTCCCATCCAATGCTAAACGAGAACCAAAACTGGGGAAACTGAACATTGTAAGGCCAGGTTAATGTTTTGCTCAAATTAAGTGAAGCTGAGTTTTCTAAGACAACAATTTTGGTCCAGTAAAGTGTTAAAAGCTCTCACCTATAAAGTTTCCTCTATTACCCAAACTGATATAGCTGAACAGACCAGGCATAGAAAACCTCCAGATTTCGTAAGTACAGAGAACAGCCTTTAGAACAACTTCAAGTTGAGAATACGAGTTCTGATTTCATCTGGGCTATGTTAATTAATATGAGGAGGCTGAAAACTTGTGAAATGGAGATTTTTCTAGGAAAATGGCCAAAGTTAAAAGGCATTTGTCATTTAAGAAGGGCAGAATAGACAATTACTGTTTACATGTGATATACTGAAGATTTAAAGGAGTGGGAAAATTAATGCAATTTCACAAAACCCCTTTCTTGAGGCCAGGATAGTCTACATAAACCTATACTTAAAAACACAGATTTGTCTTCTGAATGTTCCTTTAGGCCCACCTTGGTTGAACTCCAACTATCCATTTTTCCTTGATACCTTGCTTGCCTGAAAGAAGCTTAGGTCTTTTCTCACTTCCAGATGTGTGTCCACTGGGGTACCTCGCAGTTATTTGCTTTCCCTCCCTTTACTCCCATAACAACATTTGGTGACCTGTATCGAATATATTTCATTCTGGTGTGTGAATATGTAAGACTCACAGATTTCGTGGATTTTAGTGGAGGGGGGGAAGAACAAATATTTACCATAGGAAGGTGAAGATTCATTGGCAAGGTTTGCACTTGTTGCTCTGCAAGGCCTGGTACTATTTGATGCAAATTCACCAAAAGAAAGTTTGGCTCTGATCATGGTAGGAGATTATTAGGAAGCCAGGGAAAAGCTTTGAAATTTCTTCCACATACGATTTCCCACTACAGCTGGTAATGTTCAGTCATTTTCTGTATAGATTCCAAGCCACAGTGCTAAGCCACTATAGGGATTTTACTTGCTGTATTACAGCCAATTCACACTTGATAGTCAAAAATTTTACTATTTCTCTTGAGGAATAGCGTTCTGAGGTATATGCTACGGAAGATGAATATAGAATGCACACTCCTTACTGCAGATGCAGTGGTATCTAAAGGCTATACAGCACAGATTTAATTGTATGTCACAGATGGCTGTTGGTTTTAAAACAAACAGATGTTTGTCGTATTTTCTTTCTTCAATATATGCAGCTTGTGGGCTGCCAGTCGAGGTTGAGATGGATGTTTAGGAAGATGATATTGATGAAGAAATGTATAACGAAAAAGCTAACTGCAGCACAGTTCTAGACAGCCAAAACTCTTCAATTTGTTTTATTGCTTTACCTTTACTTAAGCTATCTTTCCAATGAAAACTGCACCAAAGAATTTCCAGTTTTCTTTTACATATACAGCTGGCATCCATGCATGTCACATACTCCAGTTACAGATGGGTGTGCAGTCATAACACCAACACAACTTCAAAAACCAGTTCCCCAACAGTGGGCTGTTACAACACAGAGTAGTACGAAGGGTTGAGGGTTAAAATGTATTATTTGAAGCTCCACAACCTCTTCAATTCCATCACTCATAAGGATAGTTTGGACACAAAAAATGTACAAATATGAATTGTGTTTCGCCAACTGCTGCCATGCTGACTATTCTTACAGTACTTTTATAGTAACTGCTGTACTGTGAAAATCCTTGAATACCTTAACTGATTCTAAACAATACTGAGGACATAAGTCACCTATAAAGTTTGCACATTGGGAAACTGAGATACAGACCCATCGGCAAGCACAGAATTGCTGAGGAACATATTTGAGTAGCTGTCCGAATGGGGTGCTAACACAACCTCTGGAAGTCGCAGCTCCTTTAAAAATCAAAACTGACTCAATTAATTTTTAAGCTCACAAAGGAAAACCACATATTTTGAAGAGGTACAAAACTACTTCAACAACATTAAAATATAAAACAAGGGTGGGAGGGCAGAACGGGACAAGAAAAGGGGTAGAGGAAAAAAAACTGCAGCCAAAAGGATAGGGAGATAGCACCAAGACTGCTAGAGAGCAAAACAAACCTCAAGCACATGCTGAAAGACCAGAGAGATGGAGGAAAAGCAGAGAAGGCAATAACCAGAAGAGACAGGCAAGAGGCAACTGCATACAGTGACAATCATATATCCTACCCAGTACCTCATAGGAAGGGGAAATGAAAAAAATGTGCTTTTCTTTCTGCCCTAAGTTTCCTCCATGCAAATTTTATATTAATGCCATTCTGATTCCATAGGATTCAGAAGGAAACTAAAGAAAGTCCAAAGTACTCCCTGTAAATAGCACTGTTGAGCTATAGCTGTTAACCAGAACACGATGGCAACCCAGGTCCCCTCTGACCAGGAGGACGCACAGTCTGAGCACATACTCAGTGTGGCTGCGACTCCTCAACATGTTCTTATGCAAGCTCACCCAATTTCAATCCTAATCTCAGAAACAAGTTTATAGCAACAACCATCTCAAAAATGAAATCTAGGAAAATTTATGCATATGCTTGTCATAGTTTTCCCCAAATTGTTGCAGGGAAAACTTGTTTTTCCTGAGGAATTACGAGCATATTGGGGTACAAAATTGCTCCATGAGAAAAAAAGTAATTCAAATACTTTATTTGTATTACAAATAGAGTTACCACTATAAACTAGACTCAATAATCATAACCACCAAGTATAGAACACAATATCTACAACAAAACTCAAGTGTGTAACTAAAGCGCAAAGTATATTCCAGCAGCTGCTCCCATCAAACAACAAATGCAAATCTGCAAAGTAGAAACCAGCCAGCTACAGAACATCCATGCTGCACTGTACTGCCCCATCCCTAATAAAAAAGTATTTACAGAGAATAATAAATCGGTTTCATACAGTGCTTTCATTAGAGAGAAAGTCCCTAATCCTTTTAATCATGATTATAACTTCATGTGTTATATAATGTAAATACATTTGGCAAATCTATCTGAATCCTCCACTTGTACTACAACACTACTATTATTCTAATTACAGGAAGATGCTCATCTTTAACAAGCAATATGATAAGTTTTTAAAGTAAGCTGATAACTACAAAAATGACCGCAATGTCATCCTACCTGAAAGCAACTTTTCATTACACAGACATCAACTTTGAGAGCTGCTTATTATCATTAACAAAAGTCTATAACATCTAACAAATTTCTTCTGTGTCTTAAGCATACAGCCAGGAGGGAAAAAAAAAAAGCTATTTGCTCATTTAAATAAATTCTTAGGAATACCTGCTTAATATGTTTCCTTAGAGTTAGGACATAAATACCTTCTTTCTTTACACACAGGTTCCATGAAAAATAGCCTTCAGAGAGTCAGTCCTGCCTTTTCTTGTTTCAGGTGGTTCACTACACTGAGCCACCTAGTAAGAAAAGCAACAGAGGTGCATGGTATCTTGATTTTTAAGTTGCTGAACTCAAGACACAGCACTGCATTGCTCTTTTCCCTGCACACTTTCCTTCTTCACAAAAAACTTTTTATTGTGCTTTAACAGAAGGTCAATGGCTATCACTTCTCTACTCCAGCACAATGGTGAATTGAAACAAGAACCCATAGCTGTTCAGACCGACAAAGCAACCAGTATGTCTAAGCCAATAAAGCGATTTGTTCATTAAAGCTACTAATAAAGCAACCTTTTGTTAGTCTATGAAACATCAGAAACCTCATAGAATGCATTTAACTATGCTTTCTTAAAAATCACCAACTCAAAAGCTCTAAAATCTGTTAACTTCTCCACTTCCTTAAACTGATAGTAAAATACCTTCATGTTGACTTTTCAAAATGCAGCAAGTGAGACACAAACTTTCCTGCCTATTAATCATCAGAAGCATTTAGGGCCTTTGGTGAAGAGATCCCCCCTGACAAGAGCTCAAATCCACCATATCAATGCATTATGTAAAGCTTCCTATGCAACATTGACAACCTGTACTAGTGGCCACCACAACTATACACAACAAGAACAAAATCCTTCAATGGGCACTCTCAGTTTGGACCCAAAGATTCATTTGGATTTGACAAACAAAAATGAGAAGAGCTGTAGCGAGCAAAGATCAAAAATGCTTTTAGCACTTGTGTCCATTGCTTTCAATTAAACTGAAACAAAGTCTGAACCTGAGTCCCCAGCACTCAGTGTTGCTGTCTGGATGGGGATTGTAACTATTTTCAATAACCAGCACTAACAGGACAACGGCCCCAAACTTCCTCCAAACAACATTGGTATTTTTGGCTTGACTTTAGCTGCACAATACCAGCAATCCCTGAAAGCATTAAAATGAAGTCTCCTCCCTTACTCACAATTTCTAGACTTGCTTCGTCAACAGGTAGCTCCATTATTATGTGATTAGAGACTGGGCCACCAAAAAGGAAAAAAAACAATAAGCCATTTTCCATCTAATTTACCATCAGCTAGATGAAAAAGGCCAGGCAAGTATTTCCTCAAAACTTTTATGTTTAGAACCTACGAAAGACAATTTTACTAGCAGCAATATACAAGTATCAAAGCTGCATAATGTGTTAACACAGAAAATAAAGCAAAACAATATGTGAGAGGGAAAAGTAGCAACTCATATTTAACAGTGAAACACCCCTTTTCTAGAAGCAATCTGAAGTCATTCTTTTGCTGCCATTTCTCATCTGCATGTTTTCATCTAGCACACTACAACTACTGGATTTTTTCATATGCACAACAACCCAAGCAAAAAAAGCAAGTTTCATCCTTATTACTGCAACTTCTCCAGAATAAGATTGCCATTTATTACACTGGATACAGCATTTGAATTCTCAGTGAAAGTTCTTGTAACAGAATGACTGTAAAATATTTGTCCCTACTCAGAGATATGTACAATCAGCCAAAGTTCTATCCTTTGCTATTCAGAAAAAAATCATCTTTATTTATAAAATAAACGAGTCTGCTATCTAGGACAGAGATAGCATCCCTCCCTCCACACTGTGGCTCTCACTATCAAGCCATGAGATTATACCCTCCTTCTGGAATTAAGTGCTTATTCTAACAATAACACTTCAATAGCATGTGAAACTTTTCAATTAAACAGTTGTCAAGCAGCCTGATAAGGCACAGAAAAACAACTGATAGCTGAAACAAGTCATATAACAAGTTTTGCAGACTTCCAAGTTCCTGCCAAACAAATAGTTAATCAGTGAGTAGTCAAGAGGCAAACAAATGACTATTAAAATTCATAGCAAAAAGCAACGGATCATTTTATTCAATTGTAAAGTTTTTACCATCTTCTAAGGTTTTCACTTAAAGCTTTTTTGGACTTTGGAGCCTTTTGCCTACTATTGCACCACTGACATGTGCTAGCAAAGAAAACAGCAGGAGAATAACTATTGCAAAGACTGATTATAAAGGGTTACACAATGCTTTTCTTACATTCTCTTTGAGAGAGGATACACATGACTTTCAAACAGCAATTAGAAGTAATTCAGACATAGTATTTTCCTGTTTAAGTCCTGAAGTCACACTTTGCTAATTCTCCCTGCCCATACCTGTTTAAGTCTTCCAACAATTCTACAGTCTAATATTCATTTAGGCTGAGAAGATTCATACAAGAATCAATCAAGAACACAATACACTGCCTGATATTTGTGATCAACTGCACTTATCAGTTTGCTTAACTTCCAAAATTAATCCTCTCCTTCAGTTCAATTCTACTCCTCTCACAGTACAAAGGCAGTGGAATTTATGTTCCTAAATGACTTAAGCACACTTGAAAAGTCCCACTCTTGAGAGATTAACTTCTTGCTCTTACAAGTAAATAAACAGAAGCTTAGACTAATGATTTTTTTTATCAGTGGAAAACTGACAATTAGTTCTTTTCTGAGGCAACAAAAGTACACGACTAAGAAGTTTGACAAATTTACATTTGTCAAACTGATGCAGCAAGCACTATGCAAGTGCACGGCTTTCTACAGGTATTCTTATGGCCAAATCTAAGTGCATACTCCAGTGACTGCAGGACCAGACCTAGATTTCATTTATCTTATCTTCACCTGTATTCCAGAAGAGCTAATATGATAGTCTATCACTAGTGGGAACAGAAAATTAACCATTGAGTTAAAATGCTTCACAAGTGTCTTCAGATTTTTCCTTCATGATAGCAATCAATTTGACACTTTAAAAAACCTTTAAAAAAATTTAAAAGCCTATGGTGATTTTATAAATAACTTAAGATAACTTAAATAATAACTAGTATTTTAAATACTCTAAGTTACATGCCTTTAACACCTTAACTCCTCAAGACATAGCTTGCAGAACCCTTCTATACATTTCTATAAATAATACATTCTTTAAACATATACATTTATAGGAGTGTTTAAGAAATAGACTCTATAATCTAGTCTTACAGATTCTTGTTCCTAAACACAATCTATTCATACAAATCTACAAATCACCCAGTTAAATAAAGGCTTTAGAGGCATACAGAAATCCAATAAGGATTAAATTTACTTTTCTTCACAGAAGTATTCACATGGGATGATAATAAAATTGAAGTTCACAATGTGCTCTTAACACCACAGACCAAAAAGAAAATTTCAATTACAAGAACTGAATTTTTGTTTGCTCTGCCTGCTTGCAACAGTTTTAATTCTAACATGGGAAACTTGCTATTTATCATTTCAGATAGATCTTAGTGTTTATTTTTTTCATGATCCATAACATCAATAGAGTGAAACTTCTGAGCTGCTAAGCTGATGTTCTAACCACATTAAAAGATGACCACAGGAACACCTATACAGGAATTGCCATCTCCTGGAGACACAAATAAGAATTCCTCATCTCCTTACTTGAGTACCCATTATTTTCACAGGGTCAAGTAATTCTTTAGCAAAAATGCCCCCAGCATAGCCTAAACTTCAGATGCAGTTGCCATTTCAATGGTTGACCCTAATGATGAAACACCAGTAAGCACTGGTACCCAAACAGCACCTCTACATTTCTACAAGAAAAATCACATAGTGAAGAAGCATCTGGCATCTTACAGAGGTGAGCTCTTACAGCAACAAGTGCTTACGTATAGAGGAACTGGGAACTGAAAAAATGGTCTCTTTGGAACATTTCAAGGGACTCTGCCAGAGGCAAGTGACATGAAAGGCAAAGAACAGTAGTTGTTCATTGCCCTCTGCAACACAAACATGATGCAGCACCTAAGGAAGCAAGGAGAAGACACCTTCGAAACATGAGTGACTCTTCAGGCAAGAGCCAGCACCTCTGTGGGATTTGTTGCAAAAGGATGCAATGGAGATGAAAAATTTACAAGGGTTCATGAAGAAATTGTAGAAGTTCTGAGAAGAGAAATCATTCAAGAATTTCTGAATAAACAGAAACAAATTCTGGCTCAGAGATTCCATAACTGAAAGTAGCTGGAGAACAAGCATGAAATGAAAAGCATCTAAAATTGATCTTGCTCTCAATGTTCCCCAAGAATGGGTCATGTGAAGAATTAGGGAACTCCTGGGTTCCTGGACAAGATTTTCTCATTTATGGCTATCAGACATAGAATACTAGGCTAGAAAGAACACATGCCAGTGTGATCCAGTGGGCCAATTTTTCTAGAATACATTTTAAACTATTTATTAAACACAATTTAAAACAAAATATTTCAATTAAATTATAGAAGAAGTATTTTAAATTTTGGACACCCCTCCCAAAACTGCCATCTTGATAGAAGATATTACACTCAAATTTTTTAATGAGCTTGACCTTTCATTCAAAATATTAGTTACAAAATTATATTTCTAGTGGAATAACATTACTGATTATGCTCCACTAAAACAGCTACAGCAGTTTCATGGATTTGCCTCTAGACACCGTGTCCGTGCAAGCGCTTACTGGGCACCAGAATGGTTCTACTACTGAACAGTTCCAGCTGCCATTTTTCTCAGAAAAAAGCTAAATTACTCACTTTGGGTTTATTTGCAGGTTATTTTCCCTCCTGAAAACAAACAAATCAACAAATGAGAAAAAAAAGGCAGAATATGTCACAGGCATCAGGCTGTTCACTAATTAGGGAGAAGTCTATAGCCTGTTTGTTCCCTTTCCACTGCACATCTCACAGTGTTTCTGCCATACAAATTCAAGATCTCCTAGACAATAAATTCAAAGCGTAAGAAAGACTACTTGAGCACACAAGTTGCTCAGCTGCCACCACTCCACTACACAATTTGGGGAGTAGAACAGAGCTAACAAGCCTAAACCACCAACACCTCAGAGAAAACATGGTACTTTTGCATTTTCTCATTTTATCAGAAGAAATAAGAACTGAGTGAATTCACAGGAACAAGAGAAAAAAATATTTATAAGTGATAAAAATTACATTCACCTCCTACTAAAAATACCTGGTATTAGAATGTGAGAAAACACAGTACTTACCTACAATTGAAAGAGCCAGTAAATATGATTTAATGTGTTACAAACAAATAAGCCATTCATGCATAGCAAGCTGGCTGAAACAATTGTTTGGAGAATACAATTGTAAAACATATGCAGGTTAATATCAGAGAATTTACACAGCATGGTTTCTGGAAAGGAAACCAGCTTTTTTAGGCAAGTAGAATTTTATAATAACAACAGAGAACTAGGGAGAAATTGCTGAAAGAAAGACTTTCAAAAAACCTCCCTCAAAGTCTCAAGAGGCCATTAAGTAAAATTAATATTGGTGCTAGGGGAAAACATTTGTGTTTAGATGCCAGCAGTAAAGCATCTAAAGAAAAAGCAGTAAGTGGTCTGTTAATTTGCAGAAAAGGGTTAACAGCAGAAGGCCACAGTTCTGCACTAGAACTGCAATGCATATTCCCTAATGGTCCAGAAAGCAAAAAGTGGCAAAACTCATTCACATAAAAGCTATTAAGGTTAAGATAAGAGAAGGAACCTTAAGCATTTCATGTAGTCTAACCAAGCTAGATAAAATGGAAAATACACAACAGACAAAGAAAATAATCAACAAGGTATTGTGTATCCAGGTGAATATTTTACTCACCAACCTCCCGGACCTTAACAACAAATTCAGAAAAAAACATGTTGACTCTTGATAGTCCATTGAAGAATAATACTCAGTAAAAGAAAAAATTAGGATGTGCAGTAAATTGGAGAATATTATAACTGGTACATTACAAACTCAATACAGCATTTTAAATAGGCACTTTGTAAATATACAGCACTCCTAGGCACACATAAAAAATGGTTTGAAATGTAGTTAAACTAAAAGTTTAAAAAGGTGACATTTAGTAACAGGTATCTTAAAGGGGAAGCCAAAAACCATCAGAAAGTTTGGGTATGTTGATTGTAACTGAGAGATGCAGACGAATATAAAGGAAAAGGAATAGGAAAAAAACCACTAACTTTAACTGGATTTAACTGAGTTTAACTGGATTTTTATAACAAAAAGAACATATTCAACTAAACTGGGGTTAAAGCATCACAAATAACATAAAGAACGGAACTACTCAAAGCTTTATACATGAAACATTCCAGTGCCACAATACATCTTTGTGAAAAGTGATTCTGAAAAGATACACACACCTTATAACGAAATCCTACTGCTTTTCTGCAGATGGCAACTGATAGGCAGAAAGAATAGAACATAAGTTAAACCCTCAGCTTCAGAATCAGTAGAATTCTTGAATGCAAATTTCTTTGCCCCCTCTGGCAGCAGCCACCAAGCACAGCTCTGCAACTATCACAGCACATGCTGCCTCTACCTTAGCTAGCAGGTAGGTTATATGGGGAGTGGTGTAACAGTCAGGCTGGAGAATCTGACATATTGTGATAAGGGAGGTCATAGGAGATAATAGGACAGTAATCAGCACTGTTATTGCAGTGATGGGATACAGCAGCAGACAGAGGATACAAATCCACAGGAAACTAGGTTTTGTTAGCTCCGCTGCTCACAGAACAATTTGCTTCCCTTCTGTTTTACAGATTTGAATACTAATATTTCTGTACATTGCAACTTTGATCACTGTGTTAAATGTTGCTCTACTGAATAAAAGGATTAGTTTGTCCAGATTGGCACGCTTATGACTGTGATATGAAGAGAACTCGAGGGAAAAACCTTTGAAGATCAAGCACATGCTCTATTTTAAAGGCTGAATTGGCAGTAGTGCTGAAGGTGGTTTATATCATGCATATAGTTTACAGCATGATACATATGACAATACATTTGCAGTTTAGTATAAGGATTGTAAACATTTTCAGATTACTTAAATTTGTCTTGCTGTTAAAAGGGTCAATACCACTCTCTCCTTACTGAAAAGGCTAAGAAGTCAGGCAAGAGTAGCACTCATGCTGGTTCACAAACAGTTGGATTTCAGAAGCGGAAAGCACAACGACAAAAGCAAAGAAGGGATGGGGGAACAAGATCAGCCCTTCTGGTTGTAGCACATACTCCACACTGGTTTCAGCAGATCATCAAACCACAGCCATGAGGTTTCGCGGCACAGTTAAGCTGATCTAATGGCCAGCCAGTGCCCAAAGGGTTCGCTGCCAGCTGTGCATCCCCCGTGCCAGCTCTTAACGCACATTCCGTGTCACACTGAGTCAATTCAATTTGCTTTTTAGTTCCCTTCTCACTTAAATTCAGGGAACAAAAAAGATACAAAACCAATAATGCAAAATTAATTTGAATAACCTTAACAAAAATTAGATTAAACCAATAGCTAGTGCAGGAAGAGATATGGGTAGGAGAAGCTGTTGGGAGCCATTCCTTTCAGTAGCAGCTAAGCAGGTCAAATAAAATATGAAATGACAACCCCATAAACGACAAGTGAGTATAACATTTCAACCTTTGTGATGTTTGAAATTATTTTATGAAGGAAGGGTAAAATGTTTAATGATGAGTTTCTCCTTTTTAATCTTTGCTAGGTCGTGCCTAACCTACGCAATCAATTTTGTTCCCACCACTCTGCAGTGTAAACAAACAATAGGAATGAGAAGGACCAAAACGTTAACATTTCTTTTGTGCCACTAAACAAGCTTTTGTTTTTCCAGTCATTCCCAGCACCCCTTTGAAAGGTTCCCATAGCCCGTGTAAACAACCACAAGCTGAGCGGGATGACTGTACATACCTCCTACATGGGCAGGCAGCAACCACAGCATGCAGCTCCCCTCACTAGACAGCCACACACCCACCCCATGACAGGGGACACCACCCACCTCTAGTCTTCAAACAAAAACTCCTGCCTGTGCTCCTGAGTCACACCAAGAGCTATCTACTGCTCTCACCAGGCCAAGCGTCAGTAGTGGCAGAGCTGAAGTTTGACCCTCAGTTGTTCTACTATGAGCCCACTACTCTTCTGTTGTGTATCAGAAATCACTTGATTTCAAAATAGTCAAGCCTAACAGTGTTCAAAGCACAAATAACAATAGATTCACCATGGCAATAAGCTATAAAGCCGGGAATATGATACACAACCTGAAATCATAGACTCAGAGAATGGTTTGGGTTGGAAGGGACCTTAAAAGTCATGTAATTCCAACCCTTTATAGGGACACCTTCCCCTATACCAGGTTTCTCAAAATCCCATTCAGCCTGACCTTGAAGATGAGATGAAAATACAAGATGTCCTGGAAACAAACTAAATGTAACTGTGCATGTCAAAGTTGTTTTGCTACAGCAAGTCATGTCTAAGGACTGCCCTAGCTTAGTGCACTCAGCTATGTAAAACTTCCAAACTTAGGTTAAACATCTGGACAACCTAAGAAAGCAGCCATTATGGAGATAATCAGGGTTATTAACAGAAACATTAGTGTATTATAATATTGCAAAATGTAAAGTTCAGCTGCCTCTGTATCAGAGCCCACCTAAGATAATATTAGTAGGACCTCTTTCACATATATAATCACTCTCCTGAAGACACATCATGTGAAAACAGTTGGCATTACTACTGTATTACTCAGGGGCTACCAAAGCCTGCATGCTACTCTTGTCATGTTTCATGAACACCAAGTGGCTGCTCAGGGCTGTGTATCCCACAGTTGGTAGAATGGAGCAAGTGCAGGGCAGCACAAAGTCCAGCAAGCTGGGAGTCAAGCAGTGACCAAGTCTAGCTCTTACCCAGACCACCAACAGCACAGTCAGAATCCACCTGCTGCCACAGGTAACGCAACTAACACACCATGAAAGCAGAGGGATATAACTGCCCCCTTCCAGCAGAGGCTTGTCATAAGGGTCATGCCTGTCTCACCTTGGCTACACAGACAAGTTTAAATATGGGCCAGGTGGGGGAAGCATAGCAGGTTTGATCATTATCTCCCTCCCTGTCGGCTCTTGCAGCAAATAGCAAGTTAGGAGAAAAGTAATCCCCAAACAAATTGATTATTTCAAACTCTCTTTCTTGCTGAAAGATCAAATAGGGACCGCTATTTAGGTATGTGGAGAAACAAACAGTGTCTGAAGTTTCCTAGCCAAAAAAAAAAAAAAATCACTGAAAACCAACAGCAACTCTGCCTTAGCATGCTTTAAAGGATGCTGAAGATTAGCCCTCAAGATCCATAAAAACTGTCACTATTGTACTCTGTAGTAAAGAAAAAAATAGTTACCTGTCATTGCAGTCATCCACCCACTCAGAGAAATGCCACAGATCTGCAGACATACTCATCAGCTCTGGCAACAGCAGGTGAAACTGCCACAGCAGAACTCAGAAACAAACGTTTACAATAACTTAGACAAGGGTATCTCCAGAATCACAGTTTCATGGCCCTTTTCTGTTGTGCTAGATCATCTCTTGCTTTGAGTATTATTGCATGAATTAAAACAAAATGACAAGATATAAACAGCAAGAGAAGTAGATACTCCTGGCAAACTGCAAGTTTACTGGCCCAAGCTCAGAGCCACAAGTAACACAGCTTAGCAAAGACATAGACAATGGTGAAGCAAAGGTGAAGACATCCTGTTTTCAACAGAGATTCA
This sequence comes from Irena cyanogastra, assembly GCA_013397155.1. Classification (NCBI taxonomy): domain Eukaryota; kingdom Metazoa; phylum Chordata; class Aves; order Passeriformes; family Irenidae; genus Irena; species Irena cyanogastra. The sequence goes on from VWZV01003535.1 coordinate 541,580, forward strand.
GCACTATGCCAAGCTGTGTGGGGTCACACTTGCCACAAAAGATGAGTAACATTTCCTCAGAGAGGTCTGAATCCATAGCTGTAGTTTTGGTTATTATTCAATGGTTACGGCCTTGAACACTAAAGAAAATACTCTCTAATATATTCTAAAGCCTTATTAGGCAATGAAGAAGTCAACAAAAGCAATGTACCCACTACTGTCAGGTCTAGCAAAGAAATGCTAGATTTTGCAGCTACTGCAACAGCTAGTGAGCAACTTCTCAAGCATGAAGTATGCTACAATGCTGAAAAGGCTTACACTTGCCAGGGAACACACTGAGCAGCTTACCCTCCTAAAAAGGGAACTTGAGGAAAAGCTTGAAACCTTTTCTTCCCCATTGGCTTATAATGCTTTGGGCTTGTTAGTCATTTAGTAAGACAAGTAGCTTGTCCTGAAGTAGCCTGTTCAGTTCTGAATTCCCTGTGACTACTGTCATTCCTGCAGATATATAGGGACACACATTCTATCCTATAAAACACATCACATATTTTACATAAAGACAGTAATAACCTTTCACATGCAATTTTGCACTACAGCAAACTAACACCCTATAAGCATAGGCAGATCCTGCATGCTACAGCAGCTCTAAATGTAAAATTTCACCTTTAAGAAAACACGGTAGACTTTATCCTGAAAAGCACGTGCTCCAGAAGTATCCACCAGCATCTGTGAGAACACAGAGCTAATGTGTGCAGTAAGGACATTATGACAGTCAAAGAGGGCAGAGTTTAAGTAGATACTGTCAACAACACACACCCAGGGTTTGCAGCTCCTGTCCCTCTGAAATCCACAGCAGTTGCCACAACCTACACAAACACAAAGCCACAGCTGAGTAACTCTGACTCTGCATGACCGAATTAAGGAATACTTCAATCTATCAAAAGGACCCACCAAAACTTCATGTGCAATTGAGTCTCCACTACCACCCATAAGTTCTTTGATAAACCCATCAAGGAAACACACAGGGGAAGTCTCTGGAAACCTGTACCATGTAAAGGTCACCTCCCACATTCCAAGCCATCCAGAGCAACATTTCTTAAGGATGAAGTGCTGAAGAAGAAGAACAAGCTCTGACATTGGACCAAGAAATTGAGGAACGCGAGAAGGGTACATAGAAACAGGTACAACAATTATCGCAGAATTGGTTTGGATTTTTTATTTTCAAAGAGAGACCCATGTGTAAAGAGGGAGAACTGGAAGGGGAAAGGTTTAATTTATTATGGCAACCTAGGATACTGGAGTGGTGAGATTCATTGATTGAGGTTTATGAAGCGTTTAAGGGGAAATTATTGCAACTCCATTGCAACCCTCCTCTAACCTCCCACTCGCCACAGCTCCAGCTCCACAAGGCCAGGTCTCACCACAGCACGTGCATGCCTCTCAGCTCCACCCTAGGGCAGCCCTCCTGCCTCGGTAAGGAGACAGATCTTGTGCTTAGAAAGTGTTCAGCAGTATGCTCTGCCCTCTTGAGTGCACTTCACCTCAGCCTGCCCAGGCTGAAGAGCTCATAGACCTCCACAGACAGTGCTGCTTCTCCAGGGAAGTATCAGGCAGGTCACGCCATCTGCGTCACTGAAATGTTTTCAAGCAAAAAAGGATTTCAAAACATCCACATTTTGGACAACCCTGAATAGTCAGCCTTTGAACAGGAAACATTACTTAACTACCTCAGAGCTAGCTGTCCCTCTGCTGCAAGCAGCCATCCAGTCTCAGGTCACAAGAAAAACTAGACTCACCTAGGCCAGCTTAGCCAGGCACTACCTGCAACAGGCTTCTCCAATACTGGAGCTTGGAGACCAAGCAATTTCAAGTAACCCATTCCTTTCCCCTCCAAATCCCAATGACTCCTGCCCAAAAAACAACTAAGGTGCATCAATATGTTAATCAGTTTCATAACAATGTATTTGGGTTACAAAAATCCAAACATCACTCAACCTTTTACGAGAGTATTAAAGAGAAACTGTTTTTCTTTTCTTTTTCAATACAAGCTGAGGTAAATAGCATTGCAAAATGTATCACACTGATATAACTATAAATTACAGCCAAAACTGAAAACTGCATGTACTTTTTTGTTTGGTTGGGGTTTTTTCTTTGTTTGTTTTATATCTTAATTAAAACATGTCATGCTTCTCTATTTTATGGCCATATTTGTGTTTGGTCAGAAAACTAGACAAATTCTACTAGTTCATAGTGCAACAGCCACTACTGATCATGTTGAAGGGATTTGGATTGGGAAAAAAGAACTGTTTGAGAGCAAGTCTTGCTGTTGCAGCTACCTGTAAGCACACAGCTGCTAAAACTATCATATCAGAAGTGTGCCACCAAAACAGCACACACCAATACTTCATCCTCCACCACAAAGCAAAGCCAACTGTCTCAGCTCAAGACTCACACAAAGCTTACCTGAACTAAGCAAGCTAGTTTTGGACAATATTTCACACACCTCCTCTTACCAACCAGCTGATGGTAACATCTTCAATTGCCCCAGCAATTGGGAAAAGATGTCTGCTGGTAGGTTAGGCACGACATTATAGAAAAAAATGCATTGTTTCACCCTTGTAAAAATAACTGCAATTGTTTCAGAGAACACTGAGAAAACAAAATAAAGAGCTACTGAACTACACATATCTGTCTATTTAGTAGAAACGAGCATTCTTGAGATGAACACATTTTTTGCCATAGTGAGCATGAACAAAACTGAATGCAATAGTTCCTTTTACTTTGACATTCCTTACTTTTGAAGTTCTTGACCTTACAGATGTAAATCATGTCCACGTTACTGACAAAAATACCCAGCAAGGATCTATTAGAAGACACATGACTGCAGTGTATGCACTGACACTGGACAAACACTGGAGTAGCTAACCAGAACCACTGGTGCAAAGACCTAGGCAGGATTCAGAGCATTGCAATGGTTTAATTACTCCCATGCCCTCTTCCTGCCCAAGAAATGTCCCCTCACAAGTGAGCCACAATGCCTCGCACATTCATTACAGCCAAAAAACATCTTGCATATGCAAAGCACTCAAAGAAGAAAAGCAAATGTGTAGTTTAATATTTAAGTAAGAGCCTAATCAAGCTGTTATATTTATTTATTGATTTTGCTTGAACAGAGAAGGAAGCCAAAAATCGATTATTTTATTATTCACCAATAATCTTTACAAAGTGGAAGACGGAGAATCACCTTTCATTTTCTACTAAATACAAAACTGTGACAGGTGAGGAATGGTCAGGGATTTAGTATTCTTCCTCTCTCCTAACATAGAAATAAGAAGGTACCCAATACACCTGACAACACATTTATTCACAACCAGTCACTTCAAAACAAGGACTTGTCCATTCCTCCCTCAAAGCCACCAAACACGTTCACCCGAGAGGAAGCCACCAAGGCCTGCCAAATGCACAGAAGTGACACAGCCCTAAAGTACACACTGATAGGAGCCAGAAGGGTGTTCTGGGATGGGGACCTGTAAGCATCTAGTGCTGCCTACAGTCTTTTGCAGACATCCTCTGCTGACCACTGAGAGATAGAGGAGACTGGGCTAAACTGTCCTCGCTTGATTTAGCCAGAAGAGCCTGTGTACTAACCAGTGGCTGTAGCACCACAAAGCAAGATGAAGAAGTTTGTTGACAATAAGTCAGTTTCCATCCTTATGTGGGTCTAGATCATCATCAGAAAATACCTAAAATCTTTGTAGCCTTTGCTGTCACAAGAGACTATCTTAAAGTCCATAGCAGTGATCACAGTAAACAGATTTTGTCTATCTAGCGACTACATAGAGCAGTTCAGTACTGAACCATCCATCGGTTTCCACAAATTGACTGAAGCACAATACGTTGTTGTGGAAGAGCATTTTCATGAGCAATTACACGCAATGTTTATCATGTCTTTCTAGAATTACCTGACATACACAGTCCACATATGACAAGGCTGAAGCAGCTCTGCAGAAAAGGTCCTCATGCTACTTTTATTTCAAGTGTAATGTACATATAGTCATTGCACGTGCTCGTCACAAAAAGACTCAGAAGATTAAACGTGTTCATTAAATACTGTCCGAATTTTAAACATTCTGTTTACTTTAAAGAGACAGAAGAGTATCATTCCTCTCTGTTTAATAACATTGCCTGGCCTAAATCATCACACACCATTCCTTCCTTTTACTGGTTCAGAGACAACAAATTTCATTGAAGTAATGAACAAAACTTTTGCAAAGTACTGCATGCATACATAAGGGGAAGTTAATTTGTCAGCCTAAGTCTAAAGATAAAAAGGATTTCTTTCCCTAAACTAAAAAGTTATTTGTTGTAAAAGCTTTTCTAACAGTTAATGCAAATGAAAATCACATACTTTCTGACAAACATTTATGTTTCCAAACAGATACCGTTGCATTAGTAAATTATTCAGCTTGAACAAAGGACCTACACTTATTAGGTATAAGCTGCAGTAGGAGGAAAAATCTAAATCTTGACAAAAATAACTTTAAAACCATGAAATTATATATCTTTTTGAGATATTTATGAACCTGGAAAACCAACAAGAATGCATAATTGCCCTCAAGAGACAGAACCAGGCTGCTGTTAACAACTGGATGATGATGGAGAAAGGGCAGGTTTAAGTCTGGGACTAGGAAGTACCTTAAAACAAGCATAATCACCACATGGAAAAAGGACATAGTGTCATTTCACTCCTGTAGATAGTAAATGCAGCACAGAATCTACCATCTCCTTAACACTGTGGCCTGAAGAGAATGCAACTTCCTTTTCCAACCACAGAGTTCTGTGATCGAGAAAAGCTAGGAATGAACCAAATGTAGAGTTCAACTTCTTTACACCCCTTTTTAAAACAGCAGCTTAAGCTAGGAATATTTAACAGAAAGCTCAAGATAGGGAGATACTTGAAACTAAAGAAAATTAATCTTCCTTCCTTCAGCAAACTGGGTCTCAAAATGAAACTGTGAAAGATCAGGTTCCCTGCCTACCTTAAAATTCTTATAGATGTCTAGGTTTTCCCCTGTGTTTTCAGAGGCTCAGTGGAATGGACAAGTATACAGTTGGGAAACAGGCAGTAAGTGCTCTTAAAAGTGCAGCACAAACTGAAGCACAGAGCAAGCATCCATAGCTGGAATGCTGGAGTATGGCCTTCTGTTCACACCCATTATTTCAGCAACTGTGTACATTTCTGCTACGTTTTGTTTTCCTCTGCTTTCAATTGCATCTGATAAAGAAAGCACGGGAGAGTAGGCGCCTAGCAACTGGCCCACAGGATGATCACAAGCTGTATACTCTTCTTTTAATGAAAAGCCCAACAAACCCTACAACCTTCCCCTTCAAAGTATTTCCAGACTCCTTCCAGGAAGATGTGGAGAGGACTCATGCAGACAACAGTTTCCACACAAGAGTTACAATTTCTGGATCTCTGTCTGAACACTGTCTCATCAAATAAACGACATTCAACCTACTCTCTTCATTTTTTAGTACATCCTCCTCATATGTAACAAATTGCTGTATAAATTTTAACACCCAAATAGTGCAATTTAACACTAGCAGACACAATTGTTTCTTCCCCGAAAAGCTACTGAGGTGTTGTTTTCTTCAGTTAAGAGAAAGTTAAGATACTCTATAAAAACATTTCAAGTTTTGATACAGTTTTTGCACAGCGGGAAATTATGCAGGGGGTGGAAATGCTAAAAAGCAAAGCAAAGCAAAACAGAACCCAAGCAAACACAGTCCCGTTCCCAAACGAGACCCTTCTTTCCCCAGTCCCAGAGTAAGGTCTGGAGCAAGAGCAAGAGCAAGAGCACTCTCGTGCCTCGTGAAGCAGCAACTACTTCGATAAACAGGAAGAGCCGACACTACTCCTGGCTTTTAAAACACATTCAAAATACTTTACATGGAAAATAACCAACTCTTCAATAACGTTTTTCCGCGACAAGAAGAGCTACATTTTGTACCCAAGTGTTATGTAAATGAGCGGGCAGGAGGCAGCCGCGGGGTCTGTTAGGAGCCACTGAACCTATAGAGAAAAGAAGGAAAACGGGGGAGCGGGGTGGGGGACGTTTGAAACCCTCGGGGCTCACAGCACTGCGGCCGTGCGCTCTGCTCCCAACCTTGCACAACTTTCCGCCGCGGCAGTTCCGCTCGGCTCCCCGGGCGGGGACGGGACGGAGGGGTCCGAGCCCTCCGCCCGCCCGCCGCCTTTGTTCGCGGGGGCCGCCGCTCCCGGCACAAAGCGAGCGGCAGAACTTGCGGAGGAGACCTCGGCCCTCCCCGGGGGCCGTGGCGGAGCACCCCCATCCCGCCCCGTCTCCGCGGCGGGCGGGAGCGGCGCGTGGACCGCGGGGCAGCAGACCGTGCGCGGCCGGCAACGTGAGCCGCATGGGAAACGGCGGCGGCCGGCGCCGCGCCCCCCGGCCCCGCCCCCCGCCCGCCCCGCCCG